>CAVLJG010000006.1:72417755-73017755 GCA_963669975.1 Acanthoscelides obtectus
TAATAGGATTTTGTGGAAAAGCGCAACCACTACTAACAGATTATTAAAGTTAAATCTAGTATGTTGAAATAGACAATACCTAGAGTGTAACAAAATATCTTACATATAGTGTGTCGCAGGGCACAGTACTAGGGCACTTACTATTATAATATATACTTGAAAGCCAAATGATACATCAATAATTTACCAATCAAAACTATGTCTGAAAACTTTATTTGAAAAAGATTTTTCACATAAATCTAATTCCATAATAATCTGTTAACGATGAATACCAGTTAAACATTCTTTATGCGATCTACATCCTTTCACACATCATTTCCAAACTACAGTACACTTATAATTCAATGTCACCCTAAGAACATAACAATTGAACAAAGATCATCAGTCACCTCGGAACTTTAATAGATGCCCATCTAGTGGGATATGAATAAAATCAAAATTCTTACAGTTCTTATGGAAAGTCATATCTCATATACTGAAAAAGCATGGAGTGCAGCACCAAATTTATACATTCCACCATTACATTGATTACGAAAATGATTCTGAAGACGATATATAATAAGCCCATAACGTATCTGACAACTCATAAATTATACTTACGATTCGTGACGGTAAGCCCATAATTATGATACAAAAGCAAACAATTCAAAATTATACTTACAAAACCAAATAAAATTATATTTACTAGATGACACAGCTTTTTCATTGCAAAATGTTACAATAGTGTGCATATAGACATAAGCAAACTTCAAAACCTCAGTTTATTCAAAAGAAAATTAAAAGTATAGCGAAAATATAAAAAGCTATTTACGCATAGAAAAGTTACGTATTTGAATAGACAGACAGACATTCTTCTTCTGCTTTCTAGAACGATAAAAAAGAGCATACATTATTTTTTTCAATTTACGTCCTGTTACCTCTATGGTGTAATTATTTTATTATTTTATGCCACGCTCAAGGCTCTGTCTTTTGTGGCTTATTTTTTTAATGTTTGTGGTTTTTTATAGTGTTTGATATTTTCATATAATGAAAAAATATTTGTATTTGCATTTTGAAATAATTAACAACCGATAGATACTTTTTCAAACTTAGGAAGTTAGCAAGTAGACCATATCTATTCTCCGCCAGAGTCGACAGCCATCAAGCGGCACGGCCATTAAACCCAAACTGTGATCCACAACAGTTACAACTAATAGCAGCGATGCGCGGTTCACAGTGATCGATTCTGGTGCGATAGATGGCGCTTTGCGCTATCTTGTTTAGGTAGCTGTTTGTTTTAAATTTGGTTCTATAATTTACAATGCAATACATTGCGCATATGTATCCATTTCTATTTAAGCCATGTTGTGAACGTGGCTTGAGTTAACTTGGTGCTAGTAATTACTATACCTTGATAACTACACCATTGTAATGTAACTAAAATTAGGTTAGTGAGTGTATCGATCTCATGTCGATTAGGGTTAGTTCGGAACAAGCAGCCATTACGGTAATCGAAAGGTTTCGTGATTTCTTCAATTGCACCTCATTATCGGTTAAATATATACCAATACCATGCATGATAAATGAGCCTGCTTAGCTACTGTATAACTGCGTATGAAATGAAAGTGAACCGGTCAATAGAACTTCTGAGTTCTTCGTTCTCAAATGTACTCAACGAATTCTACTAACTTAGAATAAACTGTGTGTGTCTACATTGCATTATTTATCGCCAAAATTGCGCAGTTTTATTCCATACTTTAGACTCGTTTGACCACCATTGTTTACCAAAGTGACACCGTTGTTTAAACATATTAATAATAACATCTGTGTTGAAATCATGAAACACGACAATTATCTGCAAACACTCGCACTTTTGGAAAAATAACACTAAGGTAGAAAACAGACGGATCGACTTTTGTCGACTCGACCGTCGAGTCGGCGGTCGAGTCGACGCATGGTGTAAATAACTTTATATACAGGGTGACTTCGAAGTTGAGTCATTTATTTTAACAGTGAGTAGATCTGATCAAAAGAAATGTTTTTTTCCTTTACCATTTTTCTGGTAAAATTAAAGTAACAAAGTTATAGCCCTTTGGAAGTTTGAGTACCGCCCTGTCTCAATAATAATATCATGTACTCGTGTTTGGCAACAACGGATATAATCCACCTTATCGGTTCATCGCATGGGAAACAAAAAAGCGAAAGAATTTGGAACGACGTTTTTATTTCATTCAGTTCAGTTATACATACATTCAGTCTCAGTCGCGTGTGAATAGTGTCTGTTGTGTGGCTCAAACGAAATAAAAAATGGCACATGTTTATGCGGATCGGTTTCCCAATCGAGTGCAACCAACCCCTCGTGCCTTTGTTAATGTAGTACAACGGGCTCGTGAATCAGGTGACTTAAGACCTCACAGGGCACCTTACGATCAAATACAGGTCCGCACTGAAATACTTGTTGGGAGGATACTTTATAAAACAAGGTAAACAAATTTTTTTATTTTTTTTTTATTTTTACACACATATTTTGGTTTATCTTCCTTCTACAATCATTATCTGAAAATTAATGACTCAACTTCAAAGTAATAATGAAACACACAGATACTCGACGCGGCGCCCCGCCGCTTGAAGTCGAGTCGACATATGATTTCCCCGCGACTTTGCAGCGGCACTCGACGCAGCATCGACACATCATGCCATGTTCTGAAGTGTATCAATTCAGACGCATTTTATTTCGAAATTCACACACGTAAGTACTGAATCACGCGATGGAATATGTTGGATCACGGATTTTATAAATTCCGCTATCTTCTCAAATTAAAATATATTTATTTTGAAACAATATCTTTTTTTTAATTTTGTATTCATTTAGATTTTAGGGATGGCACACGAAATAGACCCAGACCTCATAACAGTATTTTCTTTTCTTAATTCTTGTTCTATAGCAGTGAGAAGTTCATAAAAAGAAAACTGGGACATTCTTGTGAAATTGAATAATTTTTCTTCGTCCTGTTTTAGCTGTGGCCACAATATAGTAAAAAAGCCTTTCTCTTTGCGCTGTGAAATAATTGGATGAATCCAGAGACGCCTCCCTTTTTTTTCTTCATTCGTCTCCGGTAAAACAAGTACAGTAGCATTACATATTCATCATCTAGGTCTAGGTCCATTGCTTTTTTGATTGAACACTACTAGCAAACCTGCTCTCGTTGCCAGGGACCGTGGGCCGCGTCGAGCTTACCGCGGATACGACACGCGACTGCCTCCTCGACGAAAGTGGTCGCCCCGTTTGAACAATTTTTTCGACCGTCGACTCGACGGTCGAGTCGACGAAAGTTTTCCGTCTGTTTTCTACCTTAAACTACGAATTTAATGACAGAGCTGTCAAAAAATTGACTTATGCCAAATGGACTTCATTCCTCACTAAAGTATGCGAATTAAGAGACAAATTCTTAACTGGCTCGTTCTACCTAGGTCCAGGAATAGGTCCACAAAATAAAGAGTGGTATGTATTGGGGGTCTCACTATAATTTCTCATCAATTTTTCCGTATGAAGTCTAAATTGGGAAATATGAAAGTAATTTAGACATCAGAAATACATACTTTGGTATTTCAAAGATGCTGTCTCGTCCTCCTTTCAGCATATTGGGAAGCTATGATCACTTTTCATCCTTATTACTGACAAATTACTGTTCAGTCTACATTGGTTGGGGAGAACTTCTACCAAAATATTGAGCGATTATTTACATTTCAACAGTAGCCAGCGCGTCCAACGTTTACCGGGTCCCACTACAAACCTGGCAGCCTGCCTGCAGTTATATCTCTCTCCCTCCTCACTTTCCCAAGTCTCTATATAGGCCAAGAAATAGGTGATTATTTTCTACAGATTTTGCGGCACTAACTTTTTTTGGTGGTATCCATAGAGCATTGTGTCCTAATGATATGTTCAAATTTTCATTATGATAGGGCTGGAGCATTTGCAGTTATCTTTTAAAGCGAGGTTGATCAAACATCTCGGAAACCATCGGTTCAATGTAAACAATAATATGAAATTTTTTTTAGGGAATTACATTTTTCATCATTTCAACAACATAAGCGTATAATGACTAACAACCCTTTTTGTAGAGAATAAAATGTTCTACAAGACAGGTTCGTTTTTTTCGATACCTCAATGGTTTTGAAGTACGATAAACAAAAGTGAAAAATTTGTATCGAAACAGTCGCGCCGAGAGTTATACGTACGTTACCCATCAAAGCCGAAATATACAACATTATTTTATGTGCAGACAACATTATTTCATATGTGAATTGCCAGCTACGATTCTAATGGGAGGGGAATGATTCCAAAAACCAGCATTATCTACTACATCCCCTCTTCCATTAATATCGCTGCAACTAAAATTACGCAGTGACCAAATGGCCAATAGACAGATTGATGGAAGTGAGTGACATGTTCTCTATAATGAAAACATCATAAATTATCAAAAAGTATTACCCTTTCCATAATTGCACGTGATAGCAAAACACAGATTTTCTTTGTAATGGTATTTTTGATCATAGATAATGATGATGAAGCTAACTCCATGTGAAATAGTATTTTAAGAAGGTAACGTAATATGAAAAATCAAGCCAAACAGCTTCTCCTTCATCGTTAGCCTTACCTTGACAGGTTGATTCCGTTTATTATACTAAGTGACATATAAATCCGAACACCCAGTTTAAATGGTTTTATTTTAATAAAAGTTGGTGAATGTATTTATCTTAGTGTGAATAACAAGTGAAAAAATTTTCAGCCGTATCAGTTGGACATTCAGGTTTTTATACTGCTTTTTTTTAATTCACTAACGCTCGAAAAATGAATATTTCAGCCGCAGTAAAGAATCAACGTTGGCGGATTTTGGTTCTTGACATCCTTTACGATCGGTTATGATGCCTAGAGTACGGAGACCTGTACGATTTCGTCAACTTAGTGAGTTTGATACGGGCCGTATAGTGGGACTTCGGGAAGCTGGACTTTCTTTTCGGGCAATTGCAGTTAGAGTGCGAAGAAGTGTAGACACTGTGGTTAGGTGTTGTCAGGCATGGCTTCGAGAATGCCGTACGCAAAGAGCAAGGGGCACTGGACGCCGCCGTAGAACAACAGACCGTGAAGATCGCCGCCTAAGATTATTGGCCTTAAGGGACCGTTTCTCCACTATTAGATCCATTGCAAATGAAAGGTTTGCAGAACACGGAAGACCTATTGGCATGCGAAGTGTTTACCGTCGAATGAGAAGTTTTGGCTTGTTTTCATACCGGCCACACTGGGTCCTCCCTTTAACTCGAGAACACCGACGTAATCGCCTTGAGTGGTGCAGACAACGGTCACTCTGGGATCAGGAATGGAACAGTATTGTCTTTAGTGACGAGTCTCGATTTTGTTTAGGCATGCACGATGGTCGTGTCAGGGTTAGAAGGCGACGTGGTGAAAGGAGGAATCCACAGTTTTTTGTTGAAAGACATGTTCATCACACTGTTGGAGTTATGGTTTGGGGTGCTATAGCTTATGGTTCCAGGTCACCTTTAATCTTCATCTTGACGCCCTGGCAGATCCAACTTTCCAACAACATAATGCCCGACCACATGTTGCAAGAGTCACAATAGACTTCTTTCAACATAATGATGTCACATTGTTACCATGGCTACCAAGATCTCCCGACTTATGCCCAATTGAGCACGTGTGGGATATGATGGGTAGGAGATTGCTCAATTTGCAACGTCCTCCTCAGACTCTAGAAGCACTTCGAGAGGAGTTGGTGGTTGCCTGGAATGAGATACCACAGGAGGACATTGACCACCTGATTAGAAGCATGCCTAGGCGCGTTGGAGAATGCGTAGCACATCAGGGTGCATCCACACATTATTAAAGGTCAAAGGGCGTTAAAGCAGTGCAATCATTTTGAAATTTTTCTTATTATGCTTCATTAAGTACTTATGCAAAATTTTATTAAAATAAAAAAAATTTAAAATGGGTGTTCGGATTTATATGTCACTTAGTATATTTTATCTTATTGTATTTTGCTTTTCATCCATTTATTGAGGTTTAATTTCATAGTATCTTCTTTGTCTTTGATACATATTTGTAAATAAAATTTTAAATGTGTTTTTCTTGTACGCTGCACAATGTTTATACATTAGAATATTCTTTGCTGCTTGGTTACTCAAATTTTTTCTGAAAGATTGAGTGTAATAGATTTATCTAGACTTCGCTTGTAAGGCGTAAGATGTGATGTACATTTGTATTCCAATGAAGCCATTTTATTATCATTATCATCATATAGGATTATTTTTGAGTTGTTGGATCAAACGCATTTATCAAAATTCATCATTTAGTAAGGGACCCTTTTGTCTCAAGTACCTTCTTAAAAAAGTATTTTCCTCTATCATTTCCCAAAGATGTGTTCGTTAAATACCTGTATCGTACATAATAGATGGTATTTAATCATGAGTAGGGATTCCACAAGATTTAGACTCAGGAAGGCATGATATATGCTCAGTCTAGACAAACAACATGAGAAAAATGCACTCGTTACTTCTTTTGTACAACTTCATTCTATATACATCTGTTCTACGGTTGCTTAGGAACGGTGGTACATTGTGAATGAATATTTGCAGGTATAGGCATGGGTAGAGAAGAGCGGATTTCTCAGAGTTCTTGGACGGCGCAACAGTTACCATACACAGCTCATATGACTGTTCATATATTGAATAGATAGATACTTTACTGGTTCTGTCAGGTCATCATGGAATGACATAAAACACGCTTATTATTAAATACTCCAAGATATCGCACCAGAAATAGTTGAACATTTTATTCACTCAAGAACAATTTATTCATAATATTCGATGTGTAACTGTAGGTATACACAACCTACAAAACAGATTTCATATAATCGACACAAATACTCCTTCTATTGAGGCACTCCGCAAATCGGTTATTTAATTTATTTGTTAAATACAGTTCTGTACCCTACTGAGTGGGGCCGTGGCAAATGCTTGTTCCGGAAGTTGTTGTATCCAGTATACAACTTCTTCCCGTTCAAGTGATTGTCCACGCGTTAAGGAATACCTCAGTACCAATTGCCGGGTGGCGGTACAAGTCCGCCAACGGGCCACTGTAGGTCTATTTAACATCACTAACAGGTAAAAAGAAGGTGGTAGACAAGGACCAGTCGACCGAGGCAGTATCACCCGCTATCTTTTCCCAGGGTGTCTTATAAACGTCCGCATGTTTCCACACCTAAGCTATGCATTCGGTTATCCTCCAAAACAAAGAAATTAATGACGATGGATCCCTCGAGAACTCCGGACGTAAACTCACTCCACTCTCGGAATGTCCGGGTGGAGGGTGGGCTCGAGGGAACAACATCGAAGATAAAATTTGTTTTTCGAACTTCTGCGGGATTAACAGCATCATTGATGCTGTTCATCACTACCTGCAATCCAATCGTCCCGCCGTGCTTTTCTTGGCGGAGATAAAAATCTCAGAGTCTGCACCGATTAACCATCTTAACTTCCCAAACTACGAGGTGCACTCCAATCTGAGAAAGAACGGGGGAGTTATGGATTTTGTCCTCAGCAGTCTTTCCTGCTCCAGAGATGTTTCTTTGGAATCAGATCGGAAGGATATTCTTTGGCTTCGCCTCAACTCCAAAACATCACCCAAGTTTATTTGCTGCCTTTATCGCTCTCCCTCGGACCATAACTGGGATGACCTACTCGAATACCTCGCCGTCCAGATCGACTTCCTGAACATCAATCATCCCGCTTCAGAGGTAGTTCTTCTCGGTGATTTCAATGCCCATAATGAGCTTTGGTTGGGCTCAAACAAAGCTGTGGCAGCAGAAACTCGTACAGGCCGCAAAACTTGGCATTACGGACATGCCGACTGGGAGGGGCTCATAGATTTCTTCTCTAGCTTTCCTTGGAAAGATGTCTGCTTCACTGACGCGGATGCGTCGGATGTCTGTTCTTCGATAACCGAAATTATCCACGTCGGAATGGAGGAATACATCCCTCACACAGTGAAAGTGCCTAGACCAGGGTCCAACGGCTGGTTTAACAAATCGTGTGACGCTGCTCGCCAGCAGAAGATCAAGGCACACAGAACCTTCTTACAAAGCCCCACTGTAGAGAACAGACAAGCCGACGTTGAGTCCAGAAATAAATATAAAGCAGCGGTTCGCAATGCCAAAAACCAGCACGATATAAAAGTTAGGCATAGGGTAATGTCGCAGCGCAATGGCAGTCGGTCTTTCTGGACGCTGGCCAAGCAGATTGAAAAGAACTTCTCACACAGTAGCCTTCCACCACTTACGTGTCAGGATGGAACTATTGTATTCAACTCAAAGGCCAAAGCGGAAGTGCTAGCCAAGATCTTTGCTGCCAACTCCACCATGGACGTCCCCCCCAACGCCCAAGTGCCGTCAATTCAAAGGGTTCCCTACACTATGCAGGAGGTAACATTCAGGCACAAGACCGTAAGACGAGTGCTCTTGTCGCTCGACATCAACAAAGCTTCTGGTCCGGACTTGATTCCTGCCATTGTACTGAAGAGGTGTGCACCGGAGCTTGCTCCAGTTCTGTCGCGTCTCTCCCAGATATCTTATGAATCCGGCACCTTCCCAGAAAACTGGAAATTTGCTCATGTCCAACCCATCCCAAAAAAGGGATCTAAGACCGACCCTTACAACTACAGGCCTATATCTCTGCTTTCTGTTTTAAGTAAGTTGATGGAGAGGTGCATAAATCGCGAGCTTCTGGACTACCTCGAACGTCACGGCTTGATTAGCAACAGGCAGTATGTTTTCCGGCACCAACGATCCACAGGGGACCTCCTAGCTTACGCCACTCAATTGTGGAGTAAACTCATCCAGTCTTATGGTGAGGCTCATGTCGTTGCTCTTGACATCACGAAAGCGTTCGATCAGCTGCGACACGCTGCTCTCTTAAGCAAACTTCCATCCTACGGCCTCCCAGAAAAGCTTTGCAGATGGGTGGCTGACTTTATCTCTGGCCGCAAGATATCCGTCGTATTTGACGGGTTCTCCTCTTCATCCCAAAACGTCAACGCGGGTGTTCCCCAGGGATCGGTCTTGGCTCTTTCTCTTACATATTAACGACCTCTTTTCCTGCACTCTCAACTCAATCCACAGCTTCGCTGATGACAGCACTCTACATGCAGGAATTCAGAGTGACAAGCCGATCTCTGCCGCTGAGTTGGAAAAAAGGAGACTAGCGATGACTTCCTCTCTGACAAGAGACCTGGAGGCTATCACTGCTTGGGGACGCAACAATCTTGTACAGTTCAATGCTTCCAAAACGCAGTACTGTACTTTGACGAATGAAAAGCGTCCCTGCGCTCACCCGGTTTCGATGGATGGTCGAGTTCTGCCAAAGAGCCATTCATTTAGGCTGGTCGGAGTCCAGATCACCGAGGACCTGATCTGGCACGAACACATCTCGTCAATAGCTGCAGCTGCTGGGAAAAAGCTAGGCTATTTGTTTAGGGCTAAGAAGTACTTTTCTCCTTATGACCTTCTCACTCTTTACAAGGCCCAGATAAGGCCTAGCCTCGAGTATTGCTCACACGTTTGGGGTGCTGCCGCCCCGACTACATTATCCATGCTCGATGCTGTCCAGAGGAGGGCGGTCCGACTGATCGATGACTCTTCTCTAACAGACAGTCTCGGGACTCTTTCGCACCGGCAGGCTGTCGGCGGTCTGGCTCTTTTCTACCGTTACACCAACGGGCTTTGCTCCTCAGAGCTCTCTTCCATGATGCCGTCGCGCGATGTGCCTGCCAGACAGACCCGCCTAACTTTGGCGTCCCATCCTAACCGTGTCGAACTTCGTACATCCAGAACCGGCCGATACGACCAGTCCTTTGTCCCGAGGGTGTCGAGATTGTGGAACAATCTACAAGAGGAAGCTTTTCCCAGTTCTATTAACCTCAGCCAGTTCAAAAATCGTATTAATAAAATTTTTTTGGGATCATCATAGCGGTGTTCCGGCATTTAGGCTTCTGCCTGCGCGGCTGCTTCGATATAAAAAAGAAAACAGTAGGTAGAAACCTAAATACAGGGGCATTCGAACTGCCTAAGGTTTGCTCAACTCGTAAAAATCTGCTCAGATATACTGTTTCACTATTTCGACACCCTAGGGATGAAGAAGCGTCGTACCGGCCAGTTTATGATGTGCGCGGTACGACAGAGTTCTGGTGGGAGCCAGAAACCTGGCGGGTCCATCTCGAAAAAATCTAGAATCAACTATTCGGATCCCAGTCTAGGAATAAGTACAGGTTATGTAGTCTGAATTCAAAATTTGTTGTCCGGGCTTAATGTGGAATGTCCCTTGTACAACGTTTATTCACCCTGGTAAGCGCTTATTCTTGTTTGTTCCTTCACTAAGCTATACAACCTACAAAGAGAATCCATTACACCAACTACTATCATATATTCTAAATTCGTACGTACAAGGGTCCGTACACAGCGCATACTCAATTATGATTATGAGTTACGTCACTTGGTAACTTTGTGGTAATCCCCGGCGATATACGAGATTAAAAAAGGGTCGTCCCGTCCCGGTTTTCCATTCTCAAGGCAATTACCACATAACGATATTGCCCCCAAAAAGCTGGCTGAATTAAACAATGGCATGGAAACTTTTTTATGATAGTGACACTTTCAGTCATCCCCTGGGTGGCGTCGTAGCGCGTGTGGCAGAAAATGCAATCAACAAATGGACTGGTTGACTGTTTTCTGGAAATGCATTCTGTGGATCAATTGGTCTCTCTCTCCCTCTTTCAGACTGCTGTATGTTTAATCAATTCGGAAGAATATAGCAGTTATAATCAGTGACAGAACACCCAGTACAAATAATTTTACTCGAATGAAATTTTGGGTAGAGTTAGCATTAGCAATAGGAAGTCGTAGTTGAACATTATATTAAAAACGTTTACGGTATCCCTAGACGCTAATAATGTGTTGGGCCACCTTGATGCAGAAGAATCTTCTTAGAATGCCTCTGATGAGTTGAGATACTTCATCCCAGGCTACCTAAACTTGATTCCGCGCTTCTTTCTTATCACATCGCAGGAGTGCTCAATTAGAAAATAGTCTGGAGATCTAGGCCTAAAAAGGAGGTTGATTTGACCATTACTGAGGTAGCTTCCTGTAGCTCTAGCAATATAGGGACACCCACTGTCTTGTCGCAAGACAGGGTTCTGAAGCGTTTGGTGAAACGGTAAGATATAAGGATATAGTATTTCATAACTCCTCTCAAGGAACCTGAATGTGACTATATCTAGTAGCACCTTCAGCCATACACTCATACGAGTAGTTTATGTTGCAAGCGTCACATCATGTCTTTCTCCGCTACAGCTCGTGATTCATACATGTCTACCATCCACCCCAAACCAGAACTGTGACCGAGAAAATTAGTGATACTACATTGTTCTTAGTAATGATCTTGATTTATCTAGGAAAGCAAAATGATATCGAGACAGGACGCGTTGCGAAGTAAGACGTAAGGTTTTCATTTGAATGACATGTACTCCATACTGTAGCACCTACGTTTTTTATGCGCTTTGAAATTTGACGCTGTTACTTCCGTTTCTAGGCTTGAGAACCCTAATTTCTAACAAGATAATGGCCATTTCCATGTTTCTGGAGCTACAATGTACTATCTCAATAGCCTTCAAGTCAGCAATCTTCCTTGGCCTCCTACATCCCGATATCCTTCGCACATTGAAGGTGTGTGGGATATGGTTTTGATTCTGCCCAATTCTAACATGACTACCTGTCGACCAATCACTCTATTATCTAATCTCTCAAAAATCTTCCAGAAAATACTAAAAAATCGCGTGAATAACTAGATAAACAGTAAAGCATACCAGAAAAGCAGTTTGGATGCCCCCCCCCCCCTCCGACAGATAAGAGAACTCTCTAATATAGATTTGATGCCATAAATGAGACATTTCACCTGAAAAGGGATCTACGGTTAAATGAAGACATCGATACTCACTTTGTCAGACAATGTGTGATCTAAGATTCTATATAATGTTGTTATTTTAATTGTCTTACGGCCGTATTTACCAATTCGGCGTTTGCCAGACTGTTACTTATCAGTTGTACAAAATATAACAATAGTAGTATTCACCAAGACTTTTCGGCTTCTGATAACAAACTGACTGTCATATAAAAATCTTAAATTTCTTTAAGTTGGTGCCTCTTGATAAAAAATGAGAGAACCACATCTAACCTCACTTTATAGATGCTGTGTGTTGTCATGTGGTTGTCAATCACAGTGTCAGTTTTTTTATGGTTTTGCATCATGGAAAAGTAATAAAAAATATCAGCTAAATATACTCCAAGAGACAATAATTTCCTTGGTTGAAAAATATCGAAGTATAATTGAAATCAAAAAGATTAACTTGTTGTTTAACAAGCAGAAAAATTAGTGTTGGGAGAAGCTGGCCTGGGTATTCCATTCAAACAACTCGCCTCAGAACTGGCCAACAACTAAAAAGCAAAACAACCTAAATCTGAAGACAAGGCTCGTATCAGTATTCTCACAGGATTTGGACAAAGAAATTAATTTTTTCATGACAACATAAAAATTGATGAAATTATTGTGTCTCTTGTTGCAGTATTTTGAGATCCAATTCGGACCTGGATCTCTTCAATTTGTTCCATTTCAGGTCCATTCTCAAAAAAATCGATAGTGTCATTCTGTTCTAAGCACATGTTGTGCAGCACAGCAGTTGCCACAATAACGTCACACATAGTTTCAAGTTTTAGCCCCCATATCAAGATTTGGTTTTCTTTTTAGACTGGCTGGTTCCTTTCATTTATGGGTTCTGTAACATTTTGCAATACAGTTTCCAGTCGCCTAAATGTATTTTTATTTATTCTAAGTCTTCACTCCAAATCATCTAGTTCAATCAAGGGAAACCTCCTAGTTCTTACAATTCTTTCTCTCAGGATATCTTCAATGTCACTCATGTCTGTTTCCGAAGATTCTAATATGTCGATAATATCAATTCTACTGAGGCTACCCATTTTTATACTTATACAAATAATCGAACAGGTAATTTAAGTACCCCTGCAGTATTTATAAGCTGAAGTCAGGCCTTCTGCAGATCACGTATATTGTTCTAAAAGGTCCTTTCTGATTATCCGCTTGTAATTTGGACAATAAACATAATTATCTATATATATAAAAATGAATCCCTATTCTCAAGTACCAAAAGGGACAGGCACACCTCTCCGCCATCTCTATTGAGTTAGCTATGTGAGAGAAAATTGCTTATGAATGCTTTCGTTTTTGGACTTCTTTACCATCCGTAGTTTGTGATGGCCCCTTTAAAACTGCAGTGTTGCCTAATTGATATCTTTGTCAGTTAACTCTATGGATAAAAATGGCGGATGAAAATACGTTTCTTTCTCTTAATTGACTTTCACTATCATTTTGAACTTGACAGCTCCCTCGTCGCAAATTTATATTATGTTTTAACAGTGTTTATCGATGAAAAAAATATTTTATTCAATTAGTAGTCACAGTAAGTATTTGTGATTCTTCAAAATGCCACCAATTAGACGTATCAACCTAGGTCGCAGAGCTAGCAATGCTGCAAGTCAAAAATATGTAAGAATTAGTCAAACTGACGAGCAACGACAAGCGAGAAATGAAGTTGAACGGATCGAAGTACTGAAATTCAACAACGTAGAAGTGTCGTATTTAATCCCAATCGAGTTGCACTCAATTATGAAATGGCAATCGATTACACTTCACAACAAATCGTTGCTATTGAACCAATGAACGTTATGAGTCCACACTACGAGGCTTTCAAGTTTAAAAATAAAGCCTCTGGATTATGTTGGGTCAGTGCAAAGATTAAATTCACTCCATTGGTACCATCACCAGAGCCACTACATTCATTGGTTTCCAAAAATGGCCAGATTCCATACATATTTTGACTCATAGCCAGCAATACAATAATTGCTTTAAAATGACGTCATTTGGCGCAGCAAAATTCATTCCACATACTGTTATGCCTTGTTTCAAGGTAAGTTGATGGTGGAATGACAGTGCTGCCAACGTATTTTGCTAGCCACATGGCGGTACAAACACTTCGCTTTACAATTTACCTCTATTCCAGATATTTACCATTTTATTATTCATTATCCATCCAAGTTCATAGCTAAGACAGGACAACGTCTGTTGGGTCAGCTAATTATTAAATAAAAAAAGGTTTCCGTGATGTCAAGCAATATTGCGATTGGCCTGTGGTATTTTAGAACGGATCTGGGATCATTCGCTTTAAAAACCAGAATGCTAATGCTGACGAAACGCTTGGGGGTTATCATTGCATAAGGCGGATTAACATAAGGCATTTGATGCTGCTGAGCGTCAGTACTGTAGCTCACTGGATGATAATCATCCAAGTACCGTACGATTTTAATGGATACCGAGCTTCAACAAGAAATGATTCGTACTAGTATTGGATTGGAGGCAGTAGTAGATATGAGCATGTCTCAAAAATTGTAGAGCTGTACTTTTTATCTTATCATTTCAGTTTGTACAAAGATCGGTCTAAAATACTGTCCAAATCTAGGATGCTCATTTGAGTGTCTCGAGTCTGACAGACTACAGAACTCCATCGTTAGAAGTCCCAATAAAGATGCCCGTTACATCGAGGATTGGTCTTGAATTACAGATAAAAAGTTTCAGGCTAAACGACGAAAATTCTGTCAGATATAAAAAAGACCCAACCTCTCCTTGCATCGAGTCGGGCAATTACCACATAACGACATCTCCCAAAAAGGTAGCAGGATTAGTAATAAGAAACCCGTCTACCTCCCCTCTACCCCGCATTCCCCTTCCTCTACCTTAATTAACGCTCCAGCCAGCGCCGCGCAGCTTCGCAGGTATTTTAGATTACCTATCTACCTTAATTTCCAGCTGCCAGCCTGGAGTCGCAGCTCCAGCTTTGGCCCCGTAGGCTTCAAGATTTGCTGCCGGGAATAGATTTCCTCCAATTAGGCACAGGACCGAATTTGTTATACGGCAAAGAAAATTATTTCGTAGCTGGAATTTTAATATATTGCTAAATCGAGGGGTAAATCTTAAGCAATAAATAAAGCTCCAACGAAAGACAGCGCCAGGCAACCGGAGTGCACCGAAAGCTCAGGATATGCTGTTCGGGAAGGAAAGATATTTTTTACGCAGGTTATATAACATTTCTGAGTTAATGGATGTATAACAATGGAAGGAGATCTAAGTGCATCCTGGGTTTTAATACTAGCTTAGAATACGGTTTCCACCTTTAATTTCCAGCTGGCACCCCGGAGTCGTTGCTTCAGCTTTGATTCCTTAGGTTTCAAGATTTGCTGACGGAAACAGATTTCCTCCAATTAGGCACACAACCAAATATGTTACGTGCTAAATAAAATTATTTATGAGCAATCCATGAAGCTTCAGTCGAAAATTATGCTAGGGAACCTGAGTACACCGAAAGCTCAGGATATGCTACTGGGTAAAAAGTGCTTATTAATTAGGAGTCGAAACATCTAAATGCAGATTGGGCAATAATGTTTGCTGCTGGGAACCAATTTCCCATTTATCTATCTTAATTTCCAGCTGCCAGTCTGGAGTAGCAGCCTCAATTTTATCCCCATAGTGTTCACGATTTAGCCCTGGGAATGGATTTCATCAAATTAGGCACAGGACTGGATATAATGTGCGCCAAAGAAAATTAGTTCAAAGCTGGAATTTTGATATCTTGATGTATCGAGGAATTAATATTGAGTAATAAATGAGCCTTCAATAAAAAGCGTCATACCAAAAAGAATTGATTTGTGTTATACTACACAAAGCGGAAGAATAGACTTGAAATTTTGTGTCTAGCCTGAAGGTGGGGCTTCAAGATTTGTTGGGCTTAGATCTCCTTTAATTAGTCACAAGATCCAATTTATGACGTACCATTGAACATTATTTTGAAGTTGCAATTTTGATATGCTGCTAAAACGAAGCGTTGATCTTAAGCAATAAATATAACTCTCACTAGAAAACAACACAAGAGAGCTTTAGTGCAAAGTTAGCTTCAGGATGTGCTGTTGGAAGAGGAAGGGTAATGATTCCAGACCAGACACTTCGATACATTGCTGATGCAATGGATCTGACTTAATCAATAATGAAGCTGGGGTATGTAATTCCAATGAAAATCAACGTCAGGAGACCTGAGTGAACCATAACCTTGAAGATTGGCTGCAGGAAAGAAAAAATATTGTTTTGTGCAAGAACTGTGGCATGTTCCTGAATCAGTGGATGCATAATAACGGACGGGGACTTAAATACATCTTGAGCTTCAAGGCTTGCTGCCAGAAAAAAAAATCCTACCTACCTTAATTTTCAGCTGCCAGTTTGGAGTTGCAGTTTCAGCTTATGTCCTGTAAGCTTACAGGTTTACTGCTGGGAATAGAATCAGGTACAGGACCGAATTTGTTACGCGCTAAGGAAATGTAATTTAAATCTAAAATTTCAATATATTTATAATTTGATAGATTAATCTTAAACAACGAGAAGATGAAATTAAAGAAAACGCCAGGACCATGAGTGCACCAAAACCTCAAGATATGCTGATGGGAAAGAAAAAAAAGTTAGGCAGGATTTAAAACATTGCTGAATGAATGGATGTATAACAATGAAAGCAGATCCAAGTGCAAATTGGGCTTAGGACAGAATACAATACGCGCCAAAGAAAACTGCTTCGAAGCTGGAATTGTTTTGATAAACCGAGGGGTCAAAGTTGAGCAATAAATTAGTCGTCAATAAAAAGTGTCACAAGGGAATAAAAGGTTTCATCAGCTAAAGGAGTCGATTTTATGCTGTACTCGTATTGTGCCATATAGAAGGGTAGATTATGCTTAATGCTTTTTAGGGGTTTTCCTATTTACCTCAATTTCCAGCTGTCAGCCTGGTGTGGCAGCTCCGGCTTAGTTCACAATTTAGTACTGGGAATCGATTTCGTCTTATTAGGCATAAGGCCGAATTTAATATGCGCCAACGGAAATTATTATGAAGCTGGAATCTTATTATTTTTATAAATTGAGGCGTCAGTCTTCAGCAATAAATGTATCTTCAATAAAAAGGGTATATTATGTATAATATATCGTTATATAGTGTGAT
This sequence comes from Acanthoscelides obtectus, assembly GCA_963669975.1. Lineage (NCBI taxonomy): Eukaryota > Metazoa > Arthropoda > Insecta > Coleoptera > Chrysomelidae > Acanthoscelides > Acanthoscelides obtectus. Next base: position 72,434,961 of record CAVLJG010000006.1, read on the forward strand.
TTTGAGCCCACCCCTGAATCGTTTACCCCAATTAGGGAAAACGACTTTAGCCGTTTAAGGCGACGACCAACCGCTAACTTTCACTCGACCATATTGAATTTTTTATGACAGTTCTTGGCAAAGTGAGCCATTAAAAGACGTACGCCACTACCTGAGTCTCCCTTCACTTCTTTCCAGCACAGCATCGGTTTCTCTGAAAGAACTCCGAAATAAATTATTTCTGTTTGCTTTTCCTTTACTTTTCCCACGCCAACTTCTGGTTCTGAATGACATGCAGTGATGCCAGACTTGACGAAGTTCAGCAAGCATCTTCCATCTGCTAGCAAAAAGATACTGATTTGTTTTGTTTGCATAATGTTAAACAAAAATGACGCTTTTGGCAAATATGCATTTTGCTGGGCTCAAATTTGCAACGAAAATTGCTTCAGCAGTTTCTGTAAGCAAGTTCTAAATGTTTGCTCTTATCGCTCCGGATAGTCTTTTTTAGGTTTGCTATACCAAATAGGTTGAAAAAGTATAAAACTGGCATGTTTTTAAAATAATTTTCGGCTCGGAAAAATAACATTTACTTATTTATTTATTGAACAAATTAGGGACGTGAAACAGAAAAAATCTCCAAAATAGATGTCCAGAGTATAGTTGAACATACTAAGTTGTAAGCATTGTTATTTTATAATCTACCGAAAACGTAAATCTTGTCGCCAAAGTTCCTAAACAATATTTAAAGATCCACTAACAAGTTTCCAAAGTACCTTAGGGGTAAGGTATTCATTTACTGTATATATTGTTGTATAATATGATTACATCACGAAGTCAAGTATCCTCATAAAATTAAACTTCAACTATAATGCTCGTAGATGTAGATAATATCGCGCACTCCTCGTATGTGCATATTGCATCACCTGCTACCCGCTCTTTCTCGTGACGAATCTCACACCGCTGCTATAACCCGAGATCGAGAGGGCCGGCGATGCAGTCATACGCGGACAGGGTTTGCTGCATTGAGGAAGGAGACCCACGATTGGGGCACGATTCATGTCTGTCAATATAAGTTTTAAAATCAAAAGTAGGGGGAAATGTATGATAATTTGAATATATCTAATATACTAGTATCAAAAATTGCGGCACATCCTCTCCCGCCCTCCTACAAACCACATCGCCCAATTTTCGACCCTTCAAGTTTTTTTAAAAAACTTAAAAATTTTTTTTAGCGACTTTTGTTTTTTTCGTTATTGACACCGATTATCAAAAACTACAAAGTCTTTTCGTCATTGGCATAGTAGGCGTGGAAAGTGAAATAAAACAATACCTCTACAGTGCTTCGGAATTTTGTCAATGGGTGTCTTGAACAATATACAGGAACCTTAATGACATTAAAATACTCGTTATTTCATATGCCTTCTAGGAGTCGAAAATGGCATATTTTGCACTTTTTCAAATATTTAACTACTTATATCATTATTCAACATGTCCCAAAATGTTAAAAAAAAAATGAGCAGCTTCTGAATTTTGCCCATAAAATTGACTGGGCAATTGGCCCTTCCTGAATAAGACTATGCAAACAAGCCAAATCATTATATTTTTCTGAGCAGATGCGAAGATACTTCGTGAATAAGCGGCCATTCTGCTTAGTGACATGTAAGGATGCTAGATGCGCCGCATGGGTGACGTTGCGGTTGCTATTACACGATATTTACGATGACGCTGTGGCTCGACATTAAGGCCACCGCGTTAATCGTCTCATTCACGATCGTTCTACCATACTAAATTCAAACTATAACTTAACACTATTTACAAATGTAGATACTTTATAGTGGAGAGAAGGGACATCATCAGGCAGTTTCACGTGACAATGGACGTTGGGCTCTATCGAGCACTCGCGATTGTGGTTCATATAATTTGCATTACAAGAATGATTGACCAACGTTAACGTAACGCACAACTATAAAAGCGTTAGTATCACGTGTCACTAAGGCAGCTCAATATACAGGATCTTTACTGAAGCAGTTGCAATCCTGACCACAACGCATTTTTATGTAAACAGGTTGGGGTCCAACAATTTGGAGCCAGGACGTCATGGTGACATCGCCCATGATGCAGTCATGGCTACGGCTGGAATCGAAGGTTGCTAGATAGAGTTGCCACAGAATAGCCAGCCGCGCCGTTTGACGGTGGTAATGTAGTTACCTCATTTTCGTCGGTTCATAATGGAATTATAAATGATCGCGATGACTAATAAATGATGGCGGAAAGGAATGGAGAAGAAAAACTTGAGTGGGTACGTGTTTTCATAACGGATAGAGGCCGAAGCGGAACATTTTTAATAGAAAAAAAATCGGGTGGATATTATCAGTTTCCAAATGTACCAATGACATCGATGACTCACTGAGAAGAATTATGAAAGAAGTTGCTTAGCAACGTACTTCAATGGTAATATTATACACTATTAAATTGGTTACGCTGCTGTGCTGTGCTGAACATATCCTTTCCTTTATGTGCTGATTAGGGCATTATGTGGGAAATGCCGAGTTAACATACTTGACGTCACTTTTTAACATTATTTAGGCTTTTTGTGACATTATGCAGGCTTTCCTACAAAATGTAAACTTCAAACTAGCTGTGTCGTTCACTTCATATGCATTTGTGGTAGATGTTCATATTGCCTAACCGTAATGTCCCTCGAGCTATAAGGTTTGTACACAACTTTAGTTATGATATGACGAAATTGCAATATTTGAGGCCTACGCTGGAAGTTGTATACTATATACAGAGTGACTCAGTTGTTTTTTGGAAAAACGCTCAGACCCGTCGATTTTGTTTTCGAGGGTGACACAAGTTTGGCTAAAAATCACGTTAACACGTGCAGCCCCTGAGCGGGGGTGACACCAACCCTAAAATCTTAAATGGAAAGGGGGGTCGAGTAATACCTTATTTTAAAGATCTTTCAATTCCCTTTATAATGATGAAAAATACATGAGCTTCAGTTCAGTAGTTTTGAAGATTTATTGATTTAAAGCTTAAAGTAGTCTTTAATATGTACATCAGATTAGTTTGTACTACTTTCAGGAGAAATTTGACTACAAGAATTTACTTAATAAGTAAATGCTTTTCTTCACTACGCCCATGATTTGTTTATCATTTTGTTGCTGAAAATAGCTATTGGAGCGTTTTTTTGTGGCAAAAATGTTATTTCTTGAAGAAAGATAACGAAATATCTCGTACTTATTTTGAATATGAATTTAGTACATAGTTTGCGATTGATTTGACCAAACTTTGTTGCTAAAATAACTTGTAACGCTTTATTACATGAATTAACCATGGTATATTCCACAGCAGAAAGAGTTGAAATTATCGAAATATTTTTCGAAAATAATCAGTGCGCTAATAGAACAGCAGAAATATTTAAAGAGCGAAAATATGTTCTAGAACTTGTAGCTAAATTTCTTTAAACTGGGTCAGTCGCCAATAAAAAACGCAAGATTGAAAATCCCATGAGGAACGAAGCAATAGAAGTGGGGGTTTTAGGGAAAGTTTATGTAGATCTTACATAAGTACCCGCAAATTGGAGACTGTGTGTGGTGTTAGTCGACGTACTGTCCATCGGATTCTAAAGGCCCATAGTTTTCATCCGTATAAAATTCACCTGGTACAAGAACTTAATGAAGACGATTTTGATCGGCGATTACAATTTTGTGAAGATATCAGTGAACGATATATAAGCGATGAATATTTGCTATTCAACACTTGCTTTTCCGATGAATGTTCCTTTTTCTTAACTAGCGTAGTAAATTGTCATAACTGCCGATATTGGTCCGATTCTAATCCCAGAATTTACCATGAGGTTCATACACAGCAGCCACAAAAATTAAATGTTTGGGCTGGTATTTTTGGCGATCATTTAGTAGGTCCTCTTTTCTTACCTGGAAATTTGACCGGTGTAATGTATTTGGAATTACTGGAAGACGCCATAGATCCTGCATTAACACCCATAATTGAAAATCAGAATGATCGGCGGTACATTGTAAATGGGTTGATGTTCCAACAGGATGGTGCCCCACCATATTACGCATTACGTGTTCGACAATATTTAGATCAGACGTTTCCAGATCGATGGATTGGTAGAAGAGGTGTCATTGAATGGCCCCCAAGATCGCCAGATTTATCAGCTTTGGATTTCTTTATGTGGGGTCATTTAGAAAGCAAAATCTATGCTACTCAGCCCACATCATTAGAAGACCTGCGACAAAGAATTGTGAATGAGTGCCTTCAAATTACTCCTCAAATATTGCAAAATGTGCGCCAACGTTTTAAGCAAAATCTTTATTATTGCATAGTGAGTCATGTTGGCTATTTTCAACATTTACTTGCCTAACGGGTCAGTTCATTCTTCATTTTTAAATTACTTTGCTGCCAAATGTATTGATCTCCATTAAGGATGATGTATTAGTTTTATTTAAGCTTTAAATCAATAAATCTTCAAAACTACTGAACTGAAGTACATTAATTTTATATCATTATAAAGGGAATTGAAAGATCTTTAAAATAAGGTATCACTCGACCCCCCTTTCCATTTAAGATTTTGGGGGTGGTGTCACCCCCGCTTAGGGGGCTGCACGTGCTAACGTGATTTTTTGCCAAACTTGTGTCTCCCTCGAAAACAAAATCGATCGGTCTGAGCGTTTTTCAACAAAAAAACTGAGCTGACAGTAAATGCGTCTGTTTCGTTTTCGATGCGCCACCCTGTATAATAATCTGTGTAGATCATAATTCCGTTGGTTTTGTGGGATCTATGCAAAGCTAGAAATTAGTCGTGGGTCAACTTTTTCTTACTCATCCTGGCAAATTTGCAGGACTTTAATCGTAAAGCACACAAAAAGTGTTTAATTTTTTAGGATATTCCTTTTCTATAATATAATGATTAGTAATATTATTTCAAAAACATTTTTACAGAACATCCCATTCCTTTTATAAATATTCTAAGTATGATCTTTTGAACATTCTCGAAAATCTGTGTGAAGGAATATACATCAAATGTGAAAAGGTTATTACATTTTACATTATTTTCTCTTTAGTCATTCAAATTTTATGAAAATTTATTTTGCGATGTCAAGTAGAAAACACAAATGAGCGCCAAGATGCGGAGTACTACGAAAATGTTTTTTAATAATCCGCGTATGCTCGAGACTTCCTCGGCAGCATTCCACAAAGCATGCTGCACAATCTTAGACAACATGGTCGTTGATTTATACCTCCATAGGTGGCGCTCTCTGCAAGTAGGCGCCGAATGGACTAGCAACTATCTAGTATACAAGTTGGCATTGTGTAGGATTTTAACGACATTGTATCAAGATGAATTATGACGTTAGAGGTCATTCCAGTATGAGATCATGACAAACACATGGATAATTGCGACAACTTTTAGAGACATTATCGAGGCATCACAATTACCAGCAGCATAAATCAAAACGGTATCATGAAGGGTCGGCATAACTACTAATTTGTTACATCTGAGTATGTTTGTAATTCTACTGATATGGATCTAGTAGATATGGATTTCTCTAGAGCATTTGATAGTTTAGATCATAACATTCTTCTCAATAAATTGGCTAGATTCACTACTATTATTTTATAAATTATATTTGTCAGATAGGAAACGGTATCTTATGTGCAACAGACATAAGTCAAGCGTCTGGTATCCCTCAAGGATCTAATTGGGGATCTTAGTTATTTCTGAGGTGATTGACGCTGAATATCTTATATATGCAGACGATATGAAAATATTCTGTAAAATCTGTAATATGGAATATTGTTATTGCTTACAATGCATCAATCTTCCATGTTTTGCCCCTTACATTAAATTAAAAAGTATATACTATTGGTGGCATGAAACTCGACCAACCCAATATAATTATTAACTTGAGGGTCATATTTGACGGAAAACTCTCTTTTTCCTCTCACATTGAAAATGTAGTAACTGGTCTGGTATCCTTATGATCAAACGGCATTATATATTTTAGTATCTTCTTGGTATAGCTTAGTTTCTTCGTTTCTAGAGAAGCGTCACGAAATACTACAACTTTTTTCCTGGCCAGGCGTAGGATTGATGTGCGTAATTTTTCTCCTATATGTATATGATATGCAGTAATTGCAAGTCTTATATATATTTTCATTATGTTAAGCTTGGGAAGTGATTAACAATTATTTTCGTTAATGTTCTACTCAACTTAGGCAGTTCAAAAATCTCATTAGAAAAGTTTCTTTAAGTTCCTCATAGCAGCCGCGGTGCCCTGGCATTTAGGCTTTGCCTGAGCGGCTGCTTCGGTGTAAAAATGCTTGTTAGAATGTTCTCGGTTTGATTGTTGTGTGGACGGTAGCTGAAGCTGAAATGCTTTTTTCCTCTAAGCTCTACCTAGAGGTTTTTTTCAGCATTCCAGCTTTCTCTACGATATACCCCGCACTTGAATGCATTGTTTTTTGTTTTTATGTGTACCCATCCCGTAATTGGTGTCAGCTTTTGGGTGTTCTTGGATAAAAGAATAAGTAACTAAACAAATAAATAAATGCGATTATAGGAAGTGGCAACGCTGTTGAGTCAGGTTTATTTCCGAAGAGCAGATGAAGCTGCGTTCATTGCGGTTTTACGTTCGGTTACCACTTTTTATGGGCACGTCCTCAAAGTATCTCTTACGGTTTGGTGGCAACGAAATGGGTAGTCACGAGGAAATTACCAAACTTCTTGCTCCGTAGCATAAATAACAGAAAAGTAGATAGTTGCTATGTGATCTCACGAGTGCGGGCTCAGCTGCAATGTCTGTATGGAACTAGGAAAGATAAGATTCGGAAATGAACCTTCAGGTTAGAAGTAGCGGACTTCTCAATTACATCTGTAAAAACTAAAGAATTCGGATTAGACAGAAGGAGGAAGCAAACGATTTTTTTGTAGCCATCATTACGTAGTCAATATTCAGGATGCAAGTCGGTCAGGCTCAAGCCCCCTGTTTGACAAATTTTCACATTAAATTCGTACTTTTCTGCAAAAACATAAAACTGCGTGGGCTCCGTACGATCCTAGTGGTCCAGACAAAGGTTTCTGTGAGTTGCACGAAGCAGTTTACAGTTAATAGGGGCAAATCGACAAATGTTACATATTATAGTCATCGGCATTGCGAATTGAATTTCTAATAACAACAATGAAAAATGCAAAAATCACTGATGGTGTAATAAAATTTATCATGTAAATGGTATTTTTTGAACAAACTCTTACAACTATGCCTGAAGTCCATACCTGCCATACATCTTAAAACTCTTTTTTGACACATAATGACATGTTTGGCATATGATGAGCAGCCCCAGAAGCACAGTCCAAAGCACAATCAAGCATAATGTACAGTTATTATTTGCTGCTCAGTTAGAACCGCTCTCAAAATTTTCATAACGAATGTCCGTGAATTTAGTTTTGCAATCACAAAGTTACAGTGCGTTCTAAAGCTTATTTCTAAGAATCTGATTTGCTGTTCAAATTTTATGTTTGTGTCCCTTATTTTGATATTTAATAAGATATTTAGAAAAACCAAGTAGAATTCATGCAAGATGTACCACTATTTTCAAAATCAGGTATTCCGCTATTGTTCCTGTTTGATGGAGAGAATGTTTTGTATTGTTTAGCTTATAAAATCATGAATAAAGCAAACTTGTTTATATGCGGCACCGTCAATAAGTATTCACTTATTAATTCCTTTACCGTATTCAATTTATCCCTGTTTATTAAGAATAGCTGAGTGGTTCACATCAGAGCACATATAGTACTTCTACCTTGCTCTACATGAGTACACCCAATACGGATAGCCACTTAAACATCCTTTCCAGAGAGAGTAATGCACGTCTGGTTAACCAAAAGTTTACAATAAGACACAAAATTTTGGCGACAAAGAATGTAATGTGAGTATAATGCTCGGTTCGTTAATCACCCTTAATTGGTTAAATCTGGAACCTCGAACATCAAGACAACCACTTGCTCATGACAAGGCCCATAAATGACGATAATTTAAATCACCTCAAAGTTAGCTTAGCTCAGGAAAACTGGAATATTGGCGAGGACGATATTGATGCAGAATTTGAACGGTTTCTCAACAATTTTTTGTGGCATTTTGATTTGAAATGTCCCCAGAGGCATAAGACACGACACAAAAAGCAGAAATCTAAACCGTGGGTGACGCCAAAAATCCAACAGTCCAGCCTAGATCTAAGAAAACTACATAATTTGGTGAAAATGCATGAAGACAATGTAAGTATGAGACAGCAGTACATTGACAACAAGAAAGAACTCAAGAAATTAATTTCTTCAACAAAAAAAGAGTATAGTAGTCTAATAAAATCCAGCAACAACAAAGTTAAAAAAATATGGGAAATAGTCAATGAAGAAACCGGAAGAGTAAAGAAACATCATCAAATAGTGCTGAAAAATGAAGACAAAGAATTTACTGACACCCTCGTACCCGACAAGTTTGGTAAGTATTTTTCCACAATAGCAGAGCGCAAGTTAGCAGAACACTTTAAATGTGACAACCCATCAAGATGTCCATCACAAAATCGGGTAGCATCATCAATATTCTACGAGGATGTCACCACTGAAGAGATCGTGGAAGTAATCAGCAGCCTTCCAAATGAAAGAAGCAGTGGAAATGATGGAATTTCAACGCGTGTGATAAAGTTTGTAAAACGTGAAATATCTTCTCCCCTATCAGTCCTTATTAATAAATCAGTGAAGCAAGGTAAATTCCCGAAATGCTTGAAACTAGCTATTGTTATTCCCGTATACAAAAAGGGTGACCGTACAGAGCTTGAAAACTACAGACCCATATCACTTTTATCGATGATCTCTAAAGTCGTTGAAAAATGTCTGTATAAACGTATATTATGTTTTCTCAATCGCTATAATGTCTTATCAGATACCCAGCATGGGTTTAGACCCTCACGATCTATAGAAACGGCGACCTTTGACTTTTTTCCCATATATATATAGAGAAGTAGACGAAAACAGATACGTTGCTGGACTATTTTTTGACCTTTCGAAAGCATTCGATATAATGGATATTTCGTTTATCGTGGAAAAATTGTACTGCTTAGGTATAAAGGATTTTATTCTCAGCTGGATCCAGTCTTTCCTCACAGATAGAAAATTGAAAACGAAGGTCAATGGTCATACGTCAACTCAATATTCCGTGAATATAGGTGCGGCACAAGGTTCAGTACTTGCACCACTGCTCTTCATTGTATACATAAATGACTTGAAATTGTCTGGCTTCATGATTAATTATGCAGATGACACATCTATCGTCGTCAGTACCACGACACAGCAGGATCTTCTCGAATCTATTGAGAAAGTCAAAAGTGAAATGAGCAAGTGGTGCCAGTCTAACCGCCTTATTTTGAATGAAGATAAGACTGTTGAAATTCATTTCCTCAACAAGAAACCACGCATGGATATTGATAGCTTTTCAGATCAAACTGTCTTCTTAGGAACTCATGTTGATAGTAAGTTAAGCTGGCAACCACAAATAAATCACATTTGCAACAAAATTAACAGTGCTTATCTTGCAATATTGAAATTAAAGCCTAACATCCATCTAAACTCACTCTTAGATATGTACTACGCGCTAGTTTATTCTCACCTCACTAACAATATAATCATATGGGGACATGCAACAATGATTAACAGATTATTCATCCTGCAGAAAAGGGTACTTCGATTAATTTTTAATATTAATAAGAGGGACTCTTGTAAAGAAATATTTAGACACTATAATCTGCTTACATTAACTTCCATCTATATCTATAAATGTGCCATCTTCGCATTTGAACATAGCAGTAGATTTGTTCGTAACAACGCCACTAATAGTCAATACAACACTACAATAGGGCATGATCTGAGTATACCGGCACATAACTCTGCCCTATTCCAAAAATCTCCCACTCTAGCGTGCACTAAGGTATACAATAATCTGCCGAGTGAGTTGCGGAGAAGCACTAATATCCTTGCGCTGAAAAAACATCTCAGGAAATATCTGGTTGAAAAATGCTATTACTCTCTACATGAGTTTTACTAACACATGAAAGTATCTGTTTTTTAAATTCTTTTAAGCTGTTAATCATTTCGTTATCAGTGAATTGTCTATTATCGCGGAGTAAATGTATTTTAATTTCACTTAGTATTCGAGCTTTAACGAAAGTATGTATGTTTTCTTTTTAAGCTTTTAACCATTTGTCCTCACTGCTCGATGTATTGTGTTTATATATTATGTATTTCTAACAGATTCTCCTACCGCTTTTCTTTTCTTTGTATCAGCTTCAATGATTTTTACCGGCTAGACGAACATTTTTTGTGATAAAAAAGTCGCTGTATATGTATATATTTTTACCGTTACAGATTGAACACATTACGATTCTTGCACTGTACCTGTACCTATAATGTGATTTAACCTTTTAAAGTGTTTTGTAATTGTAATGTCCTTATTTATTTTACAATTATAAGTATTTTTCTGGCATATTTGCTCAAACGCATATATGACCCTCAAATTGATATTGACAAGTCTTATATCATGTAACATGATCCAATAATACAATATCTATCTATCTATCTATCTCAAAATAACAAATTTTATGATGGGTGCCAAGTCATGTGCAAATAGTTGGAAATGAGGAAGTAGGTTAGTGTACCAGGAAAGAAGCTTATTCGTAGGAGAGGAACCAGTGCGTAGTACTTCAACAAATACAAAACTTCTACAAACCACTGTATCTCGAGCAAGGAGCGAGTCCAAGAAGAATGAGTTATATTATTTTAATTTTCAGATGATTTGTAAAACTGAGAGTTTACTTACCGCATGGGAAGTTTTTTGCATTCTAGGAGAGTTGATTACGTACCTAAAAGAAAAAATAACATGTCAGATGTCAGTAATGTATTCGTAAGCATTAACATTATATTTTTTTGTAATAGGATTGTGAAATACTGCTACTAAAAATTAGTTATTATGGAACAGTTACTTCCAATAATAATAAATTTTACTCTGCTCTTATGTTCAACTAAAAGAAGCATTAGTCAAACGACGTTTGTGTTAGTTCCACCATGCCAGTGCAAAAACTACTGCAGACAACTGAATCCACTGTATTTAATTCATTTTCTATTATAAAGGTTATACCAAAGAAAATAATTTACAAAAAAAAATAAATGCCCGGAATCGGCTCGACGGGTAAGAAATCAATATTTCGTCAAGGTAAATAGAGTTGACGTCCAAATATGTAAAACTGAATTTTTAACTGTCCATGGAATTCATACCAGTAGTAAGCGATTAAAACTTATCGCTCAGCAAATTTTCGAAGGTAGAACAACTCCACAAAGGGATGGTAGAGGCAAACACCATAACAGTCTAAACAAAACTTCTGCAGAAAGAGTTCAGTCCGTTCCCGACCACATTCAAGCCATTACAAAGTATATGAGTCACTATAGTCGGAACGTCAATCCAAATAGGGTTTTCCTAAACCACGATCTCAGCATATCTATTATTTACAAGGATTGGTATGTCGATTGATGCAAAGAACGTGGAGTAACACTAGTAAACTTTTTTTGCAACAAGGCACTAAGCCAAATAATTTTCAAAAATAAATTTGTTTTACCGGAATGTGTCACATTTTTTCTGCACCGTCGTCACCGAATCTTAGTTTCCCCAGTTGTGAGTTTATTGTTTTGGTTCTAGAGAAAAGCAAAAAACGTGATTTTAGAATTAACATACAAATTACAAGGTCAAATTTCTCGAAATAAAGTCAATGTGGCTTAGGTACCTTATTGCTCCAAGCCCTTCAATTATTCAGCTGGTTATATTGGAATAAATTGAGGTGTCGAGTGTACTGACGTAGTGTTGATAAATTGAATTCAATAAAATATATCTGTTAATAGAACGTGAACCCCAAACAAAATTTTGGGGATTCAAATCCGACGATCTGAACGGTCATAACCATTTGCGGTTTTGTTAAAAATTCTGTATCTTCTTCTTACGTGTGCATTTATTAAATTAAGCAATTTTAAATCAAATAGATTAGTGGGTTATTACGATTTTTACAAAAGACTGAGTTTTAAAAAAAGTTTGTCACCTTTCTGGTAAGCAAAGCATCACCTGACTTATGCTCACATGAACTTCTGTCCTTAGAACCACCGATGGAATCAGCTCATGCAATTTGAACGGACAATTTATTAATATCTTGTACATCCAAATCAAAAGAACATACGAGCCCCTTCCTACTTCAGTTGGCCCAACTATTGAAATCTTGTTTTTTTTCCTATCAATTACAAATAATAAAAATGTAGCAGCGTGTTATAGATTTAAAATATTAACAATGCATATTTTTGATAATATATAGTAGAAAACACCAACTTTATCACTCTCTAATCAAATTTGCAGCATAAAAATAACACATGTTGCAATTACAGCATATCCTATTTTCATTTCAATGCAAAATAAGTCTAAAACGCATAGGTGGCTGTGAAAAATAAAAGCCATGACAATTGTTTCTATTAATCACAGCTGTCAGAATACGTTTAAAATAGTTTTGGGTAGTTAAGATTTTCAAAATGGGTAGAGGAAAGGTTATTCGTGAGAAAAGTCGGTTACTGATAATTAAATTTTTTAATTCTGGGAAATCAAACTCAGAAATTGCAACTATGTTAGACTATCGCGGTACAATATGAGAAATATTGTTAGAAGATATAACGTAACTGGTTCAGTTAATATTAAGCCACGGTATGTGAAAAAGTAATATCACAAATGCCGACCGAAGAGCATTAAGAAGAATAATCGTGAAAAACAGGCGTGCCAATTATTTACAATTAAGTGCTCTGGGGAGTGACGCTGTTGGAAGGAGAATTTCGAGGTCCACAACTCATAGAGAGGCCCACAAATTGGGATTTAGCACTTGCAAGGTAAGTTTTCTTATAAACAAAAGTGAAGTAAACACCCTAAAGTTGCACAACTTGTTTATAGGCCAAAGAAAAGCCACTATTAACTCCACTGCAAAATAAAAATCGGCTAAGATGGGCTAATGAACATAGACAATGCACACCTCAACAATGATGTGCAATGCAATGGAGTGATGAGGCCCGAGGTGATGAGGTTTGTGTTGGTTAACAGTCGCAGTAGAGTTATTCGCAAAAAAATGAAGCATTCCATGTTGACTGACTGAAGAGAAAAGTGAAATTTCCACCATCCATTAGGGTCTGGGGCAGTATGTCTTCAAAAGTAGTAGGAAAACTTCATTTTATTGATGGAAATGTGGATACAAACAAATATTTGGCAATTTTAGAAGAATCGCTTTTACCAGTGATGGAGGAATGTTTGTCATCCGGCCAAGATTTTGTGTTTCAGCAAGATGGCGCAGCGTGCCATACCTAAAAAAGGCTATAAAATGGATGGAAGAAAATAATGTACCGCTTTTGAAATGGGTTTCTAGCAGTCCAGATCTGTCACCTATTGAAACTTTGTGGCACGAGATGATAAAGGTTCTACGACAACATCCTGCTCGTACTATCACCGAACTGAGACAAAAGCTTCAAGAAATATGGGATTGTTTTACACCAAATTTTTGCCAAATTTGGTTAACACTATACCCCAAAGAATTTCAGCCGTAATAAAAAATAAAGGTGATGTTACCCAATGGCAATCTTTCAATTGTTGCTTTGTTAGCTTCGCGCATTATTCGCACCTTGTTTATTTGTTCAGATGTTCTATTAGTTATAGGTCTAAGTGATTTCAAATATGTATTTTTTACGACTAGAGTGTATCTAAAATGTTTTCGAGAAAATAAATAGTTTTAGAAGTAAATAGTTTCGTCATGTTAGTTTATAAAGGCATATTTTGGTACACATCTTGAAGTGGGCTAACTGAAGTGGGAAGGTGCTCGTATATCCCTTTGACAAAACAGATTGCTAAACTTTGACGGTTTTGCGCCATATTGTCATCGCCAGCAGCGGCTATATTTACACTGTGGATAGCTAACCACACCTATGGGTGTGCTAACAGATGGCGCAGCTCCAGATCATTTACACTTTACGCTAGGTATTTGTACAAGAGCTTAGAACAGCACTAGTGATCATGGCTTAAACACGATAATTGATATTGCGTAAAAGGGTTAGCTTAGTGCGTAGCTTAAATGGAATAGTGCTGCACCAGCTCTTGGAATGATGATGTGTTGACGCATGGAACAGCACTATCCTGCTCATGGTATGAACATGACCAATGAAATGGTACACTGCGAAGCTATGGCGTCTTAACCGTATGGGTCTACTCTCGTTTATCCAGCCATATCTCTTTGATAGAGCACTGTGTATGGAATATGGATGGTTTAAAGTTTCATTACTACATAGCTTCATTAGGAGTTAGCCAAGGGTCTAATTTGAGACCTTTGTTAATTTTAATCTTTATTAATAATTTATCGCTTGGGATTAAATGTCATCACTTATTTTTTGGTGAAGATTGAAATATTTATAATACTACCGTAACTTCCGAAGCATTTTTTCAAAATAATTATCAATTCATGGTGTGTAATAGTACTCGCATTGAATGTGTCAAAATAGTAGTCACATATTATAAGAAACAAAATGTTATGCTGATGATGGTGACTATAGCATTTATCGGGGTAAATTAGAAAGGAGTGACAGTTATAAAGACCTGGGTGTTACGTTTGGCACCAAGTTTAATTTCAATAATCACATAAATAACATTACAACATTTGCTTCTAGAATGCTGGGGTACTGTGTTAGAAACTAGTTGGGTTTCTAAAATGTTGAAACAATTCAGCTTCCATATATTAGATACGCCAGGGCACCTATTTATCAAAGATCTATTAACTGAATCAACGCAGAACTTTTTTTCAAATGAAGCTTCTATCCGCAAAGAGAGTTCGACTATAATGTGTTGCTTGAAACTTGTGATGTGAAATCGCCTGAAGAACGCCGAAATATTTCAGTTATTTAGTTTAGTTAATGAATGAATAAAATTGACCGTACATTTTAAATAACATAGGTTTGAATAATCGTCGCTTAGGTAACACTGGACAACAAATTTTAGTTTTTCAATTGTATCTTGTGGGAAAAGTTCACTTCTTTGTTAATTTTGGGGTGCTGAATCCAATGAAACAAAAAAAATAGTTGCGGTTTAGAAAAAAACTTTTTTATTTATAAAGATATATTAAAAAAAGTAACAAGATTCATAAACTTATAAGAATCACTATATGCGCTGTCTTTTTGCTGTTCTATAGTTCGTTTCTGGAGCATCTCTACCAAGAGTCCAACAGTAGTCTGCAAGCATGGAAGGATTCCACTTTCCCTGGTACCTTTTTTCCATTGTTGAAATATCCTGATGAAAACGTTCGCCGTGCTCATCACTTACGGCTCCGCAATTGTCAGGAAAAAAGTCCAGGTGTGAGTGTAGGAAATGTATCTTAAGAGACATATTACAGCCCATCTTTTGATACGATGACAGCATATTTTTGACAAGGGTTTTATAGTTGTCAGCTTTTCTATTTCCCAAGAAATTAGTGACCACCAGACGGAAATCATTCCAAGCAGTTTTTTCAATACCTGTTAAAGTGTTTTCAAACTGTGTATCTTTCAAAATATTTCGAATCTGTGGCCCAACAAAAATACCTTCTTTAACCTTTGCCTCACTTAGTCTTGGAAATTTCTGACGCAGGTATTGAAAAGCTGACCCATCTCTATCTAATGCCTTGACAAAGTTTTTCATTAGGCCCAATTTGATATGCAGTGGTGGTAATAAAATTTTGTTCGAATCTACTAATGAAGTGCCTTTGCCCGACTGTCCCATTCACACAAAAAACAGCAAAACTTTGTGTAGCCTAGCTGCAGCCCAAGTAAAAGTGCAACAACTTTCAAATCGCCACAAATATGCCATTGGTGCTCCTCGTATTTTATGCATGTCAATAGGTACTTCATATTGTCATATGATTCTTTCATGTGAACTGCATACCCTACAGGAAGAGATGGTAAAATATTTCCAATATGCAATAACACTGCCTTTAAACTCAATGTTGAACTGTCTATAAACAATCTCCATTCTTCTGGGTTATAGTTTATATTTAAAGCCGCCAGTAAGCCGTTAATGTTACTGCAGAAAACCAAGTTATTCTCCATATTGAAAAATGGTTCTAAGTCTTTGTGGCGATTACGAAACACACATACCGAAACATCGTCTTCTAACAAGTTCCACTGCTGCAGTCTTGATCCAAGTAACTCTGCCTTACATTTTGGAAGTTCTAAATCTCTTACAAGATCATTTAATTCTGACTGTGTTATTTTGTGCGGTTGTGGCATGACGTGCTCGGTATAAAATCAGGATCTCTTGACGTTGATGGCATATCTTCTTCCTGACGAATCACTCGATCGCCATGATCTGATTCGTTTTCTGATTCGCAAGTGTAGGATTCTGGGGGTTTTGGAATAGGATTTTCGTCACTGTGAGGCTCGGGTCTCATCGCAGATGGTATGTTTGGGTAGTTAATAACAGATTTTTTTTTCTGGGATATACCTGTGGCTTGTCCAACACAAGGTACCATGCAAAAGTAACAATCATTAATATGATTTGTAGGCTCTCTCCAAACCATTGGGACAGCAAAGCGCATAGACCGTTTTTTGCCATTTAACCAGCTCCTCAGACTTGAAGCACATGTATTACAGCAGATGTGGGGTGCCCACTGTTTGTCTTGATCACCTAGTTTACAACCGAAATAAAGCTGATATGCGTTTGTTATTAGTGGAGTAATATACCGTCTCTGAGAGGCAAAAGTCACATCACCACACACGTAACAAAACTGATCTGGATTGTTTACACACTTTCGAGACATCTTGCATGAACGCTGTCAGCCAACTGAGGAAAAAATGGCTAATATAAAACAATATAATGTACACGTATGTATAACGTAACACAATCATGCCGATTACATCATCTTTCCTTGCCGAATATAAAAATGTAGCACGTGCATTCTTGTGAATTACAGTATATTAACACTGTCACAGCAGGAACACATATAATTACCGTATCTCTAAAACTTGAACTAATATTGAAAAAATAAGTTTCATTCCGGTTTTAGCACATTAAAAATGGTAATATTTTGTTGATTTTATTTAGGATATTTTTTGGCTGTTGATCAGTGTAATCGTTATTGTGTTAAAGTTCATCGTGACTTTTACACCAATGTCCTCTCCAAGTTTCTCATTCATAGAATTTGTTCACTATTCAATAGTATGAGCCACTGTGGCATATTCAATGATACAAAAGTTTACTATTATCTCTAAAACTAGATAATAATTATACGATTTGTGAAAGATCGGGTCCCAATTCTCATGTTAAATCAAGAAATAATTCATGTAGCTATTACATTACATGATACAAGAACCTGTTTTTCATTTGTGTCCGGACCCAAAAGTAGACACAAATCCTATCAATCAAATATGATTTGTTGTCAAACATGGATCAAAGATGATACAATAGATTCACATGTCGCCATTACTGACCATTTTATTGAAAATAAGAGTGTCTCACGGTTGCTGTACACAATTCTAATCAATAAATTCTTTGATATTACACAATGCTTCTTTTTTAATAAACATCGAGTAAATAATCAATTCATTTACTTTCTGGTAAGATGTCGCGCACTTTACTGGATGGCAGGATGTCTACACGATCATGGTGATGGTGGCAAGAGCTGTCCTACAGTCCAGTAGTTGAAGAACAAGCATTCTGTAATTTTATTTATGCCCTCAAATAATTCATCAAGCAAGACACTGTTATTTTAAATAAAATGCAAATTCAATTGCCGTCATACCAATCTAGACTTTATACCAGATTTGTGTCCATGCATCGAGTACAGGTCAATTGCTTATTTTTCATTCAATTAAAAAATAAGTTCTTGTAGGTAAACCAGGTGTTTAGGACGTATTTCTCGATTCAAGATTAAGAAAAATTTTACAAAAAATTGACCATATTCTTAGACTCTCATTGGTTCAATTTGTGGCCTCCATATATTGTTATTCTTATTTATGTGTATGTTTACTGTGTTTTGCATTGAATATTTTATACAATTGGGTATATCTGTCTTTTGAAAATAAACTTATTATTGTGGATCGACGGGCACAAGTGTCGGACCTCGTTTTCATGGTAGGCCCCAAATGCTCAAAAATCGAAATGTGTGAAGACCCCCAAAAGGCAAAATAGTGCCCCGGATTTCGCACTGCTGAGGGCCCTGAAGCTGCTGCGAAGTTGACATAAAAATCAATTTGGACATGTTTTACTGTTGGAAGCGTCCACGATCTTTACTAATATTTATTGCACGATAAATTGAAAACGGCATGAAATGTCAATATTAAAATATCATAGCACATTCGGGTCTTTATGGAACAAAAATGTTTGCATAGCCCCAAAAATATATACTGCATAAAATTTATTTGAACATTTATTGTAAAATACCAGCAAATTGTGTTATACCAATATGCACTAGCTCTCGTAAATAACTCATGCGACATACGAGCTGCAACAAGCCAACGATTTTTGATATAAAACCTGCATGACGCGATGATTTAAAGATAGGTTCATGCTAACGAAATCAATTTATGAATACAACAGTACGACCCAAAAATTACGCTCAGCTTTTTACCGAATTTCTATGACCTTGATAGCTCGGCACACGCTGCGAGATGCTGCCACGTGCAATCGTTCCACGTAATTGTTGCTGTGTAGTTGTCTGCGGGTAAGGTTTTAAATAGCTTCCAACGGCTGAGGAAGTGGAAGGAAGCTGCCATCAGGCTTCGCATTGAGCCGAAGCGACGCGAAGAGATCCGGAGCGACAACGTAACAGGTGTTACTCTAGTGTCTAGTTTTTTTTTTTATATATCGAAACAGCCGCGCAGGCAGAAGCTTAAATGCCGGAACACCGCGGCTGCTATGATGATCCCAAAGAAATTTTGTTAATACGATTTTTGAACTGCCTAAGGTTAGTAGAACTGGGAAAAGATTCCTCCTGTAGATTGTTCCACAATCTAGACACCCTCGGGACAAAGGAGCGGTCGTATCGGCCAGTTCTGGATGTACGAAGTTTGACACGGTTAGGATGGGACGCCGAAGTCAGTCGGGTCTGTCTGGCAGGCACATCGCGCGGCGGCATCATGGAAGAGAGCTCTGAGGAGCAAAGCCCGTTGGTGTAGCGATAGAAAAGAGCTAGATCGCCGACGGCCCGCCGGTGCGAAGGAGTCCCGAGACTGTCTGTTAGAGAAGAGTCATCGATCAGTCGGACCGCCCTCCTCTGGACAGCATCGAGCATGGACAATGTAGTCGGGGCGGCAGCACCCCAAATGTGTGAGCAATACTCGAGGCTAGGCCTTATCTGGGCCTTGTATAGAGTGAGAATGTCATGCGGAGAAAAGTACTTCTTAGCCCTAAACAAATTTTCCCAGCAGCTGCAGCTATTGAAGAGATGTGTTCGTGCCAGATCAGGTCCTCGGTGATCTGGACTCCGACCAGCCGAAATGAATGGCTCTTTGGTAGAACTCGACCGTAAATCGAAACTGTATGAGCGCTAGGACGCTTTTTGTTCGTCAAAGTACAGTACTGTGTTTTGGAAGCATTGCACTGTACAAGATTGTTGCGTCCCCAAGCAGTGATAGCCTCCAGGTCTCTTGTCAGAGAAGAAGTCGTCGCTAGTCTTCTTTTTTCCAGCTCAGCGGCAGAGATCGGCTTGTCACTCTGAATTCCTGCATGTAGGGTGCTGTCATCAGCGAAGCTGTGGATTGGGTTGATCGTAGAGGAAAGGAGGTCGTTGATATGTAAGAGAAACAGTGCTGGAGCCAAGACCGATCCCTGGGGAACACCCGCGTTGACGTTGTGGGATGAAGAGGAGAATCCGTCAATTACGACGGATATCTTGCGGCCAGAGATAAAGTCAGCCACCCATCTGCAAAGCTTTTCTGGGAGGCCATAGGATGGATGTTTGCTTAAAAGGGCAGCGTGCCACAGCTGATCGAACGCTTTCGTGATGTCAAGAGCAACGACAAGAGCCTCACCATGAGACTAGATGAGTTTACTCCACAGTTGCGTGACGTAAGCTAGGAGGTCCCCTGTGGATCGTTGGTGCCGGAAACCGTACTGCCTGTCGCTAATCAAGCTGTGACGTTCGAGGTAGTCCAGAAGCTCGCGATTTATGCACCTCTCCATCACTTTACTTATAACAGAAAGCAGAGCTATAGGCCTGTAGTTGTAAGGGTCGGTTTTAGATCCTTTTTTTGGGATGGACTGTACATGAGCAAATTTCCAGTTTTCTGGAAAGGTGCCGGATTCATAAGATATCTGGAAGAGACGCGAAAGAACTGGAGCAAGCTCCGCTGCACACCTCTTCAGTACAATGGCAGGAATCAAGTCCGGACCAGAAGCTTTGTTGATGTCGAGCGACAAGAGCGCTCGTCTTACGGTCTTATGCCTGAATGTTACCTCCCGCATAGTGTGGGGAACCCTTTGAATTGACGGCATTTGGGCGTTGGTGGGGACGTCCATGGTGGAGTTGGCAGCAAAGATCTTGGCTAGCACTTCCGCCTTGGCTTTTGAGTCGAATACAATAGCTCCATCCTGACAGGTAAGTGGTGGAAGGCTACTGTGTGAGAAGTTCTTTTCAATCTGCTTGGCCAGCGTCCAGAAAGACCGACTGCCATTGCGCTGCGACATTACCCTGTGCCTAACTTTTATATCATGCTGGTTTTTGGCATTGCGAACCGCTTCGTTATATTTGTTTCTGGACTCGACGTCGGCTTGTCTGTTCTCTACAGTGAGGTTTTGTAAGTAGGTTCTGTGGGCCTTGATCTTCTGCTGGCGAGCAGTGTCACACGATTTGTTGAACCAGCCGTTGGATCCTGGTTTAGGAACTTTTACTGTGTGAGGGATGTATTCCTCCATTCCGACGTGGATAATTTCGGTTATTGGAGAACAGACAGTCGACGCATCCGCGTCAGTAAAACAGACATCTCTCCAAGGAAAGCTAGAGAAGAAGTCTCTGAGCCCCTCCCAGTCGGCATGTCCGTAATGCCAAGTTTTGCGGCCTGTGCGAGTTTCTGCTGCCACAGCGGCTTCTGACCGAAACCTAACCTCCACAACACCGTGATCTGAGTTACCCAGGGGGGACAGGACAGCAGTGCTGTAAGGGGCAGGATGCGTGGTCAGAAAGAGATCCAGCAGGCTACTGGCGTGTGACGAGACGCGGGGGAAAAATGTAGGGCTCGTGACCAGCTGGGTCAGCCCTTGAGTAAGAGCGAACGCTTCGACTGCACGACCTGCTGCATCGGTCTTATTTGAGCCCAACCAAATCTCATTATGGGCATTGAAATCACCGAGAAGAACTACCTCTGAAGCGGGGTGATTGATGTTCAGGAAGTCGATCTGGACGGCGAGGTATTCGAGTAGGTCATCCCAGTTATGGTTCGAGGGAGAGCGATAAAGGCAGCAAATAAATTTGGGTGATGTTTTGGAGCTGAGGCGAAGCCACAGAGTGTCCTTCCGGTCTGATTCCAAAGAAAGATCCCTGGAGCAGGAAAGACTGCTGCGGACAAAAGCCACAACTCCCCCGTTCTTTCTCAGATTGGAGTGCACCTCGTAGTTTGGGAAGTTGAGATGGTTAATCGGTGCAGTCTCTGAGATTTTTGTCTCCGCCAAGAAAAGCACGGCGGGACGATTGGATTGCAGGTAGTTATGAACAGCATCAATGTTGCTGTTGATCCCGCAGATGTTCGAAAAACAAATTTTATCTTCGATGTTGTTCCCTCGAGCCCACCCTCCACCCGGACATTCCGAGAGTGGAGTGAGTTTACGTCCGGAGTTTTTAGTGCTCGAGGGATCCATCATCATTAATTTCTTTGTTTTGGTAGATAACCGACGGCATAGCTTAGGTGTGGAAACATGCGGACATTTATAAGACACCCTGGGAAAAGCTAGCGGGTGGTACTGCCTCGGTTGACTGGTCCTTGTCTACCACCTTCTTTTTACGTGTTAGTGATGTTAAATAGACCTAAAGTGGCCCGTTGGCGGACTTGTACGGCCACCCGGCAATCGGTACTGAGGTATTCCTTAACGCGTGCACAATCACTTGGACGCGTGCACTGGAGTGCTCTAGTGTGTCATTTGATTATGTCGAAAAGAGACTGATAATGTGCGACGAAACAGAGCCTATTTCTCGAGTATGCAATACGTTTTGACTACCGGGGTGAACAGCTGATCGGCAAGTGACGTCTTTGTATTAGCCTGTAACATTCGCAATAATGAATCGGGTGTAAATCTGGTAAATCTCAGAATCGTATTCAGAGCTGTTGTTCACATATCTGGATACTTATTTTAGTGACTGTGAATTTTGACCATGAAATATACGGGGTACACACAAAAAAATGTTAAATAAAAATATATTATTGTACATCTCGGATTTATAAGATAAATCAACAGACCAAACTTTCTGGCAGCCATAATTTTACACGTAAAAATGATATAAAACGCGCCTCTGGTTAATTGTTCGTTAGAAGTATAACGTAGTTCAAATACAGGTTAAGTATGCGCAGAACCTCTCATAAAAATTAATAATGACTTTCTGTAATAGTGGTACATTTCATTTACATTTTCCTAATTCCTAACTTGTTAGAGTAATTATCTGAGTAATGTTCAGACCAAATTCAAGGAATTGAACTTCACGCAATTCGGTCATATACTGCCACACATTTTTAATTAATTGCATTGCTGGTTCATTGCCCTTTAAAGCCACATGTTGTTAGAAAAAGTAGAGATGATTGACCTGGTCAACAACTGTTTATCTTACCTTATTCCTACCTGTCTTGGAATGTAGTCATCATCATTAGCAGCCATTTTGCTTGGAGAGGTTTTTTTGTATGCGAAGGAACTTTTCTAAATGAACGTACACGATGAATCTGTAGCCTAAAAAAACTGGATATTCATAAACAAGACAGCAAGGAAAAATATAGGACTGGTAACCAATTGAAGGAACCCTCGGCTAATGGCGAATGCTCCAACTGTGCGACTAGTTACATCCATCTCAACCAAACTTTGTGGACATTAAAGTCACCAGGGAGATTCATCTCAGAGGAAGGATGACCACTGTTCAAGAATTCAATTACTGTAGCAAAATACATCCAAGGTCTCTCACAGTCATATAGTAGAGTCACCCTAGAAATAGGTAACATAGAAGTCATTGCCTATTGTTCTAGTTTGCTAAATAACATCATTCAAAAATTAAGTGACATCAAGCACGATAACTAAATAGCGCAAAAGGGCGTATTTGCTCAACCGTATTTGTAGGATTAGCTGTAAAGCAACACCGGTGCTTGATTAATTGGATCGGAACAGAAAACTTGTCATTTTTGTAGTGGCCAGCGGGCACGCGAAACAAAACAACGTTGCTGGTGGTAGTGCAGGGGGTGGTGGTGGTTTCGTGTGAGTTGGAAATAGTAGGCCGTGGTCGGTGGCGGCATGGCCAACTGGATTGATATGCCAATGGCACGCGAATGCCACGCTGTGCGGTAGTGGCGGTGAGGACTTCTTGCCAGGACCGAATTTCTATAACGAAGAAAACAACATAGTATAGTAGGGGAGCAGGGTTGAATAAACAAACGTCATTTCTAGAACAATTCCCAGTTCATATGGGATTCTAAATTTGAAGTTTTATTGTCTGGCAGACACAATTATTAGACAACACAACACAGAGGAAATATAATATGTCGTGGCCAAATCGTAAAATTGATCATTCCGTGTAATGATCGAGCATTTCATAAAATGGTCGTATTTCTTGGAACAATCTATAATATAACAAATCGCCTAAAGATATAAGCAATTAAACTACTTAATGAAATGGCGAGATATTTACATTAATGACCGATCTTGTTGACATTTCAACAGGATAGTCGTTAACAACAAAGTTGTTTTTTTCGAAGTGATAATTCTGATAACTCGTTACCAAACAATGAAGGAAGTGAGATTAAAAGACTTTATGACAAAAGGTATTCGAGCTTTCGGGTACTATGCGGATCACGCAAGTACCGATCAAAACGTCAAAAATCTGTGGAGTTCGGAACGTGTTTCACAGGTTAGTACTTCATCTTAAATTACGTTATCATTCATTTAGTGGAAGTCAAAATCGTGTTCCAGCTAAAATAATGTGTTCGTTTATTGAACATATTATTCTACGAATGTAAAACTCATCGTAATTTTCATTAATGTTTAGGTTATACGTCAAATAAAGCAGCTTTTACAGAAGATGGCGACGAGTGAAAAGGTTTGTGCTTCTGCGAAAGCAAAAATGTGCAAAAGATGCGGCACTTCGGTAAAAAGTGGTTTGCAGTATGTGCGGTGCAAATCAATAGTCCAAAAAGAAGATGGGAAGACCTCACTTTGCTGTTGTGACGATCAATCCGAAGACGATTGCGACATATCATTTTCCAGTGTCAAGGATATCCTGAATATCGACGTGAGTAATAGGGCTATACTTATACTCCAAGAGCTACTCAATCACAAAAATGCAATTATAAAAACGCAGCAACAGACTATAAAAGCCTTAGTCGATCAATTATCTTATTTAAAAGCAGCATCTCTCCAACAGGAAAACGTTTCGTCAGTTGCTGATAAAATTATTACAGACAAAAAAAAAGTAGAAAGCAGTACTCAAACAGATATCACCAATAAAAATAAACAGAAGAAATCTACAAATGTGGTCATCAGGGAATCAACTCCAATAGAATATGCCAGCAGTAGTAGCACCAGTCAGCAGGTGGCTGCTGCGCAGAAGCAAATTGTCACAGCGAATCCAACGGAGACACCAGCTACACGATCGCCAACTGATTCCACGGAAGACAACTCCAGCGAATGGCAATGGGTCAAAGGTCGAAAACGCGGCAATGAAAACAAACGTTGTTTGGTTCGGGGTAGTGGCCCAGTTAGCGGTTCAGTGGTAGGGGTTGAAAAGAAAATATCTCTTGACGTTTCTAGGCTGTATCCAAATACAAACACAGGTGATGTCTAATCTATGGTTAAATCTAACTTCCCAGAGGCGAATGTAGAAAAATTAAACTCTAAATATTCTTCAAAGTGGCGGTCATTTCTGCAATCAATTTCAAGTCGGCCTTAGGTGCTGACAAGTGACCGAAAAACATCAGCATAAATTATTTCTTACAGAATCACCGTAATGTAGCTCTGGTAAATTAGATATTGATAATGAATCGGTAAAATATTTCAATCCTTCTGTATTACTTTTAAACGTGCAAAGTATTAATAATAACAAAATCAGTCAGCTCCTTCCTGACATTGGTGATTATAAGAATATGTCTGCTACGTCTAACTGAGACAAGGACCACAAAGGACTCAGTTGTAAAAAACAAAATTGAGGGATTTCATTTATGTGACTGTTATTGCAGAAGCCAGTTTAAAGGTGGTGAAGTTGATATATATTCAAAAAGTCACAGTGAGTAAAAAATAATAAACCTATCAAAATTCTGTAATTAAAAGGAAATTTAAATGCGTGCCATTTCTTTTAATAATACTGTTTTAGTCTTGTGTTATCGTCCACTTTGTGGTAATTTATCTGTGTTTACGAACAGCTACACAGTGCGTTGGACTCGCTATACAGGGTGTTTCACAACTTATCCACAAATGTTAACCACATATGCACTGTTACGAAAGAAGTTGATTTCTCAAACAAAAAAAAGTGTAATAAAATTCCTATACACGTCGTGATATTATAACACGCATTAATACCTTATTTTAGCAAATGTTGTACCAAACAACTGACGAAAACAAAATACCAGGAATTTTTTGTTTTTCCATACTGATAAGAACGTGTAAATAAGGTTCAATCTGTATCGTGGGTGATCTGAATAGAGAACAGTCGATTTTTGTGAAGTTAAATAAGAAAGTATTTTGCGTTTTTTTATTTATAAATACAAATGGCACATGTGTACACTAATGAGGATTTAGTGGGCATTGTTTTAGCGCACGGAGAAGCAGGGCAAAATTCTCGAGCGGCTTCTTGTTTGTATGCACACTGATTTCCGAATAAGCACATACCACATCACGGAACACTTAGTTCAATTTTTTATGTGCACGTGTTAGTGATGACTTGCGCCCCAGACGTGGAGTGGATGGAGGTCGGGTTGCATTGCAGTCAATGGAAACAATTTTGAACAGCTTTTATAAGTAAGTGAACTGTTAAACTGTATTATTTTATTATCTCGATTTCTGTAGGACTTTTATTACATTTTTTTTGGAAATCAGCTTCTTTCGTAACACTGAATATGTGGTTAAAAATGTCGGATAAGTTGTGAAACACCTTGTATAAACTAAATTAAGCGTCTTATTGACACTGTGATTGATTTTGATTTGCATCCAATAAGAAAATGGCCAACAAGAGTCGCGAAATCGTTATTAACAACCATTGCCCAGATCTTTCTAAATTTTCAGAACTGTGGTTCAAACTGGGTCATTGATAATACTGTATCTGACCACAGACCTTACTTCTTGAACTAAATATTTTTTCCAATAACGATGATTCATGATACGAAATCTATTATTCACATAGATACGATGAAAATGCGGTTGATAAATTTATGTGTAATTTAATATCTGAGAGTGTATCATAACTCAGACTGCATTCACAACGATTTTTGATCTATTTTTATATGCTTTAAATAAAATTGAATACAAAGAAATGGGTAAACAATGAAGTAGTAATATCAAATAGGAATCTGAAAAACTCATTTGACTTAACAAAAATATTCCCAGAAGCCAGATCCTTGAGCCAAGAAATTGCATCAGAATCTGGTGGCCACAGCCAAAAGAACTTACTATCAAAACAAAATTTTCCAATCGGTAAACTTCAGTAAGGCGACTTGGAATGTAGTTTCTGAAATACGTTAAAAAGAAAAAGAAACAACAATACTTCTTAAAAGTAGATAAAGCTGTTATAACTGATAAACTGGATATATCAAATCATTTAAGTTCGTACATCAAAAATATAACATCGTAGCTCATTAAAACAACACTGTACCAGTGCAACTGTGAAAAATCACATGATACAGGGCATGAAATGTTCTATATCCGTTCAAAGAAGACGAGTTTCTAAACCTGTTAAAAGATAAAGAATTCAGTTGGTCCAGATAAAATTCCTGGATTTCTCTTGAAACAGGCGTTACATACTATTAATAAGCCCCTAATACAGTTGATCAATTTGTAATACACACAGTTGTTAAGAAGTTTTTAAAAAATATAAAATCTTGACGGTATTTTAAAAAAAATACTCTCAACAAAGAAATACGTACAGTTGATACGAGTAATAATATACACGCCAATTTTTCTAAACTTAAAGTAGGAAATAAATCGCCAAATATACTTGGTCCTAAAATCTTTAGCATCCTTCCAAGGATTTACAAGGGATAGCAAATCAAAATCACTTTAAGTATTTGTATTATTTGAAAGGTTTTTTAATACATAAACGTTTGTATACTGTCTGTGAGTTTATCCGTGTGTAAATGTTATTTACTATCTTGTTTTATTCATCGTTTTGTTATGTCTCTGCATATAGCTGCTCTCTTGACGATTTCAATACAAGCTTGGTTTGTCAGAGCAAAAGCTTTATGAAATTCTGATAATTTTCGGAAAATTCTTTGTAGGGGTTAAATGTTAGTGGCTAGGAGCTGCAGGGGGTGGGGGAGGATATATCTCAATTTTTGACATTGGTATATATTTTATACGCCTGGAATTCTAGGCACATATTAGGCATATAGATTAATTTTTGTTTTAGTGTATACTTTGTATTGACTTTGAGTTCATTATAAACGTGTCGACGTCTTTGTTGCTGTTATCTTTCCCAATTTGTCTACATCCCATCATATGACATCCCTTGGAGTGTGATATCTCTTTGTTGAAGTAAATTTTGGATTGATGAACAAATAAATGGACGGAGCATAAAAAAACGGTCCCAAACGAAATGTACTACAACCATGAAGGCGAAACCATAATTTAGTTTGCTTGTTGCGGATAAAAATTTACTTTGCTTAGCTTGACTTTAAGTTATGCACCGCAATTGGAAACGGAAGTTAATATTCCGTTTTTTTAATAGCATAAACTGTACTTTTGCCATTTGGCGGAAATATTCTTGTTACTGGTCCGTTTCCCTATTTTTTCTGATTTCAGGCTACTTTGTCCACTTTCAATGTACTGGTTCACGGATATTTATTTTTTCTATTCATTAGTTCTTTGAATCGGTTGCCTAGAAGCACTACAACTTCTACTTCAAACGTTGAAGTTTAGGTAGTTCATCGTTGCAGCTCTAGTAATTTTCCTCGTATCCCAATATTTCTGCCCTGAGTGCTGCCCTCCCTTTAGAATAAAACATATGAAATATACGTATGTCGTCGATTATTTCCAGAGTTAATTAATAGACAGGTCGTGGCGCAGTGTTTGGTCTGCTTGTATTGCGCGATTAAGGTCGATTTGTGAACGAGATTAGGACCACCTAAAAACGCTGGGTGGCACACAGCTCTAAAGACTGAAGGGACATGCATCATTTTTATTCCCCTACTGAGGGCTTGCGACAGCATATCATATACCGGGTGTAACATATCAGCTCCGTATTTTTCCAGGTAAGGTACTTTTTAATAACGTCACGGTCAGGCTCATACCAACTTTGCACCAGTAACTCACCTTCAAGGTTATTCCAAGGTCATATCTTGTATTTCTTCAAAGAATCTCACCATTTTGACAGCAGCATTGTAAAGTACGAAAAACTCTGCGACGGAATGTGTATTAAAATCGAAGATCGAGGTCAGTTATAAAGGTCAAATATGTGAGGCAAGAGAAAATTCCTAGAAGTTCACCAGGATTAGTGATAAGTTAGATTCTTCCTAAGTAACTTTTGCAAGGATTCCAATATTGAGTTTGGGCCTAATATACAACCCAACCTTCAAAGTCGCGTTTTTTAGCTGGAAACCATAACCAAGGTGTATAATTACAAAGGGTCGAACCTTGATTTATTTCATCAAAAATCCTGCTAAAAGCTTTGCCAAAACAAGCATCGATGGCAATAACTAAGGTAATTAATATTGAAATGGAGGAGTATAAACACTGGAAATGAGGTATAATCGTCTGACAAACATCCGGGATGATAACCTTTGTATTTACGAATAAATGATACTATCACCACATCAAGTTATCGTTAACCACAGCTGAGAACAAAAACAAAATTGGAGTCTCGGTTACTATCTGTAACTTCAATATCAATGAGTGTTCTTAAAGATGACGAGATACTACCAAATTTCTTTACATGCAATGTCTGTTGTCTCATTGCCGACTCGAGTTAGATCTATAAGACGTTTTAACTTGGTAATTTTTCAAATCCATCGATTTCCTGGCTAATGCTCCAATTAGGCTTTTGTTAGTGTTGATTATGTATATTTTACCAATTAACTTTAAATTAGTATGTCAGCTTTCAAACGTGAAGTAAACAGGCTCCTTAAAGGTCATACATGCCGCGCGATGCCGAACGACTGAGGGATTTTAGTGTAAATACCCTTTTCTAAGAATCTCAAACTTCGGGATAGAAAGCTGATAGAGTCTGTCTTTGTGCCCTAGAGTGACTACAATGTGTTCAAATGTGTGATGTTTTTATCTGATCAAATAAAAATCTCACCACTCCAGGTAACTGTCTCCCACTGAACCTCAAATCATCTGCTGCATTTTAAGCTCGAACGTCCTTTCAACATTCCCTCTGATTGTTTCCCATTGACCGAGATTTGTGTAAGGCTATATAAAATACCGCACCCTGCTTCAGGTCCTATGAGAGAGAAATATATTCCCATGTAACTAGTCATCTATAAGAGAGGTGCTCTTTGAGGTACCCACAGCATAGCTGCTAAGCACAGAGGGAGTACCTACAATTTTTGGGCATATTTAGTTATTGATATCTTGTTGGCAAAGTTTTTCATACAAAAAAATAGTTTTCTCAAAATGCTCGCATCTGCAGAACTGCTCCATTAAGGTATATGAGTTCTGAGTGTCAATGATATTACAGTACGACTTTTTTGCGTAGAAACGTGTACATACAACTTTTATGCCTTAGTAATGCAACATCTGCCACTTGTTTGCCTTATATAACAATGGGAATCCTGCTGTAGATACGACTTTTTCGCTTACTAACATGTACATACAACTTTTATGCGTTTAGTGATCTTACAGTTGCCACTTTTTTGAAGTAGAATGATAGCTAGTAAGTGTTGAAGATACCGCTTTATTGTGTTGTACATGCGGCTATTTTTTCTAGGCTAGTAGTACTTAAACATCAGTTATTATCGCTGAAAAGCTGTATCTACCAGCTTAGTTAAGCTGATGAAATGATCTTTTCACCAAATCCTATCTTCATGCAAAGAAAAAAATTACGAAGTCTGCGAATACGAAATAATCGGTTCTGGCTACTTCTAAACGAAATTTAGAGGTCAAAACTTCGGAAGCGTTTTTCTCAGTTTCAGGTTAACGCAGATACTCTTTTATACTTGTCACGGCAGTATATTAGTATAATAATACAATAATGTATGTAAACTTACCTGCTTATGATCTACTCATTTTCAGACGGTAGATATTGTCGTGTCGTCATACAAGAAGTGAAACATAGTAATGCATCTCAGTTAGAATCTTGTCATTTTGAATTCATGCGGCTACAAAATTTCTAGGGCCAATTTCACCAACATTAATATTTGAGGGTCAGTTGGACCAATAGGAAAAGATCTTATCGAAATGCAATTTGACGGAAGCTGTCAAAGGTTTCTGAATATCAGTGATTTCTATTGAAATATTGAATGAAATCGTGAAAGTTCGACTGTATTATAAACAAGACCACTTTTTGATTCCAACATGATGCTTTTGTACAGAAAAAACAGGACAACTTTCATATATTTTGATATATGTTATAGGTTTACATTTAACAATCCGTTATCCCCCCCAGCGAATGGGAATGCGGCAAATAATAGGTCGATTTTCTAGCGGTTAAATTTGGCAGCAGATTTCTACGTTTGTTAATGCATGGCACTCTCGAATTTACCAACTTCAATATACTGAAAGTTATCATTACATACCTGTTGAATAGTGTAGATTTGTCTGTATTTTGCAAGAAAATAGAATATAAAATACATTCCATCCAATTCCTTATCTTCCTTTACGTCATAATAGTAATCATTTATTAATTTATGGGTTAATGAATTTCTTCAAAGCAATAAAAACATTATGTCCTCTCCATCCTAAAACGCAGATAATATGTGTAAGACGTGTCAATCCCTACATCTCCCTGATACATAGTGCAATTACTATGGACATAGACAAAACATTATGAAAAATGTTTCACAGATAATCGCCTTCAAGTCCAAAAATCAAAAAAACTAGTAATGTTTATTGTTTGTCTATTTTTCTTTTTTGACTGGCGGGGATATCTATCTGACACTCGCAGGGTCTAACGACGATCACGTCCCGTGGTGGAGGGTGCGAAATTAATCTTTTACATTTGCTGGTTTTGCATTTTTTCCTGAAAATTTACTAGGTACAATGATTATAAGCATCTTTGGTAGATTGTTCGATCCGGAATGGGAAAGATCTCCTATTTATGAAAATATTTTTGGTATCATCTATCCGTTGCAATCAGTGCACAAACACTGTGACATATGATTTATAGCATAACCCGCTGCCCTATCAATACAAATTTAACATACAGGTCGCCTAGCCGTGAGGATGCAGTGGTCGGGATGAATATCACGGCAGCAACTGATGATTTGGGCATGTCTGGTAAGAATGTATGAAGTGAAACTCGCTAACTTCACAAATCTGAAGATTTTGTACAATTTCTTTGAAAATGATGAAATATATGTCTGATTTGGCAGGGTAATGTCGCAGCCAAATGGCAGTCGCTCTTCCTGACACAGTCCGGATCGAAAGATGACGATACTCGTGAAATGTATTGATACTTCTAAGTACAGGATCCTATCAAACATCCCTCTTGTCAAGATGTATAACCCAAGGTACCGACGGAGCGGCGTCATGGAAATAATTTTAAATTTTCATTTGCATTTTTTCAAGTGTTGTGCAATGATTTTGGGAAAAATGTCACGAATAGTCTTATAAAGCATAGTAGAGTATATTTCAACAGTTGGCGGAACTTACTCCACTGGGACCAGGAGGGTGAAACGGGATATTCATGCACAATCTGGCAACCCTGTCACACCCTCACAAAATGGCCGCTGACAACCACACAAGTCACCGTGTTGTGATTCAATAGCATGGAATTAAACCTTGTGACTGGTACCAAGAGTTGACAGATCCAACACATGTGTCACTCCTTGTAATGCAATAATCAGCTGTATTCAAATAATGTCTAATATAAATATAACCTAGAATGTGTACTCGTGAAAAAAAAAAATATGGCAAATTTGTAGTGTTTTTTGCAGGCTTTATAGATTTGCTGGTAGCTTTAGGGCATATATTTGGGAATTTCTTAATCGCTGTGAATATAGTGTGGATGTTTGTTCAGTTCCTGAACAACGAAAAATATTCAACTTTATGGAAGTATGGATATCAAAAAGCCTTAATGGTTTTGTGGGAATATCAATCTTAGGTGCCATAATGGTTCTGATGAACGGCGAGTAAATGAATGAATGTTTGGAAACCAGCAATATCTTTTTGTAGAGCCTGTCATCAAGTAGGTGCTTAATGGCTATCTGAAAGAGGTTTATAGGAAAAAACACCCAGTATCACATATCAATTGAAGAAAATAAGATAAACATGAATAAAAAATTTGATTCAAAACTCAGACATTTCTTAAAATTTTGACAATTATATCTTATTTCTTAATACTCAATAAGCTGGTAATGTTTCAATGACAAGTTCTCATCTCATACTTTGACAGTATTTTGTTTTAAACAATTCATAGCTATTGGTTGCTAAAATTTGTTGATTGGAACTTGAAGCTCATTCGCTGTATCTGACGGTCTGTTACCCTATAGGTGGTGAATAACGGACTGTTGTTGGTGAAATTGGGCCTTAATCTCCTATAAATCGTACTTTCCTACGCTGCCTCTAGGACTGTTTAATTAAGTCCTGTTTTGCCTAACTCCTGATTTGATTGATTGCTAGCTGGCGATCAGCAGATACACCGTCATTGTTTCTACCAGCTGCAGATCATTGTTTATTGCAGCTGATTATTTCGAATGTTAATTGTTCACTCTCCCAGTTGGTTCGTTTATGCGCATCGGTTTTATCCATACGTGATCCGTTTTTGTATTGTTCTGCTATACGCATTTTGAGGCTAATTACCGTTACATCAACGAGGTATGTAATCCATCAAATTATCAGAATTTGGTTTTGCTGGTATTCCGCTCACAGGTCAGTTTTGGAAGTAAAGATAACATATTATGCAGTTACTAGAGTGATTTTGTCGTCCAAAAAATTTGGAAAAGCGGTGGGTGGGGATAACTGGCTTATGATGAAAACTCTTATTAAAAACAGAAATATGTATATGTTTACTGAAATAAATGAGTTGTTTCTTTAAGATGGATTGAATCAACTATCACTTCCTATTAACTAGGTTCTCCTTTTTCGTTTTTTGAAATGCTGTCTCTGTCCATTAGAAAAAGTCTATACTTTTACTTCCTACGCCATTGGACGAGGAAATATTGTGATCACAAAAATTTTCGGAAAACCATATCACTCTTTTCAGTCCATGGTCTTTTTGCCTATCTGTACGCTAATTCTTGGCTCATTTATAGCTTGAAAATTAATAATGTCCAATTTTTGCAGCCTCCCATCCTCTCAATTTTGCGATTGATATCGTTTTGCCTCGAAAATTCTTCTCAACAATTATTTATGGATATAAAAACCCTTTTAAGTTTTGAAGAGTTACATCTTGATCAATATTTTAATTTGTGACTTGTGCGTTATTAACGTTGTTCTATAATTAATAGTTTTTGCTCCCCTTTTTGGAAGGGAAGAGAATAACCATTTTCGAAAGCTCTCGACATAAAAAAAAA
Source organism: Acanthoscelides obtectus (assembly GCA_963669975.1). Taxonomy (NCBI): domain Eukaryota; kingdom Metazoa; phylum Arthropoda; class Insecta; order Coleoptera; family Chrysomelidae; genus Acanthoscelides; species Acanthoscelides obtectus. The sequence goes on from CAVLJG010000006.1 coordinate 72,469,108, forward strand.
ACTTTCTTACTGGTCTGAATCTATTGCGTTGTGGCTGCAGCCTTAAGAAATTTGTACTTGAATTTTAACAATCCAGCTAAGATTACAATACAGCATTGTATTTTGGTTTCACTCTTCGAAATCTGCCGAGTTTTTTATATGGCCAAGCAGCAATATAACTGCTACGAAATTAAAACAGCTGAAAATAAGACAAAAAAGATCTGGGAAATAGTCAAGCAGGAGCTTGGACGTAAAAAGAACTCTGGAGTAATTTCACTTAAAAATGACAACGGTGGAGATATGGGACAGATTAGTGCGCCTGACGCTTTTGGGAAACATTTTTCAAGCACAGTAGTAAGTAAGCTCCAACACCACTTCAACGGAGTCTCCCCACTACCAGCAGCAGAAGCTAAAACTCAAGTAGCGCATTCGATGTTCTACACTGAGGTCACCGATGAAGAAGTGAAATTAATCATATCCAACCTTCCAAACAAACAATCGTGTGGTAGTGACGGTGTAACTACTCGTGTTATTAAAAGTGTTTTAAATGAAATTGCAGGTCATCTGACTACTTTAATTAACATGTCTGTCTATCAAGGCAAATTTCCTAAATCCCTGAAGCTTGCGATAATAGATATCATTGTTGTCAATCTTTTCTAAAATAATCGAAAGAGCGATTTATTCAAGAATTTTGGGATATGCTGAAAAATTCAACCTTATCCCAAGCTCGCAGCATGGATTTAGGAAACTTCATTCAATAGAGACAACTACTTATGAGTTTGTATGTCAGATATATAAACAGCTCGATATGAATAAATGTATCGCGGGCATCTTTTTTGATCTATCGAAAGCTTTCGATACAATTGACATTGGACTTCTCGAGAAAAAATTATTTTATTTAGGTTTAAGAGGTTTTATATTAGATTGGGTAGTGTCTTCCCTGCCTGACAGGAAATTCAAAACAAAAGTTAACGGAATTACATCCGCAACGTACAGTATTGACATTGGAGCAGCGCAAGGTTCAGTTTCAGCACCCCTTGTATTTATTCTATATATAAGTGATTTGCATCTCTCTGGATTTGTAACAAATTATGCGGATGATATGTCGGTTCTTGTAAGTGGAACTACACGCAATGATATTATTGCAAAAATAAATGAAATAAAAGGTGAAATGAAAGGGTGGTTTCAAGCAAATCGTTTGATTTTAAACCTCGAAAAGTCAGATGTTGTACATTTTCATTCAAACGCCCCTATTCTAGCAAATCATGAGACATCGAAAACTACGACATTATTGGGAATAGGGGGGGGAGCTATTTTGCAAAGCACTGTACCAATATATTTCCTAAATGAGCGTCCGATATTCCAGAGGAAGACTTTTCAGCTGTTTAGGTAAAACACTTGTTTGGTGGATTTTTTCTGATAGAGCGGCAGCAGCTAGACCAAAACAGCTTTACATTGAAATATTTCTCCTAAAACGAATGTTACATGACCAGGGTTTGCTCGTTTCTTTCCAATAATGTATTAATTTGTTTCGATCTGACAGTCTCGTAGATTCAGAAATCCCTTGTTGGAAATAACCTACTGTGATCCGTCAGTATCTGTCATGGAACCTATTTATTTATTTATAATTCCCAACAGGTTACACCTAATTACAGGAAATATACCGACAACGAAAATAAATCAATAATTCAACAACAGCGAAACATAAAAAAAGAAAAACGCAAATAAATGGCTTTTAACATATTGATTCTCTATCAGACCAAGTACCAGCCTCGGTAACAATCCAATAAAGAGTTTTCTTGATTACAAAAAATGTCACAAGCGGATCATTTCGCATTTAACGATTTACACATACAGTTTAACGGTGATTTACATTGGCAGGGGTATTATGTAAAAAACACAAAAAACGTCAAGAAAAAAAACCGACGAAATGTCATCTTGCACACTAAGTAGTTTTTAGTCTGCAAATAGTCCACGTTTGCTCGCTATGATCGACAGCTTATGCTATGTTAACATCTTGTAGAAAAACCTACTGTTTAAATGTTACTTTTCAAGATACATAATACCCGTGCCGATGTTTATATTACAAATGTCAGGGTAAAACAAATTATCACAGCGGGTACCGAATCTAGGGACGCGAGATTAAATTTTACTTAATATTGAGGGGCAAGCAAATGGATTGTTACGCTGCACACATTCAATGGTCGCTGTGTAGTTTTGATAGGTAGGAGTCCAGATATAAGATGCGAGCTCCAGGATACTCCTAATAAAAGTGGAATACAAAAGCTTTAATGTTCCGGTATCAGCGAATCCTGACCAATTTGTGACGCAATAGCCTGATGATTCAAAAGTTGTATTCACCATATGACGGATGAGGTCATTAAATGTCGAAAACGACACCCAAATCCTTGAAATTCGAGGTCCTTTCAAGCTGGTTGCCATCAATGTTATAATTATTGTACTATAGGATCTAGTTTTCTAGTAAATGACATAAACTTGCATTTTGAAAAATATTAATTAAGTAGATTGTTAGAGCACTATGAGTAAGTTTTGGAACAGAATGCAGTGATTGAGATTATTAATAACATAGATTTTCAAATCATCAGCATGAAGTAGATTCATGTATGGCAAAGACATGATAAATCACTGATGCAGATTATGAACAACAAAGGTCTTGAACTGGACACCTGAGAGATGTTGCAGTATCAGCATTGGATTGATAGCCATAGCCACATATTCCACTTACATGCTCCTTTACCGGATATATGACTTCAGGAGAAGCAGTAAAAGGTCTGACAAGCCAGCTCATTCGAGCTTAGCTAAAAATAAGTAATGATCAAATTGATCAAAGGCCTTTTTAATGTCAGTGTACATGACATCCAATTGACCTTGATCATCCAAGACCTCAGAAACGTTTTGCTCTAAGCAAGTCAAGTTTGTGACTGTTGACCTCCCAGACGTAAATTCATGCTGATTGTCAGATATAGATCTCCTCACAAATCCATACAAGAATCGTATATAAGGATCTTGGAAATCTTGCTAACTATTGCTATTTGCATATAGTTACAGATATCGCTGACATCAACATTCTTGAAAATGGGATAAATCTTCATAATTTTCCAGATCGAGGGGTATAAGCATGTTGGTAGCATTAGCTTGAAAATCGTGCAAAGAGGTATGGGCAACACATAAATACAATCTTTTACTATAAAACTGGGAACACCATCTGCAGACATTAATGGTATGTGATATTTATTTTTGATAAGCATGCACCTCTAATAATTGTACGTGTAAATAAACCGCATGCACCCTGGCTATCATCGCAGCTTAAACGTATGATGAAAGACAGAGACGGAGCTTTAAATCAGTCTAAAATTAATAAGACAGAAGATTCCTGGAATCGCTACAAAGAGCTCAGAAATTCAATTTTAAGTCAAATTAGATATGAAAAAGTAGCATATTTATTATCCCTCTGTCAACAAAATGATTCAAAAATATTTTATAGATCTTTAAAATCGATGCGTATCCAACAGTCACAAAATACCGATATTCCTCTACATTTAAAAAACCCTACTGACATTAATAATTATTTCTGTTCCATTTTTAATAACGCCATTTGTTCATGAACAGAAGATTGAGCATTATAAAAGAATCACTATTCTAGTGACCGATTTAAGTTCAAACCAATCGACATGACTGATTTAAAATCGATATTACAGTGTCTGAAATCGAATGCCTTGGGAAGTGATAACTCAGAATGCTAAAACTACGCTTCTTTGCGATTTCAGGTCACATTTTACACATCATAAATACCTGTTTAGAAAGGGGATTCTATCCAGAATCATGGAAAGAAGCATGTGTGTTACCTCTAGCTAAAATAAGTAAACCAAAATTATATTCTGATTTAAGACCAATTAGTATACTAAGTGACATACAAATCCGAACACAGAGTTTAAATGGTTTTATTTTAATAAAAGTTGGTGAATGTATTTATCTTTCTGTAAATAATAAGTGAAAAAATTTCCCGACGAATGAGAAGTTTTGGCTTGTTTTCATACCGGCCACACTGGGTCCTCCCTTTAACTCGAGAACACCGACGTAATCGCCTTGAGTGGTGCAGACAACCGTCACTCTGGGATCAGGAATGGAACAGTATTGTCTTTAGTGACGAGTCTCGATTTTGTTTAGGCATGCACGATGGTCGTGCCAGGGTTGGAAGGCGACGTGGTGAAAGGAGGAATCCACAGTTTTTTGTTGAAAGACATGTTCATCACACTGTTGGAGTTATGGTTTGGGGTGCTATAGCTTATGGTTCCAGGTCACCTTTAATCTTCATCAGAGGTAACATGAACGCGCAGCGTTATATCCACGAAGTTCTAGAAGCCCATCTTTTACCCTATCTTGACACCCTGGCAGATCCAACTTTCCAACAAGATAATGCCCGACCACATGTTGCAAGAGTCACAATAGACTTTTTCAACATAATGATGTCACATTGTTACCATGGCCACCAAGATCTCCCGACTTATCCCCAATTGAGCACGTGTGGGATATGATGGGTAGGAGATTGCTCAATTTACAATGTCCTCCTCAGACTCTAGAAGCACTTCGAGAGCAGTTGGTGGTTGCCTGGAATGAGATACCACAGGAGGACATTGACCACCTTATCAGAAGCATGCCTAGGCGCGTTGGAGAATGCGTAGCACATCAGGGTGCATCCACACATTATTAAAGGTCAAAGGGCTTTAAAGCAGTGCAATCATTTTGAAATTTTTATCATTTACTTATTATGCTTAATTAAGTACTTATACAAAATTTTATTAAAATAAAACCATTTAAACTGGGTGTTCGGATTTATATGTCACTTAGTATATTTTACCTGTTTTGTCCAGATTATTGGAAAAAGCAATGTACGCCCAAATGTACGATTATCTCTCTAAACATAAAATTTTGCCTCCCAAATAATGCGGTTATCGAAAAGGATATAACACTGCAGGTGCCCTATTAGATTTAACCGATAACATTATTAGAGCCTGGGATCAACATATGATCACATCATTAGTTCTTCTTGACTTCTCTAAGGCATTCCATACCATAAGTCATCGTCTTCTAGTTACTACTGTAATATTTGCACGTGGCTACAAATGATCAGCAGACACATAAGCGTACCGCCGGAAATGGTGACATGGTTATTCGTGATGTACATGTCACATCCAAAAATGTATTGTATCATTTTTTTGCAATCATTAATCTTTCTCGTCTGTAGCGAGGGAAGCAAAAATGCGGTGTTTCCACAATCGGCGAAGGAGACCCTGCTGATCTAGTAAAATAAACGATTTGCATTGCCCAACATCTGTACCTACCCTTAGTGGCCATTTTCACCCCACTTGGCTGCTCGGTATGCGGCAAGCCTCCTCGCTAACGAATACAGATTTATGGAAGTTTCTGGGAGTTTTTAACGGGAAACTTTGCGCCGTACGTCACCTCCTTTACGGCCTGATAGAGTTATCGCCACGTCCATATTTCCAAATGAAAGGTAATGATCGATCATGAAGTGCCGGGGCGGCTGCTGATGAAGGCGACCAGGGATTTATTCTGGAAGTTTCAAAGGAACTCCCGAACAACTTTGCTCAATACTCCATTGCGCCGATGGAAATAATTTCCAAGATGCATACAGAAAGTGTCTTAGGTAGTTGTAACTCATCTTGATCACTGGGAGTTGCGCTAAAGTGAATTTCTTCGTGGTTAAGTTTCTCAAAGGATACAATACTATTAGGAGTTACCTACAAGGAGAGTATGATGTACCAATAATTCAATCGACACCCGACTGTAGGAGATGTTTCTCAGTTTTGAGGGTAAGTGTACGGTGGCTTCTCTGACGAGAAAAATATTAATAATAATAATAATAATAATATTAATAATAATAATAATAATAAATGACTTTATTGAAGAAAACAAATAATCTTTTTACAAAGGTAATTTAGAAAAAAAAATACAGAATACATTACCTAATATTGGCGCAAGTCTAGCTTTAAGTTACTCTACTGAACTAAAATAAGACAAAAAAAATAATAATAGTAATAAGTCTTAAACAACAATACAGAATAATCATAATATAATAATAACGTGTTAACACTAAATGGACTGAAAGTATATTAAAATTTCAAAAAGATATTAATTAATACTGGTCACTATAACATTTGGTTACTGGTTACTATAAAATTTGCATGACATATTTTTTGTACTTATATACCTATATTATAAACTTCAATCTCTATTCTAAAAAAGTTTGTTCAGATTTCTATTTAGCAAACATTTCTTATATTGTATTTTGAAACTTGAAAGAGAAAGATTAAGGAACTGGTTGGGAATTGAATTAAATTGTTTAACAGCATTGTATGAGAATGATCGTTGAAACAATGCACTACTATGAAGCGGCATATTTAATTTTTTTAAATATCTTACATTTATATCATGAACAGAATGTCTGGAAATTATGCGTTCTCTTATAGAATCAGGTGAACCTGGAGTGTTTATAATTTTTAATAATAAACTAGAAAAATGCTCATTCATTTTAAGCCATTTAATTTCTTTATACAAATGAGATATATGATCAAACCCACGCAGACCATAGATAAACCTGAGGCACGCATCTTGTACCTTCTGAATCCGACCCCTACTTGCCTGATCTAAGCAAAACCCATAGTCAAAATCGCAATAATTGAAATTGGAAAGAATTAGGGATTCACACATTTTTTTTTAGTGATCTGTTTAGTATGTGTCTGTTATTATACAAAACTTTTAGAGAACAAAATGGTTTTTGCATAAGATTTTTCAGGTGATCATTAAACCTAAGCTAAGAATCTAAAACTATACCGAGATTTTTTCTATTTTAAACAAAATTCAACTTTGAATTATTAGCCATTATATTGAGATTAGCATTCAAAAACTCAGTCTTAGATTTGTTACCAAAAATCATTACATGCGATTTTTCCGGATTAAGTTTTAAGTTGTGACCTAATGAAAGATTGTTCAAGGTGTTAATGTCCTCATTTATACAATTTTCGTAATATTTGTAATCCTCAATATCAAAAAAAACAACAAACCTGGGTGTCATCCGCGAAGGCCTGAACTTTACAAAACTTTAAAGACGTAAGGATATCAGATGTATAAATTAAAAATAACAAGGGGCCCAATATTGATCCCTGAGGAACTCCCGATAGGATCTCCGCTTTGTCTGAGAATCAGTCATTTGATAGAATCGATTGATACCTTCCTGTCACATATGATTTTAAAAGCAAACATGCTTCCCTATTAAAGCCATAGTACTGAAGTTTAGCTACCAACAATTCATGATTAATAGTATCAAAAGCTTTTGCAAAGTTTAGAAGTACCAAAACTGAACTTATCTCTTTACCATTTGCTCTTAATATGTCATCGAGTACGTTTGTTAGAGCCACTGATGTACCAAAATTTTTACGAAAACCACACTGAGTATCAGGAATAATATGCCCGATATGTGCGTAGAACAACTGGGGCTGGGGGCATAAAAATATACCAACGACAAAAACACGAAGTTTGGGCGATTTCTATTTTTTTTGTTTTTTGCTTTTCTTTTCCGCTGCTACTATACCGATTTCCAAAAATTACAAAGCTTTTTTTCGTGATGTACATGTCATATAAAATCCAAAAAATGTAAAGTCTCATTTTAATTTTTTTTTATGCATTTAATGTGAAATTTCAACAATTGTCAAAACTGGCGACTTGAGACTAATTGAATTGTACTGAACTTGCATGCTGATTACTAACTACATCATTTTGGCGACAATTTTGGTACAAACAGAGTACTCAATGCATCCCTATTAAATATGGAAATTTTAAGGTCTAACTGGACTCTCGGATATTAATAAATAATATGGCGTGGTTTGGAAATCGACAGAACATAAGACAATATCATAATGCCCTGTATACTTAGAGGGAAACCGTTATTGTTCCAGATTACTCCCTTCCAAGAAACTTGCTGCTAATAAATAACATTTTTCTGGCGAAAAACACGTGATACTTGAGGCAGAAAATGTATTCCAAGATTTAATTTTCTAGTTTTATTAAAGTACCCTTCATACAACAGTGTTTGTTTTTCAGTGCAAACTTAACAACCCTTCATTCTACATTACGTAAGCTCAACAATTGGATTGAGTTACGCAACAGAAAAAGCATATACTCTGGGCTTGTTTATCAGTTCAGGTGAAAAAGAAAAATGGGGAAATTATAACAGAGGGAGTTTTGCGCAAAGTTTGTTTTTCCGGTATGCAAAACTCGCGTAGTATTTCTTTAATGGATTGGATGAGGGTAAATGAAAAGGAACTTGCTAAGTTGCGTACTTGCTTTCTACACATAAAACAGGATTCGAATTAATTAAAACACGCTCATAATAATACCAGTATCATAAGGCGTTGATGATAGGTGACGCGAGTTCAAGCCATATTATGACATCAGTGATCTAAACTCCCACATGTCAAAGCGAATTGTTTCCTCGTAAAGTTTGACCATACATCAAAGCCGGATGTAAATGCAGCCTGAACAAATTAAAAGTTGGACTTTTGTAATCTCAGTTTTCCGCTGTCACAGGGATAATCCCGTAGCAAGATATACCTCTTTAGCTTTCTATGCCTACTGGCGAGCACGTATTGCGAGGAATTTCGAAAATAAGATATGATAGTTTTTGGATGTTATATGACAGGTATATCACAAAAAATCATGCTACTCATGTCTGTCGGTCCGTCTGTCTGTCCATTAATCCTTGGCCTGTCTATAACTTGGAGGACACCTTCTTGACGTCAAACCAAACACAGGCGACCATGGACAGCTGTTTCGTGCCTTTTTGGTGGCTCATCAGCATGCGAAATCGCAGTAACTATCCTCTATCCAGGATATAAGGTATTTGGAGCTGTTTTATGTCGATATGGTCCAAATAAACCTGTGCTGAACATAATCCTTCATGATGATAGCGTTGCGTGGGAATTGCAGAGTCAACCTACTTGATGCTATTTTAAGCGGATATTTATTGTTGTTGCTAGTTTTCATGATTATTTATAGATTATTTCGGGTGATCGTAAGCTTTCTCAATAAAAACGATATGATTAGAGCGGTCGCATAATGTACAGGCCCATAACAATACTTCAGCATTGACAATAATTTAGATACTAATTTTATGATCAGTACTTTGTGATGTGTAGCTTTACAGGAAAATCTAAGGAAAATGTGGGGGATCACTGTGATAATTTTTTGAGAGATGCTGGGACATTTGACCATGCGAGATCCTCGCATTCGTGGGAAAAAGTCTTCAATTAGATATTTCCCATAATCAGATTTATTGGATGTCTCTTAATATGAATTAACGGGTTGCCGGGCGTTAACCTCATGCAAATTTGTTCAGGTTACAAAAAATTCAAGAGCAAGTTCAACCAAAATTGTGACAACATAAGAACCAGACAAAAAAAAATTCTGAAGTTCAATATATAAAAGAGCAAAATAAATTTCCAAAAAAACCTAAGTGCAACACAAGTGCAACTGTAAATCTAATAGTATTAAAATCATAAAGTGAAAGGAAATATCAAAGCTATATGAGCATGATTTTATAAGGAATTCTCATAAAAATACAAAAGTAAGCAAAATATTAAAAGTTTCATGAGTAATAAATGAGAAACGAAGTGAGCATATGTAAAATGCAAAATAGCGAAACGAAAATCATAAGATATTTTAATAAATCATGATACATGAGAGTAATGCCGCAAGCAAAAATTGTATGCAAAAGTCTACGGTATATGTAGGTGCAAAATTGGAGTTATAAAAAAACAATCTAGTGAACAAGAAATAGAAATAAATATTATAGGTAAGAATTCGAATTTTGATTTAAAGCAAAAATATGAGAGAAAGACAACTTTCTAGGGTCACCATACGTGCACTCCAAAGCCCTAGACAAGAATGTCTATAGTCTATGGAATATTCTCATGTAGATCACTGATATCATCAGCGCACTTCAAAGTCTACACTGAGAATAACCATATCATTGTAAAATGAAAGTTAAGTTCAAATATGAAATATTACAAGATTAGAAAAACTATAATAATTTACCAGTGTAAAGTATGAAAAAAGAATTACTATACTGAATCTATAAGAATTGGCGATTACTTCAAGCCACGACAGAAATTGAAAGAAATAAGAAGTCGGAAAAAAACTATGAGAGCAGACTATCAAAGCAAATGCAATAATGCAAAAGCAAAATCACCAGATATTTCAAAATCTATAGCGAAACATGAAAGCAATGTCGCAACCAAGTTCAAGACTTAGCAATATGCACAAATGTGCACAAAGGCTGAAAGCATATATGAAAAATCTCAAGAAGGAATTGACAATTACTTCAAATCAAATTGAACTGATTGAACTGAACTGAGACATAAATTACTATATCAAAAGTGAATTTTACTTATACGCCAGAGGTTTCAAGAGTTTATCAATACGCACATATGACAAGTCTCAAGAAGAAAATAGAATGCATATCAAGAAAACACTTTCAATTAAAGAAACCGTGGATAGTACAAGACCCTCAAAGGCATACATCGCAACGAATCTATGTAACTATCCAGACTACAAAATACTGTCAAAGTTCAAAACCACTCAAAAATATGTGAACAAACATCAAAAGTTTGAACCAAAAATCAATGTAAGTCTGTGCTCTCGAAGAAAGTTATAATGAATTCAAAAAGAGGATACTATCAAAAACTTCAAAAGTAATAGACTTCAAAAATAGAGGTACGTAGGTATGTAAAAGAAATTCAGAAAATGTACGCATAAAAACATTATAAAATATTATACACAGTATTTGTCACATGATTTTGATCGGGAATGCAATTTAAATTTTGAGTACACTCAAATGAAATATTCAAAAGATGAAGTATACACATTAAATTGGAATCAGAAAAATAATTATGACTTGTAAATTTTATAAATGGTGGACTGACGTAGTAGTTCAAAAGGTTGAAAGAACAACGATGACAAATGTCCAAAGTAAAGATTCACCTCCCTTTTACAGGAAATTAGCTTAAAAATTATCAAAGGAAATTCTTATCCGCTCGCATCTGTACTAGGAAATAAATATAGGAAAACCTATTCGCTCCAATGTATAGATCGAAAAACTCGCCCCCTTCGATTGAGCGGAAATATGAGTATTGGACTGATTGTAATATTTCAAAAGGTTGAAGGATCAACGATGTTAAATGTCCAAAGTAAACAATCAGCTGGCTCTTACAGCAAATAAGTTTAATCATTATCAAAGGAAATTCTTGTCCGTTCGCATCTGTACTAGGAAATAAATATAGGAAAACCTACTCGCTCCAATGTGCAGATCGAAAAACTCGCCCCCCTCGATTGAGCGGAAATAAAAAAAATAAAGTTAAAAACCTGAATACGTCAATAAATGACAAGGATCCAAATCACTATAAAAAACTAACAATACAAACAAAAAGTTTCAATACAAAAACAGGAGCAGCCGAACCTTAAAAAAATTATTTTATATCTGACATACATTAAAAGAGTACAGAGACGTTCAAGTCCTGTTAATCCAATGGAAAATCAGACACTAATGTGCTAATTTCCCCCAAAGAATATGCCAGATAAAACTATAAAACATTAAAATTCTGAAATCTTATGCTCCAAACAAGAGACAAAATTACTACAATAGTTGCTGAGGAACGTATACTATTTCAACAACAAGTTGAAATTTAATTATCATAAATGAGTATGTGTGTCTTTGTATAGGTAAAAATGATTTAGGAGTCACCCCCTATTGAAAAGTAGCAAAAATATAGTCAAGAAAAACATCATTTGTTTTTTGAAAAAATAAGGTATCAATGTCCAAGTGTCAATACTTGAAAAAAAGTAAACCGCCAAAATATACGAAAAATTATGAATATAAATTTCATACAATTCAGACAAATGGATAAATCGCAAAATGATTTACTCCAGATAACTCTAGTCAGTAGAAAACAAATGATCAAAAGTTCAAGTACAGTCAAAAATTCGAAAAGTAAAAACATTTGGGGAAGGCAAAAATAATTTTGAAAGTAAATTTCCTACGTACCAAACATCATGAGAGCTATATCAGTACACCAGAGATCCAACAATTAGACTATATATGCATACATGAAAAGTCTCAAGAAATCAATAAAACTGCACATGAAGAAATACTTTCAAAAACTAAGAGGTTAGTGATCAAAAATCAAAAGCATTTAAGAATATATAAACTATCAACAACAATAGTCACAACCTCAATCAAAAGTTTGATGATATTCGACAAGATGCTGGGAAACCTAAAGTCCCCAGACTATCAATATTCAACAAATAAATTATCAAAATATCATCGATCTCAAAACTACAATGAGAAAAAAGTTATAACTGTCCCCAGCAGTAAATAAAAACTATAGTAGTATGTGACAAAAAAAATTCTGACAATGATCTCGCTGACTACTATATACTATATATATATATATATATATATATATATATTATAAACAAGGCAATTTAAAAGTTAATAGAGCATGAAACAAACAGGTGGAAAAATTTTAATCTTTTGATAAAAATTTTTAACATTAAGCAAAAAGTAAGGATGATTAAAGAATTAGAAATTTGAGTACCAAAAGCAACTAAAAATAGAAATGCTGCCAAAGATTGTAAAGAATTTTGAAAACTATGTTCTGTCTGCCAATCTTCCACTAGCAAACCACTTGTCGACAAAGCCAAACACCAATCGAAGCCTCACGTTGCGGGTGCCAATTTATGAAATCCTTCCTTTCCGCAAAAAGTCCAGAAAAGATGGAATGCAATGAAGATTCCAACTTTTCTGCACAATCACAGAAAGGGGGTTACCATTAGCTTCCGGTGTCGGTGGCATGAGGACATCTACAGGCGTGTAGCTGTGTGTCGACCATGGCATGGCTAGAGGATAGAAGAACAAACAGAACACAAAAATTTAACAGATTTTATTTAACTAGAAAAGCACTTTCATTACATTTGAAATTGAAATTTTAAAGAACAAAATAAAAGTTTTAAATCTTTGGCGCTGTTACAAAATTATACACTCATCTTTCGCTAAGCTGGTCCATTTTGACTGGACTGAAGCGAGGATGGCCAGGTGCTTCAAGTGGAGGTCCCAGTTATGAGGGGTGACCTCACATCTAGTGGCTTCAAAACTAGTTGTAGGCGAATGATGCAGTGAAGTTGAACTTAAAGGTGATGGCGCTGCCAAGGCACATGCATGGGTGAAGTGATAGGCCAAGCAATGCAAAGCCAAAGACAAAGGCAAAGGCAAAGTCAAAGACAAAGGCAAAAATCAAAGACAAAGGCAAAAGTCGAAGGCAAAGGCAAAGGGAAAGGGGGTGGCCCCAATCATTTTATCCTATTTGGACACACATTTTACAAAAGGCTAGCACATGGTGCTATCTGAGCTGATGCTACAGAGAACAAAATTCTCAGCTCTTGTTGGATCGGCGGCTCAAGTGAAGGAAGCGCGAGGAAGATCGCAGATCAGGAACTCCGCATCAAGCGCGCTCCAAGCGGAAATTTTTCCAAGTAAAAAAGCTAGAGATGGGATTAATGAGTAGCGATTCTGAAATGATAATCGAGAAGTGATTTAATAAATACAATCGGACGGTGAAACCGTTACAATTTCAAGGTTAAAATTTTATATTAAAACTCGCCATCATGTTTTTATAAAATTTTACTATACTCAGTGTCAAAGTCAAATCTCGAGACTTCTCGTACATCAAAATCTATCAAGCCGTTTAAGCTGTATCCCGTGAAATATGAATTTCAAGGTTGATTTTTTTATTAAAATGCGCCATTTTGCCTTTCATAAAATTTTTATACAGCCAGTATCGTACTACTACAACGAATCCAACTAAACCTCATGTGTCAAGATACATCAAGCCGTTTGAACTGTAGTCCGTGAAACTGGAAATGGATACTGAAACAGGGTTTCGCGAGTATCAGTTACATTTTGACGCCTACTGATTACGTTTTGACGTCTACTGATTACGTTTTGACGTCTACTGAGGTAAACGGCTGACCAGCAAGTAACATCTTTGTATTAGTCTGTAACGTTGGCAATAATGAATCAGGTGTAAATCTCATAAAACTTAGGAGCATATTCAGAGCTGTTGTTCACATGTCTAGATAATTTTAGAGGCTGTGATTTTCCACAATAAAATATATGAAGTTCATAGAAAAATGTTGTTCCTTCCAATAGCTGTAATTTTACATGTAAATGTAATATAGACACGTGTGTCTGGTTAATTGTCCGTAACTCAAATATGGCTGTTTCATTGCCCTTTAAAATCATATGGTGTTACAGGTTCTAAAAAGAAGAAATGATTAAAAAAGTCAAAAACGGCTCATATCATTTCATGCGGTCATAATCATTAGCAGCCATTTTGCTTGTAGCGTTTTTTTTTTGTACCCGAAGGAACTTTTCTAAATAAAATAGTTATTAACAAGTACAAAATAAATCGGTAGCATACAAAAAAAAAACAACACAATACGGCTCTGTTTAGCTGGCGTTCACGGATCTATCAGAATTTTGTGTCACTTGTCGATATAAGGGATTTTGAAATATTGCTTGGTAATCGGCTGTTATTGTACTGTAATAGATACTCCTGAAAAAGGCAGTATGCGCAAAAAACGTAACCCTACTTCTGAGGCAGTCGAGTGAAAACCTTTGACATGGGCATTATCGATGCTTTGAGAAACTGCGTTAAAATTATTATTTTTGAGGTTGCCAAGTATTTAAATTAATATTCAAACCTTCCCTTATAATACTCCAAAGAGTGTTTCAGATTTAGTTTGTTTTAGAGCAAATTCTAACCTTTCTTGTCGGGCTAATAAGAGATGGACTTTTGATTTTCAAAGACTGTACATAACAATTAAGATCAGTGGTGTGTCTTAGAAGTGCTAAGATTTATCAAATCAATGCGTCGTCAAGCAGTGATAATTTTTAGGTTTTTATTCGACATTATTTTGCATTTTGTCCCAAATCCGCCCAGTAATATTGTTCCTGATGCCAAACATACCATAAAATAAAGTAGCCGAGATCCTGGGTACTCTGGCAATAAAATGTTGACTCCATACTTTCCCAGTATTGGCTGAAAATTAGTGATGCGCGTTATAGTTCTTTTCGGTGAACTAGCTTAATGAGCGAGGTTAGCGCTTGGATGGATGCCCACTTCGAAACGGCAGATATTATTGGGTTGAATTAAGATGATTATTTCAAATCTTAATACTTAACGTAAACTGTCGCTCACACAGTAGATATAGCTATGGGATATGCACGTTTTATAACAATCTCAAGTGATGCGGGATATACTTTTAGAGTTAGATCGCATACCGTCGGTGCGAAAGGGTTCCGATACTGTCCGTTATAGAAGCGTCATCGATCAGTCGCACAGCCTTCCTCTGAACAGCACCGAGCATAGATAGCGTAGTCGGGCGGCATAACTTCAAACATGTGAGCAGTAATCGAGGCTGGGCCTTGAACAGGTTAAGGAGGTCATGGGGAGGGAAGTACTTTTTAGCCTTAAAAATAATTTTTCCCCAGCAGCTGCCGCTATTGACGAGGTGTGTTCGTACCAGATCAAATCTTCGGTGATCTGCACTCCGACCTGCTGAAGTTAATAGCTCCGTGGTAGAACTCAACCATCTATTGAAACTGGATGAGCGCTAGGGCGCCTTTTGTTAGTCAAGTACAGTATACAGAACGTTTTGTCACTCTAAATTCCTGCATGTAGAAGTGCTATCATCAGCAAAGCTGTGTATGGGATTGATCGCACAGGAAATGAGGTCATTGATATGTAAGACGAACAATGTCATAGCCAAAACCGATCCATGGGGAACACACACGCTGACATTATTTGATGAAGAGGAGAGCCCGTCAGGTACGACATACAGGTATATCTTGCGGCCACAGATGTGCACAGCGTTATTGAGAGACCATAGTATGTTAGTTTGCCTAAGAGCATGCCGCAGCCGATCGAACGCTTTTTTGGTATCAAGAGCAACAACTTGAGCCGCACAATAAGACTGGAGGCGTTTACTCCACAATTGCGTGATGTGAGCTAAGAGGTTTCCCGTGGATCGCTGGTGCCAGAAACCGAACTACCTGTCGCTAATCAAGCGACGAATTTCGAGGTACTCCAGAAGTTCCCCGATTTATGCACCTCTCCATCACCTTACAGAAAGCCGTGCTAGAGGTCTGTAGTTGTAAGAATCCGGTTTAGATTCTTTTTTGAGGTGGGTCGGACATGAGCTTGAGATAACACATACCTCTGATCCAAAAATTGTTCGTAACTCTTGACGCATTTGTTACTTGTAACGTTAAAATTTGTGAATCTTAACGTGTTCAGCACGAGTACTCATCAAATTTAATCAAAATAATTAGGGGTCGACCGATATATCGACCACATCGGCCTGTCGGCCTATTAGGCGAAGCACATGGGCCACAAACGCGTCTATGCAAGTCATAACATTTGCTTAAACGGCGTTGGTTGCATTAGGTTTAGTACTCCACAAAAATGATAAACATAAGGAAAAGTAGCGTTCTTTGGAAATATTTTGACAGAGTTTCCGGTCGAAGGACTAACGAATAATATTTACCTCGCAAGAGATGTTCTGGCAGACACATGAACATTTTGCAGGTGAAGGAAAACAGGAGCACGAATCGGTACATACACTAGACAAGGAAATCAATGCGTATACTAATCTACCAGTGATTGGCAGGATTTGACAATCCTGTCCAGTGGTGGAATAATAATAAATTACGATTTGCCAAACTTTTCCCACTAGCTGCCATACATTTGTCGGCACCAGCTGGAAGTGTAGCGAGTGAACAAGTTCTTTCTGAGACAGCTAACATTTATGATGATAGTCAAAGCAGGTTAACACCTAACAGGGCAGAAACTTATTAACCCTACACCACAACCTGCCTAAGTTAAATCTCAAGTATTAAATATTTTTATTTACATAGCTCTTAAAGCTCCAGTCCTCTATAGCATTGTTCATCTTTAGTCTTGCATTTACTCATTTTGCCAAAAATTTAAGACTGAATATGGATGTTACGTTTCGTTTTTTATATATATATATATATGTATGTAAGATATAAAATAATGTAACTTTACTTCATTTAAATAGACTGAATGTTTTTCTTAGTATCATGTGTTTAATTCAAGAATAACAATTAATATTTCATCGGCATATGGGCAGCCATGTCGGCCGATACGTGTATCCAGGTCAGAAAGGCCGATATCGCCGATATGCCGATATTATATATCGGTATCGGTCGATCCCTAAAAATAATACATTTCGGCTACCATGCAACGCGTCCGACTTTCAGATGGAGACTTGGGAAAATGAGGGTTATATTCGACCGTGCCCTATTATACAGAGGTACCCAAATCCTCGATATAACAGTCAATGTAGACACTATTCCGTTTGTGAACTAAACCGCGATCGTTGGTGGTGTGTCCCGTCTCATATTCCGTTTGTTCACTCATTACTAGTTTGCTTGGATAATCGGATTCATATAATACCAATCGTTCGCGGTGAACAAGCGAACGAGCTTGCCGAGGAATGATAAACTAGTACATTAAATTCATTCACTAGAATCGTTCATTTGAACCAGTTCGTTCGCGGACTACACATCACTATGCGAAAGTATAACTGATCTGAATTCATTCGTCGTAACTGGTCGGTATCTGCTACAAGATTTACGACGAGCATGGACTGTAAAAATGATAGACCATTCTAGGCCGTGTAGTATATACTCATTGCCGGCTCTTCCCGACTCAAAGATCGTAAACCTCGCTCCGGGATGACCGTTATTCCGGGAGAGCATTTCCGGAATAAGCTGGAACGATCGTGGGACTCTCCGGAGAACAGCATCCATCAAAAATGGCATTCGGTTTCATTAGCACCTCGAATTGCAGTCTACATATTTTCCAGACTTGACAGATCTGGGGAATACATAACCTATAAATTTGAGTTGATATGTAGTGCTTAAGCGTTTTTAGGTGAAAATTTACGGATTCAAAGTTTAAACTATTAAAATGCCTACATGCTGTGGTGTTGTGAAATAAAATGAAAAAAGATTCTAACACACAAAATGAATAACGCCATCATGAAACACGACCAAAACAAACCGTAAGGTTATATTTCACTCACATCCGGGGTACATGACGTCAAGTGGACGTGACATCTATTGAAATTTATTTGAAAATTTTCTATCCTCTGTCAACCAAGTACATATTTTAATGTCAATATATTATGGTCTTGTGTAGTCCAGAATTAGATATACAATCAGCTTCTAGAAATCTTCACCGGCAGCTCAAACAACATTTATAACGTAAAAACGAATAGTGCGACAAATGGTTCAAGTTGTTTCTACTCAGTTGCAGAGAATTTCTCGATACACAGGGTGTCTAAAAAAAAGGATATTCCTGCAAAACTATCTTATATTCAGTTAATCCCATGCAATTTCAATAAAAATAATTTTTTGTGATCAGTTATTTGGTTGCTTTAGAGAATTTGTATACCAAGCTGAGCTGAACTGAATTGCGTTTCCAAATTGACCAATTCTCGAGCATTCGAGCGGTTATCCTTTGTAGACTAAAAAAATATTTTATGACGAAATGTAGGTGATGCATAATCACTGATCAACAGCCAAAAAATATCCTAAATAAAATCAACAAAATATTACTATTTTTAATGTGCTAAAACCGGAATGAAACTTATTTTTTCAATATTAGTTCAAGTTTAAGAGATACGGTAATTATACGTGTTCCTGCTGTGACAGTGTTAATATACTGTAATTCACAAGAATGCACGTGCTACATTTTTATATTCGGCAAGGAAAGATGATGTAATCGGCATGATTGTGTTACGTTATACATACGTGTACATTATATTGTTTTATATTAGCCATTTTTTCCTCAGTTGGCTGACAGCGTTCATGCAAGATGTCTCGAAAGTGTGTGAACAATCCAGATCAGTTTTGTTACGTGTGTGGTGATGTGACTTTTGCGTCTCAGAGACGGTTTATTACTCCACTAATAACAAAGACATATCAGCTTTATTTCGGTTGTAAACTAGGTGATCAAGACAAACAGTGGGCACCCCACATCTGCTGTAATACATGTGCATTAAGTCTGAGGAGCTGGTTAAATCATATTAAGCCACAGGTATGTCCAAGAAAAAAAAATCGGTTATTAACTACCCAAACATACCATCTGCGATGAGACCTGTGCCTCACAGTGACGAAAATCCTATTCCAAAACCCCCAGAATCCTACACTTGCGAATCAGAAAACGAATTCGTCAGGAAGAAGATATGCCATCAGCGTCAAGAGATCCTGATTTTATACCGAGAACGTCATGCCACCAACCGCACAAAATAACACAGTCAGAATTAAATGATCTTGTAAGAGATTTAGAACTTCTAAAATGTAAGGCAGAGTTACTTGGATCAAGACTGCAGCAGTGGAACTTGTTAGAAGACGATGTTTCGGTATGTGTTTTTCGTAAACGCCACAAAGACTTAGAACCATTTTTCAATATGGAGAATAACTTGGTTTTCTGCAGTAACATTAACGGCTTACTGGCGGCTTTAAATATAAACTATAACCCAGAAGAATGGAGATTGTTTATAGACAGTTCAACATTGAGTTTAAAGGCAGTGTTATTGCATATTGGAAATATTTTACCATCTCTTCCTGTAGGGTATGCAGTTCACATGAAAGAATCATATATGACAATATGAAGTAGCTATTGACATGCATAAAATACGATGAGCACCAATGGCATATTTGTGGCGATTTGAAAGTTGTTGCACTTTTACTTGGGCTGCAGCTAGGCTACACAAAGTTTTGCTGTTTTTTGTGTGAATGGGACAGTCGGGCAATGGCACTTCATTACACCAGACAAAACTGGCCTGTTCGTCAATTCCTAGAGCCAGGTCAAAAAAATGTACAGCATATGCCATTAGTAGATTCGAAAAAAATTTTATTACCACCACTGCATATCAATTTGGGAATAATGAAAAACTTTGTCAAGGCATTAGATAGAGATGGGTCAGCTTTTCAGTACCTGCGTCAGAAATTTCCAAGACTAAGTGAGGCAAAGGTTAAAGAAGGTATTTTTGTTGGGCCACAGATTCGAAATATTTTGAAAGATACACAGTTTGAAAACACTTTAACAGGTATTGAAAAAACTGCTTGGAATGATTTCCGTCTGGTGGTCACTAATTTCTTGGGAAATAGAAAAGCTGACAACTATAAAACCCTTGTCAAAAATATACTGTCATCGTATCAAAAGATGGGCTGTAATATGTCTCTTAAGATACATTTCCTACACTCACACCTGGACTTTTTTCCTGACAATTGCGGAGCCGTAAGTGATGAGCACGGCGAACGTTTTCATCAGGATATTTCAACGCTACCAGGGAAAGTGGAGTCCTTCCATGCTCGCAGATTACTGTTGGACTCTTGGTAGAGATGCTCCAGAAACGATCCATAAAAGAACAGCAAAAAGACAGCGCATATAGTGATTCTTATAAGTATATGAATCTTGTTACTTTTTTTAATATATCCTTGAAAATAAAAAGTTTTTTTTCTAAACCGCAACTAATTTTTTTATTTCATTGTCATTTTTGGGTTCAGCGCCCCAAAACTAACAAAGAAGTGCACTTTTCCCACAAGATACAATTAAAAAACTAAAATTTGTTGTCCAGTGAATCAATGGTGCTCATCATCAATACTGTTCATTTTTTGTATCCAAGCCATAAATTGTTATTTTCTGATGTCTACGAAAACCGAACCTGCTCCATTATACGTATATAAATAACAATAACACCAATTAAAAATTGCCAATAGTTGGCCAACTTTTTCGAATTATTGGCACGGTGATCGTACTTGATCCTCTCACTCTACAGCGTGTCAAAGTCAGACGTTCTTACTTCAAAACTTCATATTTTTAGACATGGCATGGGTTTAACTGAATATAAGCCAGTGTTTCAAGCAAAAAAATTAAATGCTGTAAATCTCGAAACCTACAAGACATTTACTAAAACAAAGTTTCACTATCTAGCAGGCCATGACGTGACACAGTTCATATCGATCATACCTGCTTTAGTAATATAAGAATTCAGTATTTGTAACTGTGAGTGAAACTGAATTTAGCCCAAATTATTAATGTTCATCATAAAATTACAAAGCAGCGGAATAATTTACACCCAGCGTTCTCGAAACATGTCATAGGCAACATTCGCCCGATATATCGAGTCCAAAAGTTTTTATTATCGAATAAATTAAGAGGTTCTTTAGTGAACCTGACTCTGTACCATATTTTTCTATCTAGTCCTATTTATGGCCTATATGTCAAAACCTATTCATATTTTATCTTGCGTACTGTGTGTGAGCCCATTTTAACCATGTTTTCAATATGCATTAATTTATATTTTATCTGTTTTACCTGTCTGTTTTTGTGTACGTACTCTATCTGTATTTTATGTGTAGCGTATTTTATTTAACCTTTCTTCTCATGACGAATCATATAAAAATTGTGCTTGGTTGATGGATAATAAATGTACTAATGGCGTCAAATGTGTCGACTCTGCAAAATGTTATGTTCGATACAAGTTAGCCCCTCTTGAAAAAAGTTGACTTCGACCATATCCAACAAAGAGATGAAATTATACAAGATGGTCAAATAGTAGTCGTAGGCCTATTCGTTCGTAATTTTCCAGATAATGATTATAAAGTTATCAATACATTGTGAGCACAGCTGTTCGGATTCAGGTACCTCAATCTCTGACTCTGACTGTACTTCATACACTTATAACCAGGCAATTGAACCAAAAAAAAAACTATTCTCTCGACCCTATTCCAGTCTGCCTCTCAGAACACCCATTTATTTCTATTAATGCCCTTCAGGCGACCCCTACCTCGATACGCATTCATTCATCAGTGCGCTCAAATCAAAAATAAAGACGTCAAAGGTGGCCGTTGTGAGCACATCGAAATCCAATAAAAAGTGCCCTCTGGGGAGTGAACGGCACACGCCCCTCGTTGATGGCTAATAGTTTTGCCGTTTCCGCCATATCATTTTAGGGCATGCGTCAATTCCCTTTAGATGGTGGTAATTATGAGAAATTGTTTGAGAGTGATGCACGTTTTCTAGGGTTATCAGGAATCCTTAAAATGCACCAGACTGAATCCGCAGCTTCGCTCGAGTGGAGGTAGTGTAAAGCATTGATCAAACTATTCTACCTAAAGATAGCCAACCTAATAGTATACTAAGTGACATATAAATCCGAACACCCAGTTTAAATGGTGTTATTTTAATAAAATTTTGTATAAGTACTTAATGAAGCATAATAAGTAAATGATAAAAATTTCAAAATGATTGCACTGCTTTAAAGCCCTTTGACCTTTAATAATGTGTGGATGCACCCTGATGTGCTACGCATTCTCCATTGCGCATAGGCATACTTCTGATCAGGTGGTCAATGTCCTCCTGTGGTATCTCATTCCA
Organism: Acanthoscelides obtectus; assembly: GCA_963669975.1. NCBI lineage: Eukaryota > Metazoa > Arthropoda > Insecta > Coleoptera > Chrysomelidae > Acanthoscelides > Acanthoscelides obtectus. Next base: position 72,491,715 of record CAVLJG010000006.1, read on the forward strand.
GACAACCACCAACTCCTCTCGAAGTGCTTCTAGAGTCTGAGGAGGACGTTGCAAATTGAGCAATCTCCTACCCATCATATCCCACACGTGCTCAATTGGGGATAAGTCGGGAGATCTTGGTGGCCATGGTAACAATGTGACATCATTATGTTGAAAGAAGCCTATTGTGACTCTTGCAACATGTGGCCGGGCATTATCTTGTTGGAAAGTTGGATCCGCCAGGGTGTCAAGGTAGGGTAAAAGATGGAGTTCTAGAACTTCGTGGATATAACGCTGCGCGTTCATGTTACCTCTGATGAAGATTAAAGGTGACCTGGAACCATAAGTTATAGCACCCCAAACCATAACTCCAACAGTGTGATGAACATGTGTTTCAACATAAAACTGTGGATTCCTCCTTTCACCACGTCGCCTTCTAACCCTGGCACGACCATCGTGCATGCCTAAACAAAATCGAGACTCGTCACTAAAGATAATACTGTTCCATTCCTGATCCCAGAGTGACCGTTGTCTGCACCACTCAAGGCGATTACGTCGGTGTTCTCGAGTTAAAGGGAGGACCCAGTGTGGCCGGTATAAAAACAAGCCAAAACTTCTCATTCGTCGGTAAACACTTCGCATGCCAATAGGTCTTCCGTGTTCTGCAAACCATTCATTTCTAATGGACTTGGTAGTAGAGAAACGGTCCCTTAAGGTCAATAATCTTAGGCGGCGATCTTCACGGTCTGTTGTTCTACGGCGGCGTCCAGTGCCCCTTGCTCTTTGCGTACGGCCTTTTCGAAGCCATGCCTGACAACACCTAACCACAGTGTCTACACTTCTTTGCACTCTAACTGCAATTGCCTGAAAAGAAAGTCCAGCTTCCCGAAGTCCCACTATACGGCCCCTATCAAACTCACTAAGTTGACGAAATCGTACAGGTCTCCGTACTCTAGGCATCGTAACCGATCGTAAAGGATGTCAAGAACCAAAATCCGCCAACGTTGATTCTTTACTGCGGCTGAAACAGTCATTTTTAGAGCGTTAGTGAATTAAAAAAAAGCAGTATAAAAACTGGAACGTCCAACTGATAAGGCTGAAAATTTTTTCACTTGTTACTTACAGTAAGATAAATACATTCACCAACTTTTATTAAAATAAAACCATTTCAACTGGGTGTTCGGATTTATATGTCACTTAGTATATTATATTTTCGCACAAAATAAAGTCAAAATGTATTTTCTCAGAATTTTGAACAGGAAATGGAGCTTTCTAAATGTTAACAATAAAAAGCATCTTATTTCCGAAAGAAAAATGCTCAACAGTACGTTTGTTTTCTATTTTTTTTATTTCTCACGATAACAAGAACAATATCGGAAATTAGCATAGTAAAAACTAAGTAACAAAGGTAACTAAATAACTTAGCAGATAAATTACTAATTAAAAATTAGGAAAAATCATCCAATTAAGTATTCTATGCGTTGTTTACATAGCCCCAAATTGAAAAATCCAGAGGGTTTAAATCTGGCGACCTTGCAGGCCAACGGATTAGTCCGTTGGTTCCTAGCCAAGTTCCACCAAATCGCTCAGTTAAGTAAATTAGTTACAACCGCGGCGCCATCCTGCTGGTATAATAAATGTTCGTTACTCTGCAGATATTCTGTAAAATGTTCAATTTGGTTTTGTAAAAATTCCAAGTACATATCATTTAACGGTTGATACCAAAATATAGGACCAATGATATTAAGCCCTTCTACTACTAACCAAACATTCACTCTAAATCGTTCCTGGAAGGCACCTTCTCTCACTAGCATTTGGTTCTTCTTAGCCCAATACCGAGTATTGTTTCGATTAAGCATCCCTAGATTAGTAAACCTGGATTCATCCGAAAAAAAAATATGGTGATGGAAGGCAGCATTTAAATTCAGATTATTCTTGGTCTTGGGAAATCACTTTCAAACAGATGGTGCTGAACTTGGTACTTGAGAGATTTAAAGCCATGTGTCTTAAAATTTTTCTTGCACTTTCGTGGGAAATTTGGCACTGCTCACCTATTTCACGATTAGAAGCAGTACGATCATATTCTACGCTAGGACGTGTATTTCGACTTCTTCGCTTACTATAAAAACATGACTGCCGCGTTATGATCATTTTTCAAATATTCTACCAGCCAAGGCATGTAATGGAGCTTGACGATCTGGAAACCGCTCCTGATATTCCAAGATTATAAATCTTGCGTCGCGCCTCGAATATTTTTGGTATTCACCACAAATAAGGAGCATGTCGATTTGATGATCTCTTAAATAATTCATTACACTTTCTAGCAGTTAACCACTACATTGATTTTAAATGAAATAAACCAATAAAATAAAAAATATTGTACAATAAACGATGCTGACGCGTGGAAAGGAGACTGATAGTTGACAGTAATTTTAAAGGCTTCCCCGTTCATTTGTTTCCAAAGCATCCACAGATCTCCGTGCAAACCAGTGAAATATTCATCCCTGTTGATTATTACAATTCTAGCTTTTTAAAATAACGAAAAGAAAACAAAATAATTATAATAAAAAATGAAAATCATAGATATTTTCTGTCACCTGACTAGGTAAATACCTATTAACTGTGCTTAGGTAATAACAAATATCTACTAATTTTTAGTTATAATTATTTTCCAGCTTGTTTTCTCTAAGACAAGTTCCTTATAGTGGACATTTTTTAGAGAGAATCCGACATACTTTACTAGTAGTATTTAGAAAACACCGTTTCCTATTCAAAATTCTGAGCAAATATTAAATACAATTTGATATTTTAAGCAAAAACTAAAATAGCCGCAAATTTATATTTTTTTTTGTTTTGCCAACTCAATGCAGAAGCTGCAAGAGAATCGATTTTGCCTCTTATTTTAGCGGGTAGCTTGTCAAAAAATCCATAGGTATTGTCAAAACGCCGCCATATTGAATTTGGCGTAAATCGTCGAAAAGGGAATTTTAATCTTCATGAAAATATGTAAAAATATACAGGGTCTTATTTAAAATTCTTGTTTCATACTCACTTCCGGTCAAACCGGAAGCGATATTCAGTTGTTTTTTAATGGATAGTCTGAGTTTTTATAGATCATACCTTCACACAAAATTTCAAGGTTCTTCTTTAAACAGCAATTGAATAGTGCCTTGTAAAAGGATTTCGTTGACACCCGCTATAGTTGGCTACAGCGCCACCTGATACAATTCATTGTTTCCTGCCTTGTGGCTTTAACATGCAAACACAAATATGACATAAAACAAGTATAAATAAAAAAGAAAGAGACACAATGAAAGAGATATGCCCTCGTAGCAGAATACCGCAGCAACGCCATCTACGAGACACTAGCCTTTTCAATGTAGATTCCTAATCATTGGATGAGAAAAGAGGTAGAGTAACAAATTATCTCAGATGACGGCGCTACGGTAGCTCATTTCATCTCGGATAACTTTTCGGACACGCGGATATAGTATAAGGTTGTCTGTCTTCAGGTAAAATACGTTAATCAATGGTATTTTTTATCCAAAATTTTAATGTGACAATAAATTGATTTCAATGTTTCGCTTTTTCGTATTCTCGACAAAAACTGAGACGCTTATTTGAAGATTTATTTGAACTGACCTTAAAGGTCATTGTCAGGTGCATTAGCAAGAATATACTTAAGTTTAAAATTGTCGGCAATCTGTATTTCAGGAATTAAAACTAGATGATCGCGTTGAAATTAATTTGATCTTCAAATGACCTTGATGGTCATACTCAAGGTCATGGACGTACTTGAAGATGAAGTTTCTTGCTCTTTTTGTTTCAGGTGTTAAGATTAGGGGTTTTCATTTGGTAGATGCAGAACAAACATAGGAGGATAAAGTAGCTAGTGTATCTATGGTGTTGGTATACTACTATTTTTTGGTTTTGAATTTTAATTACAGCTATTAGTTTTAGTCAAAAAATTTCTACATTATCATCGCTGAAAACAACTTTATTTATTGTACGTTTATTATTGTCAAAGAACAAAATATTCCGAGTTGTTAGTTTGTGTTAAAAATTGGCCTTATTGTAAGGTACAATTTAGAAGGTGTATCTCGCAGTTGGGCTTTTCATTTGTTAGCTATGCATGTTTAGCTGTATTTGAATTATTATTTCAAATAAAGTCGTTTTTTGTAAATGTCTAACAACTATTTTCTAATTGAATTTCGTTTCTTGGAATCAATTTCGTGATTACGTTGCCATAGTACAGCTGATCAGCTTGATGATTTCGATATAAAAATCAGAATCAGGTGGCAAAATTGTCATGGCAGATCATATGTATGAAGCAAAGGCGACATCGAAATTAATAATTTAAAGGGAGGACTTTCAGTTAATGTTTATTTATTTAAAATAATACCCCAGAATTTTAAATGAAATTACTTATAATTACGAAAGCGCCTCCAATTTAAAACTTCATAGATACCGCTATGTTATATACTTATATGTTAAAGTAAAACTATCGTACAATTTGACCGACATCTCTTAACATTCCCAATATACAAAACTCTAATAACCTGATAGAGCCTAAGATATTTTCTGATAATATAAAATGCGTTAAAATGAATTTAGATATAATTATTTCACTATTATGCCAAGCTGCTTATACGGAGGACATTGTATACTATCTGGCATGACTTAAAAATAAGTACATATTACAAGCAAAATAATCAGCTTCAAAATGTTTGACTACCAACACATTTTTCAGCAGAGAACCGTGGTTTGCGTATCATCTTTTCCTCTTAAAAAATATTATGCCCAAAATTATCATATAGCCATAAGACGGGTAATGAAGTTGTGGAATGATTTAAGGATACTTTGAATCAATTTTGTTCATAACTCCACTACCAGAGATTTCCAAAAATTTTCGATTTTGTCATTCAGACATTTCTATACTATACTTTTCTTGCTTATGCGATGGAAATAAAACGACAATCAATAGGCATACTATTCTCAGGGTAAATTATTAACATTAAGACTAACCATTTCGACTTTTCTAATTTGTTCTCCATGTTTGTCTGGATGCTAAATGAAACCACATACAGGGTGAGTTTTTAGTCTGGGCTCGGTCAATGCATTCGTTATCATGCATGGTATCCAAAAAAAAATTTATACAAAAATTCTAGACAGAGCATGCTCCTTAATTCATTCATTCCACATTCATTTTTCAAGTGAAAAGACCTACATTTAATTGCATATTCGGATAAGCCTTTCAAATGGAGCAGTTAGATAAAACATACTATAAGGTTATATTCTCAAATTACTGAGATATTTGAACAACCTATCGCAAAAAATACTCAACATTGACAACTCGCAACCCTGTAACCGTTATAGCTAGAGAACTGAATTTTCCGTCAGAAAAATTGTGTATCTATTTTCGCCCTGTACACTTGTTTTTTTTTCAGTATTTTGGTTTATTTACTTAGGGTGGAAAGGATTGCAAAATGACAGGTTCTCAAAATTTTTAAATAGAACACTCTATGTGTTTTTGATTACTTTTTTCGCAGTTTTTTTGTGGTGGGTTTATGTGTTCTTATACAAGTGGTTTTTGAGCTACTGAAAGTACATGGACACCTTGACTTTTCGACTTTATGGCATAAGGTTAAGTAGAATAAGTTTATAAAGAAAATGCACAAATTTTAACCATCTGCCGTTACTAACTGAATACTAGATTTATTTTGCAAGGTATGGTAATATCTCTCATTTACCTTGATATCGTATTTATAAAAAGATTAATTGTAACTCAAAAACCATTCGTACAAATTCCCACATACCTCACACGAAAAAGGCTTGAGAAAAGGGGAATCAAAGAGTGTAAAAATATACAGAGTATTCCATTGGAAACTATCGAGGAATTGCCCATTTTGCGTTCTCAACTGCCCTGAGTAGACTATCGAAATAGGTGAAACAGTAAGTAGATTGGGAGAAAAATTTGGTCCATAGCTCTAACAGTTGCGGAAGTGCGAGTTGTCAAAGCTTAGTGTTTTTTGTCGATAAATTGGCCAATGTCTCAATAATTTATACAAATTGCTTCGTTCGAAAGGGCCTATACGAATCTGCAATAAAATTTACATCTTCTACTTTAAAACTGAAAGTTTGGGCCCCATGTAGCTACGAATCAGCCTGTAGAAATAAACATATTTTGTAAGCGAGCAGCATGCTGTTAGATGCAACGTTTGTAACTTTTTTAGATACCATGCGTAATAACGCAGTAGTCTTGAGTTACTGTTTACTGTCCAGACGTTTCGGCCAACATGGCCTTTTTCAGGTTGATTAGTATAATAATTCAGAAGCCAGATAAGCATAAAGGGTTAACTTATTTCGCTTCACATAGTTTTTTTAGCTCTAACTGCCTTTGAGACTCTTGATGGTCTCAATTTACCTTTTCCTACTTCTGACACAGCGAGTCCAATACTAATCGCCTAAACGAATGAAGAATAATCATGATCATTCTGGAATTTGAAGTGCTTTCCTGACAAGCAGAGGCACACTAACACGGGTTGCCAGTGTTTAAAATATCCCTTCTTAAAAATTCAGGTACTTTTCAATAAATTCAAAAAGTCAGCTTAAGTCGTCAATGTCGCCTCTTAATAGCGTCAATGGTCCTGTGGTTAGTGGGTAACCAGAGCCATAGCACATAACGTAACTAAATACGTAAACAAGTTAACTAATGAAGAAACGCGTTGCGTCGAATTAAGTAGTGAGGCAGAGTGGAAGACGCAGCAGCAAATGGCATTTCCTTGACTAATAATTCCCGGGAAGATGCCATTTAATTAGAATCTCAAGCCTGCAATCAGCCCACATGCAACGATGCGTGAAGCGATGCACGCGCGGAGACATATTGCAGATGCGCGCATCTCTGATGCGGTTAATTGTCTAAGCTAAGCGGGAAGCAAGTGCGTAATTGCGCGAACATCACCTCAGTTATTAAGGCTCTATTTATCTTTGTTGAAACTCAGTAAGGCGTTACTTCCGCAATTCGCAAACATATTAGTTTTCATAAATTATTACTAATTAAACCGAATAACTTAATAAACGCGCTTTGATCACTAATTTTAGCATCTCTCCTTGTATAATTTCAATGTCGATTGGACAGAAACGTAGCCATAATCTTGCCCTACATCATGCTTTGAACTGCATCCCAGAATTGGTAGGGTCACAAAACATGTCTCCAGAATAAATTATCAGATTAGAATTTGGAGGTTCCTCGGGCAATTTGACTCTGGAGTTGTCGTTTACGAAGTTGTCAAAACGTTAAAATTCACACACTTCCGACCTCTCAACTGAGCACAAGGTTAGTTATATTTTCCCTTAACTTATAACTAGAAATATAGACAGGATAACACAGTTAAACGGGATATCAAGTAAATTTTCGAGAATGAGATATTATGTTATATTATGACATGTACATCACGAAAAACCATGTCACCCATCGGACTGTCTGTCCGCTAATCATTGACCCCTCTATAGTTTAAGAAGTACCACTCAGATTTTGAAGGAAAACGAAGTAAATAAAAATCGTCCAAAACTACGTTCCATGGGCTTGTCATTTTCGGAAAAATTTCTTCAACGGTTGTAACTTGGGGGTGGGGAGCTCTACGGGGTGGGGGAGGGTTCATGAAAAGTTTTTGATTTTAGAATATTTATACGTATCCAACCCCAGTTTTTCTGTGTACGTATTAGCCATATTTCACACATCATAGATTTACCTTTTAAAACTTATAATGATAGAGAAATGCTTTCGATCTGTGGACTCATGCTTAGGCTCACCGCCCGTCGAACCGAACGTATTTATATACAAGGACCACGGGCGTGTGTAATTGTTTGATGGTGACTTTAGTATTTCTGTCAATTATGTCTTGGCCACATCTGCTATCGCTAATGTTTTTCTCCTATAAGTACTTTCCGTATTCCCGATCGGAGTACTGACCCGCCAAGCCACGTCGTGGAATATTTGATTCACGCTTCCTCAGGTGGGACACTGTGTATACTACTGCCATCTGACCCGCTCTTCCTTGAATGCTCCCATTCATCCGTTCAAATGTGTGCCAGGTAACAATTAGGCACGGTCGGACTGCTTGTATTTGTTGTGACAACCGCCGTGCTGTTGCCTGCAGAAAGCACCCTTCACATTTGCCCTACGACCACCCTACAACCCCCGCCCTTGCCATTCTTTGCCCATTATGCGTTAATCGTCGGGGCGTATTTCGAATCGGGGTTTGTGTAGGACGTTTTCATGGCGGAAGTACAAAAAAAAAATCGGCAACTGCTACTCGGCGTGGCCGTTTGAATGATTGTGTTAGGGAAATAATATTCGTAACTTTAAGAGGTGGTTCCTTGCATGATTCTAAGCAAAAAGTTCATTATAACTTATGTCTGAAAACCAACCGTTTTCGAAGAAAGTGAGTCGTACGTAAATAAATGTTCTCAAATATTTGGCAGCGCTGCAACGCAACCACGAGACGCTCGCCCGTTTGTATGATATTTTTGTTAAAAATATGCCTTGAATTATTGAATACTTTTACGCAATTCTTTGTGACTAATATTTTTTATTTAATAACGCTTTCAGTAGAGTACATTTACTTAAAAAAAGATGACGGAACTTACCGGTACGTGGCGATACACATCAGCAATTCCCATGATTATCAGTTACTTATTTGAAACATTGAGATGCACGAAAAAAGAAAAAAAAACAACATCCGTAAATCACATAAAGTCACAGCTAATTGTATTAGTAATCACAACATGCGATGGTATATGCAGTGCAGGCGGAGTACGACGTTGCCAGTTGTGTGAGGGATTTTGTTTGTCTGTTTCTCTTCCGAAAATTGTATTTAATAAGCAAGAACATTATTTTGTTAGAGACAGTTAATTAATAAATAGATGTATTGATACATTTTACGTTATTAAGAACTTAAATTGTTAAGGTGCAAAATTAATTTATTTCATGACTAAAAATAAATACGTTCGGCATTTTTTTGCTCCTAAACGGTTGATTTTTGGACATATGTTAAAATGAACCTTTTTGCTTAGAATAATGCAAAAAATCACCTCTTAGAGTTACGAATATTATTTCCCTAACACCCTATATATCCTGTGGATCTAGTTTCCTTGCTATCTTCAGATATTTCAAATACGGAAAGTATTTTATAACTCTTTGGACTATCCTTATGAATGCTTTAGTTTCAGCAATTTGGTCTGTCCGTATAGCTGTTAAAGTAGAATTTGACAGTTCTCGTAAGATCGGCTTGTATTTTTTTAGTTGTAGCAAATTTAGTACGGCCTTTGAGCCGTTGGTCATGATTTCCTAGTCCCTTTAAAGATTTTTTCCAGGGATTACTATAATCAACCGATCGTTTCTAATTGCTTCCAAAGAATAACCCCCTCTCGTGAAGGATTTTGGTTTTCATAATAACTCTGAGCTCAAACAGGTCAAATAGTCCAATCGTATTAGCAAATTTCCCCGAAATAATTGTTAAGTCGGGTTTTATTGATGCAAGTTTTTCAAAAGGGTATTTAAAACATGGACACATAAAATGAATACAAGAATTTTTGTGGGCAAACTTTATATTCGACAACAAATAATGAGAAAACGTGTTCTTTGGGATTCAATTGAAAGTGCTGGCAGAAACGAAAAGACTCTTTCGATAAGATTTTTAGGTATTTATGAGACCACACGTAAAAAGATCCGACTTAAAAAGTTATTGCAAAATCCAGGTTTTGGCACTTGTGGCTAATGCAACGATAATTTCACGCAGCTACGTGAAATTCTTCAAATACGTAGGCTTCATACTTTGTAAATAACAACAACAAAATTGGAGTAGATTGGTTCAGTAGTTTTTGAGGATTTCCAATTGCTTATCGCAAAATACCTGTCTTGCGGCCATCACTACTAGTTTACTGAGTAATATACAGAGTTGCTGCAAAGGGCATTCTATAGTAAAATTCACGAATTTACCCTGTCAACGTGAATCACAAATCATTCCGAAAGATAATTGTTATTTTTATTCGAAAATCGAAGTATTTACGGCTTTTTCCTAAACAAATTCAAACACCGCATATGTGAGTAACTGAGCAGATTGGCGAAAAACATACGTTGTTGTACATATTCTAAAACAAACCGGATGTGTCTGTCACCTTTTGTTACGAAGAAAACATTTTCTTTTTAAGATTGCTTCATGCTCTTGTGTATGCTTAGAGCTGGAATTTTTACACGGTCGCAGATGAGCCTTAACGTTTATAAAAGAAATATTCCATACTGAAATGCGCTGAACTGCTTAGAAGGTAAGCACGCAAACTGAAGACACGATTATGTTTCAAACTGTCTTAGACTAGTTAGTATGTAGCATGTGCTAAATGGCTGCATTATTAATGACTGCATGACCTTGTCAAATAAATAGGTCACGTAATAAAGTTTCTTTACGAAGAAGTATAATTTCCTAGACTTTTTTTCTGAAAGTATACATCTGTTTTCAAAATGTTAGAAAATAAACTCGAGAAAACGAAAAAACAGACAAATATCAACCAATTGTAGCGAACTGACAGTCTCCAAAAATAGGCAAAATTCTCGGTACTAGTCCCGAATGCATTATTTAAGGTGTCTTCATTGTATCTTGTATAGTTTTCCAGAGTACTGTAATCGTTTATAACAGTGTAATAGTGGTATAAGGGTCAAGTAAATCAAGAGGCGTCGTAGCGTAATGGGAATGATTGACGATTGTAGAATCGCATGACGGAGGTTCGAATCCACGAAGCTCCTTATTTCTCTACTGTTTTTTTTAAATTTGGAGAAGTAAATGCTTTCTCACAAGTTTTCCCACAAACATTGGTGTACCCATTTTATGTGTCCATGTTTTACATACCCGCTCGAACAACTTGCATCAATAAAACCACACTTTACAATTATTTCTCAAACCAGGGGTATTTTGCTCTAATAAGGTTACACTATAAGCTTTGATCCATGTTTTGAGCAGGACGCAAACCTTTCTTATGGCCGTGTCTAATAGGCGTGCCGCTCGCAGTTTTGTGTCCAGGACCTCTATTCTTGAGTTTGGGGGAGTAGAAATTGTGAGAGAAAGTGGCCAAAAGTGGGTGTGGCCAAGAAATGCAGTATTCTTGAAATCAATTCTACCGAAAGGTGATAGAAATTAACTCACTTTAGGAAGTCGCGATTTCTCTTGGTACCGACCAAGAGAAAAAGGAAAAATTAGTATAAAATAGCGCTATATAACCTAAAAATTGACGTTTTTGACATTGTTATTGTCGTTCGTTAAACATCTTGCTGGATGGATAATTTCAATCAAGTGGAACAATATTATTAACGAGGATGTAGAGGAGGCAGTTGAGGAATGGGAGATTGGGAGAGATATTCTTGGGCACCGGGACCCTTTCATAATTTCGGATCGAAAATTTGTATAGATGTTTAGGTTGACCAAAGATTTGGTGTATGAATTGCTGGAGATATCGACTCCATTCATACAGCTACCCCCACGAGATTCTGCATTTTCGGTCACAACTAAGGCATGAGTGGATATTAAGTTTTTGTCATTCTAAAACAGTATCCTTTAATCTATGATTGAATATTCTCTGGTGCATTTGGGGGTGGTCTCGGAGAAATTCAATCATTTTGTTCTTTTGTTCATTTGTAATATGTTCCCGGCTTCATGGATAAAATTTTAAGGAGAAAGTCTTGACGAAAATCTTTGGTTAGTTTTTGACTGTCAAAATTATCTCCATTTTGATTGGTTCAACATGTTTACTAAAACATGGCAACCCTGTGACTTGATTTCCTTTCTCCTTTATATCGAGTCCTTTCAAGAATACAGTATTTTCGAATCGATAGAAAACCGGGGGAGTAGAAAAAGAGAGGGAGTGTGATTTTATATTAAAGTCAAGAATAGGGGCACTGGGCAAAACAAAAAATAGGTTTAGGTAGCTTAACCAGGTGGTATATGAGGCATTTCTTGATTTGATATGGGAATCTGGGGGCCATCTAACACAAATCGTATAACATTTCTCTAGTTTGACAGACATTTCACAAGAAATCGACCATATTCATTAGATACATTAGTTCGACAACGTTTTCTCACTGGTCGAGTTCGTGCCATAGGCGTAAATTTCGATTCCAGCGGATCAGTAAATTTGGGCCTTGGAACACTTGTGGTATGCCTAAATCTCCATGTACAAAATTTATTCAGACGAATGAATAGATATCGCTTCAATAACCAATAATCTCTGCTAAATCAAGTCAACCGCAGGCCTCTTTGCGCCCTTTGAAGTCCCGGGATCCCTTTTCCCCATGAAATGATGCCGATAAGAAGACCTAACGAAGACGAATCAGCCATGTACCTTCGCCAATATTATCGTTATAGGGATCGCCTTTGTAACAAATGCTCTTATGATTACACACCGTAATTGGTGATATCAATCTGAAAGACTCTTTGGAAAGATCCTCGTTCTCTGGATAAAAGGTCCAGGGAGGCTGAAGGAGGGTAAAGGTTAATTATTGCTTCTGGGAAAGGATCTAAGGGCGAGGCTATTAGTTTTTATTGTTACTGGTAGTCGTTCAATGGAAGAGGGTAGCCGGTTTTTCTGGTGAATGTGCTTTGGCCAAAGCGGCCAAAATGCTATACCGGGCGCAGAGGTTAAATGATTGTGTACATGCGATTTATAGGCAATACGTTTTTTGTTATAGTTGCCAAGATCTAATGAAAGTTAATAAACTAATATAACTTTGGTCAGTTGAAACAACCGTGCTCAACTATTTCGTACTTCTTGGCAATCTTCAACACGGCCTATGTCATAGTGTTGACTGTTGAAATTCCTCCGCAGTGGACGATTCTGGTAATAGATGACATTTGTGCTGCCGTTTTTATGTCAAACCTACCTGGTAGACTCAGCAACATTGTCATTAATATTCGTGGTTTCGAATCGGAGGAGATCGGCATCGAGTCTAGCAAGTCTGCGGCATCCGTAGACACTGAGAGGCAATTCATGTTGTTACCGACGACAAGCGGAATCGATTTACTGACAGATGAAATATGTGTGTACGTAAGATAGGTGTTAAGGCCGAGGATAACAGATTCATTTTCTTTGATAGTTCAATTGGCAGAGAATATAGAAGGCGACATATTTATGATAGATAATGTTCGTGAGAATACAAACGGCAATTATTAAACATTGTTAAACATCCAGGGCGATATGCTACGAATAGTACCTTGGAACAGTTATTTATATCTACATACAGGGTGGTTCACAAGTCGTAACCAAAAATGAAACATCATACACAGGACCGCATTTTAAGGGGGGTATTTCATGTAACATTTTTTCCTCGAGTGCATCATTAAAAAGATACGGGATGTTGAAGTTTAAAAATAAGAAACAATTTTGTCAATATCTTCAAAACCGTCAACTGGAATAAACTAAATTTTTGTATGTGGATTTACCTAACTATTGTCCACATTCAAAAGTCTACTTAAAATTAACATGCACCAGTGGCGGAGATACAGGGGATTAGTGGCATTATTTTTCCAAATAAAAATAGTTCGGCAATCTTTTTTTCGAAACGCGCAGTTTTTCGAACTTTATTTTCAATTTGCTACAAATAATTACTCTTGTGTTTTTTCCTAGAGTGCACTGTTTTTAGAAAATAAAAAAAACAAATTGGATCATTCATTAAGAGCATGGATACAATTAGTTTCAAAATAAAACAGAAGGCCTTGGTACCAACTTGACGTTTCTTGGGAGCGAGTTTGTCAAAGTTATGTATATTTTAGAGTGATGTGAAATGGAATTTAGCAAAGATGAGTACGCCGATATTATTTTTATGTACGGGTTCTGCAATGGAAATGCTTAAGCGGCTTCGTGAGAGTATCAGCGTAGATTCCCTAACAGACGCCAACCTACCTAAAAGGTTTTTACGCGTTCATTTCTAAGACTTCGGCAATATGGAATTGCTAAACTTCCCGGAGTTAGAGGCCATGGTATCCGGCATACTCTTGAAGAGGAACTGGGAGTGATTAATTTGGTTTTGGATGACCCTAGTACAAGTACTAGGCGGATTACCATGTTCCCAAAGCCTTGCATAGAGAATTTTAAATCAGGAAGTTTTACATCCTTACCATCCGCAAAATGTGCAATGTCTGCAACCCGGCGACGAAGTGCAACGGCGAAATTTTGTGGTTACTGCAAATACATAATCAAAATGCAGTTTATTGATTTGGTTTTGTGGTCAGATGAATCGGTTTTTACAGGGAGTGGATCCTTTAATTCTCGTAATGAACATATTTGGTGGTTAGATAATCCCCGTTATGTAAGAATCCATTCATTTCAAAACAGATTTTCTAGAAATGTCTGGTGCGACAATTTCAGTGGCCAATTTTTTATGCACGTATTACCTCAACGTTTAAATGCAAACTCATACTTAATTTTTCTAGATAATTACATAGAAAATGTGTTAGATGATGTTCCGTTAGCAACGAAGGTTCGAATGTTGTATCAGCACCGCATGTTCGTCGAGACATAACCACATGGTTAAATAATCATTTTATACAACCATGGATTAGCAGAGACGGACCCGTACATTGGGGTCCTGATTTGAACCCCCTGGATTTCTCTTTGTGGGGCGTTTTTAAACAACTAGTGTATGACAAATAAATTAATACTGTTGATCAATCACAAGAAAGAATAGATCATGCGCCTCATCAAATTCTTTTTTATTTTAACGGAAACAATGCACTCTAGGAAAAAACACAAGAGTAACTATTTGAATTATTTGTAGCAAATTGCACGTTTCTAAAAAAAAGTATATATATATTTATTTGGAAGAATAATGCCACTACTCCAATGTACTTCTGTCATTGGTGTTAATTTTAAGTAAAGACTATTGAAAGTGGACAATTATGAGGTAAATCCACATACCAAATTTCAGTTCATTTCAGTTGATGGTTTTGGAGATATTAAAAAAGTGTTTTCTATTCTTAAACTTCAATGATGAAGCCCTCGAGGAAGAAATGTTACATAGAAGACCCTCTAAAATGCGGTCCTGTGTATGATGTTTCATTTTTGGTCACGACATGTGAATCACCCTGTATATCAAGGGCATTAAGCAAACGGTTACGCTCCGCGACGTAGAATTAGGGCCTAAGGCTTGAAGCGGCACAGTAATACACCAAGGCTCGCAAAGTTTTACATCAAAAGTTGTCTAAATAATAATAATAATAATAATAATAATAATAGACGTCTTTATTTATGCACAATTACATGTAGTATAGCCAAATGTCAGACTTATATGGCGAAGTTTAGCATGCTGCTACTCTTACACTTAACCATATAGTCTCTAGCAGATGTTCAAAAGAATACACTATCCACAAACAGATTTGGTTCATTATATCGAAAGTAAAATTTAAAAAAAAAGAGAAAAAGGCATACTTTCCAAACCCAAATGCACCAAAAAATTATTAATCTGAATTAAAGATGGAATAAAAAAGAAATGAATAATTAAGTAAATTATATGTTTGGAGGGTTGAGTAATAATGTTTTAACTTTTTGTCGAAAGACAGGTAATGAAAATTCTTTATATACTTTAGGAAGGTCATTCATCATAATAGCAACATTGTAAGAAAAACTGCGTTTAAAAAGTGTAGACGTATGCAGGGGTATTCTAATATTATTTTCTCTGAGAGTTCTACAGTGAACATCATTATTAAATGAAATTTTTTCCTTCAAGTAATAAGGTTTAGACGTGAGCAGCAATTTGTGAACAAAAACTGAATAGTGATACTTGACCATGTCATTAATTTTTAACCGATACATGATCAAATTTACGTAAGCCAAAAATGAATCGTATACAATTGTTTTGAATAACTTGAATAACGTTTTTAGTGAAATTGTCTAAACAAGTATAGTATACGATATTACAATAATTTAGTATAGATATGACCAATGCTTCACATAGTTTTTTACGCATCTTAAAATTTAGTAAATACCTGTTTGCTATAAGAGTGCGCAGCCGTAGGTAGGTTTTCTGAGATAGACTTTTAACATGTTCAATAAACCTTAATTTTGTATCAAAAACAACACCAAGAATTTTTGCAGAATCAGAAAATTGCAAGATTTGGTTATTTATCTGAATGTTCAAGAGCTGTGTTAAATTGTATGTTTTTCTTTGTGCGCAAAATAATAACATTTTAGATTTTTGTGGATTAATAAGTAGATTGTGATCTAAAGAGTATTTAATTAATTTATTAACATCGTTTTGTAAAATTTGAGTAGTATTATTGACATTATCTGGGTTAAAATAATGAAGCAATTGCGTATCGTCTGCAAATGACTGGACATGAGAATTATCAATACTTTTGCTTAAGTCGAACATATATATGAGGAACAGAAGCGGCCCCAATACAGAGCCCTGAGGTACGCCTGAGGGAATTATTGTCACTTGAGACATTTCTTGATTGAGAAAAACACACTGAGTTCTTTGATGAAGGTAACTGTCGAAAAATGAAAGGGATACACTGTCAAGACCTATGTAATTTAATTTAGCAAGTAATAATTTATGATTGATGCTGTCGAAAGCTTTCGAATAGTCTATAGAAATTAAGGCTAGTGCCATTTTCTTATCTAAGGCATTTAAAATATTGTCTTGCAGATTAAGTAGGGCAGATGTTGTACTATAATTTTTTCTAAATCCGGATTGAGTGTCGGGAAGTATAAAGAATTTTTCTAGGTAAGCGGTCAATTGGAACTTTATAATTTTTTCTAAAATTTTGGATAAAATTGGTAATAAACTGATAGGTCTGAGATCATTATACTCAGTGGGTTTCATTTTTTTAGGAATTGGAATAATTAGAGCTTGTTTCTATGTGTTTGGAAAGTAGCCTTTTTCCAAACAGTCGTTAAAGATGTGGACGATGTGATGGAGAATAACTGGCAGGCAAAGCTGGATCATTGACAGACATATACCATCAATTCCCTTCGCATCAGATTTTAGGCTCCCTATTGCCTGTAATACGTCATTTGAACTAATATTATTCAATGAAAAAATATATTCAGAGCTCAATTTATTTTTGAAATAGTTTTCGCAAACTAGTGAATCAACAGGTTTATAGCTATAAACAGACATAAAATAATCATTAATTTTGGTAGAATCTTAGAAATTTCACTACACTGCCCTTATGAGACTATTTGTAACACTTACTCACACACTTATTTTGAGGTGTCGTTGGCTATGGCTCATCTAGGAGATTTGAGAATTTTCATGGGTTTTGGAGGTCCTCTAAAGATCGACGGTTCCCAAAAAAAATTACGCAAGTGCTTCCCAAGATTGGCGAATCAATAAGGTTCAACCAAGGCTCATACAGGTGAAGGAGCATTGGGGTATAGGAACCGTACTTAAGGGTACGCCAAAAGAGGAGGAAAACAAGGTTTTGAAAAAAAAGTAAAATCGCGGCTTAGAGTAGTGTAAACCGAAAGGTGCCATATTTCAACTGTAAAACTACTTATTGGGCTTTTAATCACTTATGTACGATTATATATCACATAGAGTTGATGCTGATAGTTCAACTCCAGGCCAATTCCAATTCCAATTAACTATAAGCGGGTTGACTCTGCAAAATGGCTGGCAAGTGAATGAGAAAGAATATCGTCTTCAAACTAGACTACTTTACCAAATTTGAGAATATGACTAATTTCAAAAAAAGGGTGAATTTTGATCGTAACTATCATACTAAAAACAGATTGTGCAACATTCGCCTTTCGCACATACCTACTTCTCAGTGCTATTCATCGATCTTACCGTTTTGCAGGCAGCAATTGACTCTTCTGCTTGTATCCTGTTTCCAATGTAGGACGTATTTACATACCCATATGAAAGTTTAAGGATTCCACCTTGAATAAGGTCAAATTAAAAGTAAGTATTAACAATCACTTTTAACTGAAGATATGTATGAATTGAATCAAAAATCCTATATAATTTCAGCCCTTCTTTGATCGGCGCTCATGGTGGAGATATTCGAAACATCACGGCATATGCCATGCTAGTCAAACACACGTTATGCTGAGCCATGGCTACAATGGTTTGTTGTGTATTAAGCACACTTGTAAATCAGCTATAATTAAAGTGAAATAAACGTCCACTGCTCTATGGTGGTAAACCCGCCTTAGTGTATGCTCTATACTGCTCTACCAGTGGACGAGGGTTGTTTATCTTCAATTATTGTAGCCCACCTCCGTGAATCATTAAATCCCAAGGATACAGCATTGAAAAACAGTCTATTATGGAACTCCGACAGTGACTGGGTATTAGTGTTTCCAGTTTGATTGTCCTGCATTCACGTCTTCTCAGATATGGGAATGCTTACAAAAACTGAAAGTACTGATTGTGTCAGTGTAAACTTGGAGCAGGTGCCACGAGACCCAGGTAAAGTAGTTAACGTGAACACAAATGAGCTTGAGATATCCCATATACATACGTGTGAGCTCACCGCGTACTCTGGGAATGTCAAAGGAACTTCAGAATAGGTAAGACACAAACAAAATAACTAATGTAGCCTCCGTTGGTACAATTCTAGGACGCTGCCACGTTGAATTGTATTTATTTATCAATCTTCCATCAGACCTGATTAATAAGTATAGGAATAAGTCAACTATATAATTTGCAGATTCACAAATTCGAAGTAGCTAAAGAGTCATCTACAACAAACAACATATTCATTAAACATATATAGGTACATGCATAGCCATTAATCAAGGCACATTCACATCACAATACGTTAAAATCAATAACACATTAAAATCATAATGCCGTGACAGATATTCATCAATTGTGTAAAATTGATGCTTAAGCGGGAATTCGGGTACCTTGCGTTTGAACGCTGAGATGCTCTCGATGGAATTTAAGAATGATGGTAAATGGTTGAAGAATCTTATCGCATGATCGAAGCACCCTTGGACACCGAAGCAAGCTGGGTATGATAATATTACAATTTGCGCGGAGATTATAGCCTGATGTACTAACGATATCATTTTTAGTATGATACTGATTATAATGATCCATGACATAGATTGAACTCTTATAAATATACACGGAGTACACCGTCATTATGCCCAACTTTTTTAATAGATCTCTACAAGGATATTTTGAATTTTTGTAGAGCATGTTCCTAATAACTCTTTTTTTGGATGATAAATAGTTCATTCATTCCATGACATCTGCCTTAGATCACTATGCAATAACTTAGCATAGAATGAACATATGCAAAGTAATAAAGTTTTACTACTTTTATACTGACATACTGCCATATGACAAATGAATTAACTGATCTTTTTCTGGCGAGGCAATTTGGCTTACAAACGAGAGCTTAGAATCCACGTATAACCAAGAAATTTGGCACAATTGTTCTGCTTCAAGTTATATTCCGTACCATTAACCCTTACGCTGAAACTTAATTCACTGCGCTTAAACAGAACCAGGTCTGTTTTTTGTGCGTTCAAAATGAGACCATTACACTTGCAGTAATTGCTCATTAGATTGAATGCAATATTTCTCCGTGTTCCTAGTTCCTGACGATCCAAAGCATGCGTAGTAAAGGTTGTGTCATCAGCAAAAAGCGTTTTGAATACATTAGATTTATATCATTCACAGGGTGTTCCTTAATGATATGCGAATATTTAAGGGTGTAAATCTACATGAACAATTAATGTTAGTTTGCTTTTTAAACTATGGTCCAAAAATGTTTCCGTACAAAAACTCGGGGTGTTGACGTTTTAGTAAAAGAATGTAAATTAATTAATATTTCAGAACCGCTTCAAATATTTCACTGAAATTTAGTACGTCGTGAAAGTTGAAAAAGTTGCATATTTTTTAATGCAAAAATATTTTTTAGCCTTAACAGTGGCGCGCGTACGATATTAAAAAAATGGTACGCCAATGATTTTCTGCCATATAAAAACTATTGTTGAATTCCCCGTTCAATTTAAAACAAATGATCTCTCTTGAATTAGTTTCCTTCGATTCGCCATTTTTGAGTGGAAAAATAAAAAACGTTATACAATGTCTAACTTGCAAAATTATTATTAATTAAATTGGAAAAATTGAACACATTAGGGGTAATGAACAACAACAACTGACAACATAAACATAACATTAAAACCAACGTCATGATTACAAAAATTGTTAAAAATGGCCCCCTTCACTTAGTATGCATGCCTCCGCCCTCCTTCTCATGGAATTGCGCACTCGTTGAAATATCCCTGGAGTGTTTTTTATTCTATCACAAACTGCAACTATTCTTTCTCTTAATTCCTTTACAGTGTTAATGGGACTTGTGTATACTAGTGTCTTAAGATAGCCCCACAAAAAGAAATCTAAACTGTTGAGGTCTGGGAATCTTGGTGGCCATTCTTGGGGCCCACCGCGGCCAATTCAACGACTTGGATAAACAGTTTGTAAATAATTACGAACCGCTACACTGAAATGCGCTAGTGCACCATCATGCATGTACCACATATTGTTTCTTATTACTGACGGAACATCATCAAGCAGCAAAGGCAACTGTTGTTGAAGGAAATTGAGGTAAGTCTGTCCGTCAAGTCGTCCCGGCAAGAACAATGGGCCATTAAAGTGGTTGCCAATAATTCCTGGCCATACGTTAACCGAAAATTGGTGTTGGAAATGGGTTTCGATTACGGCATAGGGATTTTCTTCTGCCCACAAATGATTATTGTGGAAATTCTGAATGGCATTTCGAGAAAAATTAGCTTCGTCCGTGAGCAGAATCATTGATTCAAATTGCGGATTTTGTGTAATTTTTTGAAGTTACCACTGACAAAAGGTCACACGCCTTGGCAAATCAATGAGAAATAATGCCTGTACTCTTAAAATATGGTGAGGATATAACAAAAAATCCACTAAAATTCTCCAAACAATTTGATGGCAAATATTTAAGTGTCTAGCGATCTTCCTCGTACTCGTTTCAGGATGTTCTTCGACTTCGTGCATCACTGATTCCTCAATTCCAGCTGTTCTCACACGTAGAGGTCTACGTAATGCATTTCCGCCATTTCTGCATTTGAATAATTCACCATTATTTACAAGATTGTAAAAACTAAATAATGAAAAAGATGTCACAGCGAACAGATTTGAATAACAGAGACTTGTCAGATGTCAAAAGCCAGTGACATTCTCCAGAGCAACTAAATATCTATTGCTAAATTGCATTCTTCAATTATTACATTAATTTTCTCGGACAATAGAACGGTTTCTATTTTTTTACCTAAAAATGGCGCATCGAAGGTAAACAATTTAACAAAAATCATTTGTTTTAAATTGAACGGGGAATTCAAAAATGATTTTTATTTGGCAAAAAACAATTGGCGTGCCATTTTTTTCTTAACTATATCGAAGTCAATAGCCATACGCATGCCACTGTTAAAGCTAAAAATTATTTTTGCCTAATAAGTAAGTTCTAATCCAGTTATAAGCACAGCCACGTACTCCATACTTTTCTAATTTATTTAATCATAAGGGATGGTTAATGGTATCAAACGCGCGACTAAGATCAAACAGCAGGCACGTTGTTGTATCTTTGTTTTCGAAATTTGGGAAATCATATTGCATAACGACAGAATGGCATCCTGAGTACATCGTCCTTTTGTAAAATCAAACTGTACTGAATTTAAAATGTGGTATCTACGAGTAGTAATGAATTGACACAGCCTGGAATAGTATACTTCGCAAACGCAGAAAGAATTTACTTATGGTACAATAATGCCCAATCAATGTCTTAAATATTCTCAATGCTGCCACTAGAATTTTCGCCTACCTGTATTAAACTATTCGTTCCTCAAGTTTTTTCGCCAATTTTTTCCGAGAACATGGCCTGCGCGAACCCGTACGTATTGCGTTAAGGCGAGTCAATTTAATGGTGTCATCCGGCGGTCGTATGCATGACTACTACGTCTAGGAGATAAGAAGCATTACTGTAATCAGAAGCTCCTTAATAGAAAGCATTTTACTTATATCACAGATGCAACATTAGAAACCTCTATCCTCAGTTCTTAATCCACACAGAGCGATTTTCGGAAATGGAACATGGTGTGAACAAAGGGTTTTTTTAGTTTTTTTAGTTCTTTGTTAGTAGCTCCGTTGCCACTGGATCGGTGCACCAACAAAGCTATTTCATCCTAGGCACAGTAGTAACCTTGTTTCTTAAATATCATACCTTTACTTTCCATTTAAAGAGGAACCAAATATTAGCAGACATACTGACAGACTAACAGAAATGAGTGACGCAGTTTTTCGTGATGTAACATCCAAAAAACATATCTTATTTTAAAAATTTCTCGCGATTACAATAATAATATTTTAGATTTCAGTAATACCACTCAGCTATCATCATGTTTATCGTGGTTTTCTGTGTTTATAATATTTACAAATAATATAATAACAACTGGTAACCATGATATTATATTCTCCAATTACGGATGTTCATAATATTCGAGTTTGAATGCGGTATCAAAATAGTGGTTTTTGGTGACTATGTTGTGTCGCAAAAAATGTTGTATATAACCATAGGTCGCTTTAGAATAACGAAATTTGCAATCGAGTTGTGTTTATTTAGGCATCCTATTCAGGCCATTTTCTGTACAAAGCATCAAAGCGAAAAACGGTGTAACCATCAACAGTATGGATGAATTATAGACAGATTGCTGTTGTCTGCATGTACGTGTATTCAAATAATTTCTACCTATGTAGTACAGTTTTTTCATACGCGCTTTAGAATTTTCGCAAATACCTGTCACCGTCAGAGGTATTCACATTTTCGTCTAATATTCGATCAATTTGGAAGTTGTGCGCGGGCGGAAGTAGCAACTTGTGGCGGCTACTAGTGGCTTTACGATGAACACCAGCTTGGGTGTTCAAGAACATGCATTACTTAAGTACAAGAATCTTGAGGTTGCAATCACAATGGAAAGAAATTCAAGCCTTTGTTCATGTCTAGCTCTTGCAAATGTTTAGTCCATTCTTAAGGGCGTACTACAGAGCATTCGACACTATAGACAGCAACATGTTTAAGCAAAAATTATATACTGTCGGTATTAGAGGGTTCTTCTTGAATTGGGTCATCTCTTACATGAAGGACAGAAATCTAAAAGTTAAAGTTGGAAGTGCAACATCTGATATATCCTGTTGAACATGGTGTACCTCAGGGATCTGTACTGGGACCACTTCTGTTCAACTTATACGTCAGTGATTTGCCCAGTCATATGCTCAGAAGGGTATATAACCATATTTGCAGATGATACCACTATAATTGCATCTGCAAAAAATGTTAATCACTTTCACTCCAAAACTCTAAGCGTAACCTTAATTATAGTTGGTCCATGTACAGGCAATGCCTTCTATTGGACCTGTTTTGATTCTATATTTGCTTACTCATTGTGTTTGTTCTCTTTGTACATTGAGTGAATTAATATTATTATTCTTATCGCTAGAGAAGTCGCGCGTGGACTCTCAGTCCACAATAAAAAATATTTCCTGATTACTTGGCCAGTTTCGCGATTATACCGCTGACCGGCTATTTACCTTTCGTATACATTACGTTTAACTTTAGTAAGGCCATATTACGTTCTTGGAGATAGCCATTTTCCAATAAATTGTGATTGCGGACTTACAGTTCCACGCGGGCTCCCTTGTTATACTTGAAGAAAAAGAAAATTTCATACAGGTAATGTAGAATTTATATTATTTTGCATGTATTTATTAAAGTAATTTGGTTTGATTTTGTAGAATGGGTAAATATGAAAAATAACATGCGCGCTTAGAGAAACTGATGGAAGAATGCTTGCAATCGTGAGATTCAGAAGAAGAATTTGATGATGAAAGGGAAGAGGAAGAAGATAACATAAGTGTGTTTAGTCAAGATTCAGATGCAGAACAAGAAGTTTCAGATATAGAAATATATTTGAGTCAATCTTTAGAGCCGGTAGACACAAGTACTTATTTCATCGGTAAGGACAACGTCATGAAATGGAGAAAACACGTACCTTCAAGAAATCGGCCAACTCGATAGTTTTGTGTAAACTGTAAGGCTTATGTCAGTTTAGAACATGCTTAGTGTTTGTGCAGTAACTATCTAGATAAGGGTTTTGGCTAATAAAGAACCAGCTTTGATTTACTTTCCAGATATTTCATAGTTAGCATTTTCTTGTAAATGAATATATATATAAAGTCAATAAGTTGTTTTTATGCTTTATAAAGTTACCTTTGTTAAATAATTTTATACATTTTCGTGTGAATAAAATGCATTTAATGTAAATTTTCCACTTTGTTTTAATAGTTAAAGTCTACCAATCGAATTAAATTTCCGTGAAATTAGCTTTTGACCAAGCGCGGATTCCCAGTCCGGCGCGACCATCGGTGTTGGTACATATTTTTATTGTAAACTAAATTTTCACGAACATAAGCTTAGATCAGGTATTTAAAAATGTAAGTGAAACATATTGCCATTTTACATCTTGAAGATGTCCTAAATGAAAAAGCTCTTATCTTATTATGGGCTGGCTTATCGCTATATGTCTCATAACATTATGATATGGCGGAAATCTTCTTTCATTTTGTAACTTACCTTAAGAGGATTAATAACCTGTTACCAAATATGTATTGTATATCATC
The DNA here is from genome assembly GCA_963669975.1 of Acanthoscelides obtectus. Classification (NCBI taxonomy): domain Eukaryota; kingdom Metazoa; phylum Arthropoda; class Insecta; order Coleoptera; family Chrysomelidae; genus Acanthoscelides; species Acanthoscelides obtectus. Next base: position 72,516,409 of record CAVLJG010000006.1, read on the forward strand.
ATAATTATGATACTAGACATCAAAATTTAACGATCATCCATACACATACCACTACACATTTCAAAAAATCACCCTACTATAACTGAATCAAATTATACAATAAATTGCCAGCTCAAATACAGAAAACTAGTAACTAATTTCGATTTAAAAACCAAGTTGAAAAATTATTTGCATCAAATGCATTTTATAACATAAGTGAGTATATGGAATGTACAGCCTTGAGTACTTAAACATGGAATTAAACATTTATATGAATTGTTATATTTATATTGGTTTTTACTTTAATTTTTATACAACTTATTTATATTAGGTATACAGCTTATTTATTTTTTACCACGTACCTACTTTTGTATCTAAGTGGTTAATAAAAATAAAATAAAATCAATTGTGTCAGTATGGATTCTGCATTGTTGTTTCTCAAAACACGTCTTTAACTTTCTAAGTTGGTTTATAATCACATAGAAATTGCTCAAAACTGACCTTTGTGGTATGTGCTGAATAAGACAATAGACATCGAAAACTCGACATTAAAAAAGAACAAACTTTTTCGCTTGAGTATTATTGCGCTGTTTTCAGCTCCAAGATCCTTGAATTTGTACCTCAACTGGTCTGCTAATACTGCCATCCTCATCTTATATTCAAACTGATCAATCAGAAGTAAATAATATTGAGCTTTACAAAGTGTGGAGTAGTGAATTATCTTCCATAATAAGCTCATATGCATATTGCAGACAAAACCCCTACGTTTTCCACAATGTAGCCATATGAATCTCGTGTATCATCCAGCTGCGAATCACTCCAGGTATTTAGGGATGGGGAATTGGATTATGAATGTGTCAGTGTCTCTGTAGACCAGAGACAAATACCAGATGTATGAAAACCTTTGTTATTCGTAGCAAGATGTCTTCATAATATTGAAGCTTGCAGAGAGAAGGTCGTTAAATTGAATCTGTTATAACACAACTTCTACTTCATGAAGGTAAATGCAGTTTCGATTCATTACATCTTGCAGCACGCATCATGGGGTCAGTTAAGTTTAGTTTCTGAGATTCTACGAGGGGACATAAAAGCAATTGTAGTCGATTAAGGGGTATTCATTTGATTTCATTATATCACATAACACATATATCAGTACGTCTATTGTCACTGAATACCGCAGAAAATTCCTGGCTAGCCTGGGCCAAGAGAACCAAAATATGAATTTGTATCAGTATCTGTATATCAGTACGACTTATACAATCGAAAACGAAGATAATTAATAATTATTCCCGGAAGTTCTCAGATTTTTATCTTATGTATTTTTTAGAATACCTACCGAAGTTTCTGAGACAGCGATCTGGTACTCAATCGTTCCTTCATTGCTTAGACATGAAAAGTCATTAGAATAAGATATATTGTATTATTATATATTATATAATGTATATTAATAATTTAATTTTACAGGTTTCTCCTTTCCTCCCAAAAGAAAGTTACTCACGAGCCTTCCAATTTGTTTGTCCCGAGTGTCCTGAGTGACCTTGTCTGGTTAAGTACGTTCGCATACAACAGATCCGTAAGAATATCCGGCAAATTTCAAATGCTTTGCCTAAGAAGTACCATTTCGTGATGCTAAATCATCTAGACCAGAGACTTCCTCTCTATACTGTACTGGAGGAACTGTGATACTGCTGTGTCAATATCGCTAAATACCTATAAATACTATATATACGAAAATTTATAGACTAAAACCATTATAATCTATTATAAAGCTACTTCTCTATGACATTAATCCGGTACTCAACCACAACGACAAAGAACTTTTATCCAGCTTGTAGACATTAGCAATGATACAGAAGTTACCCTAATCATTTTGCATTTAATAGTTCTCATATAGCCATCGATAATTAATGGAAAGCTTCTACCGAGCTCTTCCTTTCTTCTTTCTTTTTATCAAGTTTGCAGAGCTCAGCAATAGTACACGAATTATCTCTTTATGTTTTAAACGTTTAACGTTCAAGGCGACGCAAACTCCTAAGCAGTCATCAATGACCAAGGGGCTATGGTAGCTCTGACAGGTAGTTCGAATAGTCAAAGATCTCACATACAACAGAACAGCTTCTAGAGTACTTTTTGCTGTATTTTTACTTAGTTTAAGTACATATTGTGAGCAGAGGTGTGAAAATATTTTCTGAGAATGTTCTAATTCTTTAACTGGAAAGAACCATTACGTGGTGCGTCTCCTCGCCATATGAATTCTCTAAATCATCCAGACTCGAGTCTTCCTCGCTATCCAGGGTTGGGGGAACCGTAATATAGCTGTGTCGGTGTCTGTGTATATATTCACACGCGGTAACTGCCGACACTAAATCAAAAAGTTTCCCGCGCGAAATTTCGGCATAAATCCCGTCGCACACCATCCTGTTTCTGTATATTAAATGTGGCTGGAGTCTGGATCTTCCTGGATGTGTTATGGCAACTGTTATTTGGTGTTCCGCAGTCAGAAATGCAAATGCACCTCATGAATGTAGTGTAAAGCGGTTTGAATTTTTGGTATTCCAAGTTCTATCATGTTTCATATTGTTCCTTCAACAAGCATAGCATTGATTACATGAACAATTCTATCAGAAACAATATGACAATATACCTTTGTTGTAACAGGGCCGACTGCCAGATAAAATTTAGCTCTCCTCTATGATGCCGTCGCATGTTGAGACTGCCAAATGGATCCGCCAGGCTTCTGAACTGGCAGTGGTTGTATATCGAATGCAACTGAAGAAAATTCTGTCTTAAGTTTCTTAAAAAGTGAACAGTTTAAGCTTTTCATTGATAATATCGTATCAGTTAGAATACGTGATCTACAAAGGAAAATTGAAGAACTTGAACGATACGTAAAACTCGAACCGTACGAATGAATTTTTGAAATGCAAGTAAAACGAATAAACACGAGAAGTGGACGAAATCCAATAGTGGACACCGATGGCTCAAGTGATGCCGATTGGCAGATGATGCAAAGAAGAAAGGAAGGCAGAGCCAGTTTAGTCGTCGGTAGTGGTTCGGAAAATAGTGTTGTGAAGGGTGTGGAGAAACACGTAACTCTCCATGTCAGAAGAATTGAGCCAAATTCTAATGTAGAGGAAATGAAAAAGTATCTAAGAATAATTTTCCCGAGGCCAAGATGGAGAAATTAAATTCCAAACATCCCGATATCTACTCATCATTTGAGGTAATTATATGTCAAAATAGTCTCAAGAATGCCCTGGATGTAGAAACATTGCCACGAAACTCCTGTATACGTCATTTTCTACAAAGACAGAGGAGTGTGCAGCCGCAAACTTAAATTTCGCGCCAACACTACTGCTACTAAATTCTCAGTGTATGCATTTTGATAGAAATGATGAGCTTAATACATAACTTAAACTCTCAAGCTTTCGAAGATCTATGTCTCCATCGTCTGGAGCTGGAAAAAATTATTGACAATAGCAACAATTAACAATTAGGAGAAAAATATTTACTTACTATTTAAAAAGTAAAGACGTTAATAGACTAATTACAAGACTATGTAACCAATTATATGTACCTTTTGCGAAATACAATGTATTCAGGAAGTCTCCAACGTATTCAGGGCCAAACATTTTTAACAGTTTGCCGGCAGACATCAGAAATGACAAAGATGCGAGCTTTTTGAAAATAAAAGATAGGAAGTTTCTTTTGAAAAAATGCCATTACGCCGTCTCGGAATATTGTGTTTAATAAGATTTCAATTGTTTGTGGATTATTTGTTAATGTTCGTTTTTTATAAATTAATTTTTTTATCAATTTTGACGAGTTCTATACACTGTAGGTGTCGGAAAGAAAAATAAAATATTACTAGAGAGATGTCTATCCAAGATGTAGTAGTTTGTGAGAATTCCACTTCAGCCATTTTATAGACCTGGCCAAGAGCTCAAGCTTTTATAACCTCGATGCCGATGACTCTTTCCTTTTGGCATAAAGGAAATATGGCTTTGAGCCCAATAATTTACAGTGTATTCTGCTAATGGTGTCTGGTCGCGTTGTGGCTGGCGATCTCAGCCAGACGGAAAAATACTTTGGTTTTCTTGAAAGCTGCTGTATCTGCTTAGATTTCCTTCAAATTTCTCTGACCTGTTACTACTGAAAACCCTTAGAATTAGCAACCATGGGATTCGGCCTTGTTGGGCTACTTCATATCTCCTTGGATTATCTCGGCTTCCTTGGAATCCTCAAATCGCCTCAGAGAGGGATAGAAAATCTCGTTGAATTGTATCACATGACAACCTGTCGATTATCTCGGATTTCCTCACACTGAGATAAAACATTTTCTCTGTAACCATCTTGCTTCAACCTTGGGCTATCATAGCCAAGAAATAGATGCTGTCGCGTTGTGTAACCAGACAGTGCGTACGTGACTCAGTACTTCGTTTTCCACTCAATCGTTCAAGGTCAAACTTATTACATGGCACACTATATAATTTTTGGAAAGTGGTTATGTAAATCCAAACGACCTCCCTCGTTACACTCACGAACAGCGTAACTGCAAGCTCAACAACAACCAATTAGCAAAAATTGACGTAATCTCCAATAACCGATCGTATCGTCGGCCTTACACTGTCAACACTAGCCTTGTATTGATTCGTATCTGCATGCAAACGTATTTATATGTAATTTGCAGTCTAGCCCAAGGGAGGCAAAGAGCTGGTGGACCGTCGCTCCGCAAGTTATGGATTCAACTGCCGTACATTGGACCCAACAGTCTGGTGCATACGGCTGTGTTGGGTTTTGATTTCCCATAATTTGATTGCTTATATCTGGAACAATATTTTCCTTCTAAGGCTGATCCGGTTATACGCGTCTTAAGACCAATTTTATCATAATTTCGTGGATTAAATTCGACCAATCGGCAATCCGATATTTATTTTACTGATACAAACTTGCCCCGCGGATCAAACTTGTGATATGAAGAGATTCCTGATTTGGTATAGGGATTGGAGACCCTTCTTACATAAATCCTATATTTTTAAAGAAATCGACTTTGTCCGTTAGAACCACTACTTCAAAAATGCTTTCTGATTGGTCTGTTTATTATTGTGAAATCCGCGGATTAATTTTTGAATCGGATCAGTCTCCTTCTCAAGTCTGTCTAGTTTTTGGGAAGCCACTGCCTGAGTTCACAAGAGCTCAACCGAGAGCAAGGGTGGATCTTTGACTCTACTGATGGTAGAGCGTCAAGAAACCTTGTTGTGTCCTTTACCTATTGAGGATGACGTAATTGAAAAATGACTTACTTGTCTATAAACAATGCTTTTCTTTAATGCCCTCTCCCCTTTGATTTCTTGAACGGATCAATTCAAAGAATTAAAACTTGAGGCAATGAAATTGATGCGTGGATACCATATTTTAGAGTAAAATTGACAGATGAAAATGTCAAGATGGCCGCTGGGCGCCATCTTGGAAAGAAAAATTATATGAAAATGGGGGTCTTGTGGTATAACAGTTTGAAGCTCCTGACGAGTACTTTATAACTCTACACTATAAAGTCAATACCTTTACCTACTACAAAATGGTGGTACGTTTAATAATTACTTGAACACAAACCCACTAACATGCAAATATCATTTGGAAGAAAAAATCGAAGCGATCTTTATTTATGGTGCGACGCATAACTTTCACGGATTTTTATTGATTGTTTCCCGAATCGTCCTATCTGTAGAAAATATTTGAAGGAACTTGTATCTAAATTTACAGCTACTGGTAGTATAAACAACAAGAAGCCCACAAGTCAACCGACCATCCCGGAAGAAAAGAAAGTTCAAGTAATTGGTGAGATCCTAGTAAATCCCCAACAGTCTACTTCCTCTATCACGAATGTATGTGAGGTTTGTCCTTCTACTGTATGGAGACTTTTGAAAAAGAATAAGTGTCATCCATACAAAATTGAAATGGTACATCAGCTAACTGAAGATGAAACTGATCAAAGAAAAGAATTCTGCGAGACTATGACGAAAACCATTGCTCGGCATCCTACCTATATACAAAATATTTGTTTTAGTGATTAATGTACATTTTTTCTCAACGGTAATGTGCATAGATAAAATTGTCGTTCTTGGAGTGACACCAATCCTCACGTCTTCCGGCAAACTCATACTCAACATCGACAAAAAATTAACGTTTTGGCTGGGATATTGGGAAATCATATTGTGGGGACTCTATTCATCGAACAAACTTTAACCGCGGAACTGTATTTGGATATGCTGGAAAATACTGTTGACCCTCTAATTACCGAAATCGTCGAAGCGAATCCTGATGAATTCGATACTGATATTGTACTCCAGCAAGATGGTGCTACACCATACTACTATAGACAAGTTAGAAATTCTTTAGATAACAATTTCCCCGATCGTTGGATTGGCCGTCGAGGTCCTGTGCAATGGCCTCGCAGGATGTGACACCTTTAGACTTTATTTATGGAGCTATCTGAAGCAAAAGGTGTACGAAACTGAACCTGCTTCAATATTGGATATACGGCTGAGAATAACAAATATTTGTAGAAATATCGATGTTACTATCTTTGAACATGTTCGACGCGAAATTACGGACCGGCTGTTATTGTGTCAAGAAGTTCAAGGCAACCACTTCCAGCATCTTCTAAACTGAACTCAACGTATTTATTCGAATTATCAAGTTAAATGTCAATGTATTCAGGTAATTATTAAATGTACCACCATTTGGTAGTATGTAAAGGTATTGACTTTATATCCTACGGTTATAGAGTACTCGTCAGGAGCTTCAACATGATGTGCCACAAAACCCCCGTCTTGACATTTTCATCTGTCAATTTTACTTACTCTAAAATATGGTATCCACGCATCAATTTCTTTACCTCAAGTTTTAATTTTTTGGACTGATCCGTTCAAAAAATCAAAGGGGACGGGGACATTAAAGAAAAGCACTGTATATCATAGGGCCCTATCAACCCATGATCTGATAAGGCTAGGGGTCTCGACAGTAGGCTGAAAGTTACCAGGTTCTAGAGGAACAGGCACACAAATAGCTGAAAAAGGCATGAATATAGGTTTAAAAGGTTCATAGCGGTCCCGAACAAACGTCAACAGAAGTGAATCGTTCCGCGTTTCGGAGGACATTTCTTGAACTACAGCAAACCGAAGAGATAGCAGCTGATCATAAGATGTATGTTACAGGTTAAGTACTTTTGGTAATCCATACCAGCAGTAATCACTGGTTAGTCCTTCACAAAACAGTTTTACAAATACAAATCAATTACCTGGCCTAAATGCGTTTGGGAAAATGATAAACACAAATTTCTTCATTCTGTAGCTTGATATATTATGACATTCGTGACGTCATGCTAATAACGCGTAACAATCCCGAGGAAAAAATCCTCCGGACGCTAATGAACATAGGCGGGAAATGTGGTAAGCAGTTGGGGACACGAACGTAACATTATACTGAAGTTCACGCTACACGGTCAAAAAATGTCACATTCCATGGTAAATACTGATTTGCTGTTCTCTTCAGCGCTATAAAAAAATTGGATGGTTAAAGTAAGAAAAGAATCGGCAAAAAAGGCCAACGGTGGTTACGGTGACCTAGGTTCGATTTTTTTATCGAAATTATTGTCACTACTCTTTTAAAACTGATTTAAACACCACATCTACCGGACTGTAACATCCAGCATGTGGACTCGTGACTCGAGCTCTCTATAACAACAATCAAATGAAGCGAAGTCTGTGAACAAGGTTAGCTTCAGTGATCCCAGGTCACGGTGTTACTCCTTCGGGAATACTGACAATTACTAACTTTCCGTTTCCATTGACATTTCGTGAAAAAGAGGCTGCAAACAGTGGAGAGGCCAAGAAGTGAGGGACAAAGTTTGATAGAGTGTCTGGTATAGAGCAGTGTCCAAAATCGAACTCGTAGTTTGTTACTGATTCAAAAACTAGCGTCAAGTAGGTTGACTTTGCCGCTGTCATCAGTTCAAAAATGATTATTTACGTATAAGAAAAAAGTTAACTACGAACACGTATAACACAACTGGATCAGGTGAGCCAAATAGGACCATCCAATCAGACCATAATCCCACCTGTTCGATAACGCTGCGATATAGAAACCTCTTCCTCAACTCACTGCAAGTGTCAACGATCTGGCAACGTCAGCCATGCTGTGCTGGACAACTCAAGCAGAGTGGTGGTGAAAGATTAGACGGCAATTGCAGAAAGGATGTTGTGGTTACTGGGTAAGTTCGGAGCGTACAGCAAGTGCGACTTAGACGCGACATGTCCGTTTGATATTCCAAAAAGTTTTAAGAGTAAATGAACTCAGGTGATGTATGATATATGATCGTGTCAAGTAGATTGACCTTGTATTTACGCCGCGATTCTGGACAACTTGATTTTGAACATGCGGCATGTATAGTATCTAAGTCAACATTTAAACATTCTGGTATCCTGTTTATTCGACGTCTATGAAAAATTCTTGTACCTTGACATAAGTACCTGCAGTAGAAAGAGTATCAGTGAGAAACGTTATTCTTCCGGGCGTGCAAGCCTTTACAGCTACTGATGCTATAGAATGAATATAATTATATTGTTAATTTAAGATTCTTTAAATAATTGGCACTGATTGTACATGGTGTATAGTATCTAGACAACATCGATATGCTCTGGTATCATTACATTATCGCACGTCGACGATGATCTTGATGCCGCTAGGACTTGGTACAAATTCGGAGTTGCTGAATTTGTATCGGACCCATAAAAGATATCGCGTATTTCTTGGTATCTGGCGTTGTTAGTATCATAGACGTAAATATACAAAATATGTGTGAATATGTGTAACGGGTGTGTAATATTATCACGATTACAACTTGATAAAGCAACATTTACAACTGGCTACACCTCCCAACCCATACATTTTTTTTAAAAATGATCATAAACATCTGGAACGTTTTTAAGCTCCAATAATCTTACATACAACTGATTTAAATCGATGCCAAATGGGCCCCTATCAAAACTGCCCGTCACCAATTACGATTTTATTCTGAACCAAGCATACAAAATGCATTATTCTCAATCAGTAGCGTCAAAACTCGTAAAAGTACAAATATTTGCTTCTTCTGCGCTCTGCTTTCTTCCATCCCACCTTCTTATTCTGTAAAGCATTAACAGCTTCAGCCATTCTAGGACTCCACTTCCTTTTATTAAATTTTCCCATTATACTTTTTGGCTTTGAAAACGGATTTTAAAAGTATAGTGAGAACAGTAGATTTATGTAACTGAAGAGGCCGGCATGTGCAACTAAAACGAAACACTTGTTGATCCAACAAGTGTTCAATCAACGTATAAATGAATTAATTTAATTTTGTCGTTCAAGGAAATATAACAGGGTTGTTCAAAAAACGGTGGCAATGTTTCCAGGGCATAATACAAATAAAAAGACCCTCACTTGTTACGTGGTGTTGAGGTAATAATTTCAAAATTGAAAATATATTTCTTCGGAGTGGATTATGATATTGACTCACAGCTTTATACAGTTAACTTGCAGCATAGGCAATACATACAAAAATCTTCTTGCCTGATGCTTCAGAAGTGGCATTGTAATTGTAATTTTTTTATCACAAAAAAGAAAAAAAATAATTATTTACTACCATCCAGGCTTTTTTAGAAAACCTATTATATTTTCCAATATTCAATTCAATGTTACATGAGTCACTTCTTATGAGACACTTTTGTCAAACTACTCCTTTTGGAGAAAAACTGTTTTGAAATCCGTAAAAATCAATATAAAGAAAACTATAACCCGCCATATAATGAAAATACGCTGAAGTTAGTAAAGTTTGTATCTTGGTATTGGGATATCTCAGTCTCGGTATCTCAATTGCTAGTTAACTTTCAATTTTGGTAACTATAACTTGTAAGTTAAGTATTAAATGTGTGTAAATTCGTTTTTCAAGTTCTGGTTAATCGCTGATCTGACAACGCTGGTTTTACTTCTAAACAATCGGGTTCTGTGCATTACATGATCCTCGACTTCTGTGTCTCGTGTCATAAATGCAACTCAAGTCGCTGTCAAGCAAAAAAGTTTATGCATTGAAGTATACAACTTTTTTGTCTACCCGGAGATGGTCTTCTGGTTAAAGTTAAATACCGCTTTGTGGAAAACTTGACATAGGACGCGTCTTGAAACTTCTGGATAGCAGTAAAATCATAGTTAGCCTGCAACTGCGAAGCCGGGTCTAAGGACATATTATTATAGAAAGTTTTTTTGTTATCTTGGCTTCTTCTCTAGAAATATTTCCATTGGTTTTTAATCACGGAGTGTAGGTTTAAAGGCTTTCTTGCTAATATCTAAAAATAACAATGAAAACTACTGCACTGCGCAACACTTTTTCCACTAAGAAAACACACAATTGTTTCATAAAAGGTACACCAATAAGACAAGGAGTCCGCTTAAGTGGAAGAGTCCGATTTAGGGCACTTTCCTTTATCATAGCACGTGAAGTACTAGTATCTGTTGTCTGAGAGTCATGTTTATTGACGCCCTTTGCCATTTGAGGAATGTTCTCTCCATTTATTTTTAACAAACGATAACGCTTCCTCCAAATTTAAAATCCTATTTTAAATATGCCTCAAGAAAGCGTTATTGTTCCAAGGAGAGATCACACCCCAAACGGACTAAATCCTCACAGAACGTCTATAAATGTGACCTTGATCCGTTGCTATTTATTACTGCATATCGTTAATATCGATTCTGGATAATGATGATTACCTGTGCTAAGGACATTCATTTCGTTTTAATTATGAGTGATTTCCATGTTTGTTTGATATGTAACATGCTGTTAACCCCATATTTCAATGGAAAACTTATGCGCGGCTATCATGGAATATGCCGTGACATTTGTAAATACCGACGCGCCGTTAGCGCCTGGGGCAGAATGCCGTGTTGCAGTATTTTTTAGATTAGTTTGCAGCTTGTACATAACTAGGGCTTGTAGATTGCGCTTTCTGTATGAGCAGAGAATGGAAGTGCGTTCGTATAATGTTAAAGCTGTGTGAGTGGTGTCAAGTGGGCGAATTCATCATTTTGACTATAAAGTCGGATTATGCATGGTCCCTCGACAAATAGTAGATGTAATTTTATGGATGCACTAGCTTCCTGCGGTTGTACACTCGGCGCCACTAATAAAGTAAACAAATTTCCCAAGCATGCTAGTTGGCTGTCAATTTACAAGTGCCACCAAATATACAAAACGTGATTGGAGGTTCATAGAATTACTTGAAAACAATGTGTTGTGTTAGTAACAGTTTCAAGAGTACGAATCTGCGGGAGATAGCTGGTGCAAAATAGAACATCTGTATCGTTTGACTGTCATAGGTTGTGTGGATAGATGTTGAAATGCAGTAGAACCATATTTCAAAGTTATTTTCTGAGATAAAAGGTAGCCTAATGTGCTATTCCAGGCTATAACCTATCTCAGTACCAAATTTCATCCAGATCCGTTCAGCCGTTTTCGCGTGATTGAGTAATAGACATCCACAATTTCTCATTTATAAAGTGATATTTGTAGCGCTATAAGTAGTACAAGGATCCTGAGGTTACATCCACAACGCTAAGTATCTTAGATCACAAAAAAAGCTTGCCTCTTTGTTCATGTCGAGCTTTCAAAAATGTTATTTATCATACGAGTATTGCTGATATGAATAAACTACTTACAACGTTGAAATCCTCTTCCAATACATGCAATCCTCAAAACGCAGGAAAACATCAATAACGTACAGGCTCAAATTAAATTAATGTAATTCAATTCAAAGGGGATTTCAACGTTGTAAGTAGTTTGTTCAATTTTATTGTGTTGGATTTAAATTGTACTACAATATTATTTGTAGTGGGTCCTGATGAAGAAAATAAATACTTTGGAGAATTGAACATGAACAAGGAACTTTAAAAGACAGTATCATGCATTACTACAATAGTTATGACTATAGAAAACATTACATAACAAATCTTGACACAAATCGTTCAAGCGTCATGCTGGAGTTCTAGCGGTAGGATTTCAGAATCGCCTCTGTCTTTACGGAAAGGAATAAAATAGGCTCTTCAAATTAGTGTCATGTAGTCTCAAAATTGAAATTATAGAAGATAGATTCAAGACACTGAATGTAGCTAACTTTCATAAATATTATCTTGGAATAACCTACTTCCCAAAAAAATTAGATCTTGAAAAACGAGGTATTGATGGAACGCAATAAGTATTTTTATATTCTAAGGTGCTTAGCAACACATAATATATTTGCACTTACCATGTGTAAATGATGAAGCATGACCAATACTTTGTCCGATTTACGTACCTGGAATTAAAAAACAAGTATTAATTGTCAGAAAAGTATAAAACTAGAACACGCGTTCAAAAATGCCTTTTTTATTATTATTTACTCCTAAATAAATTGTGTACTATGCAAAGCTACACAAGTAGCTTACATCCACATAGCATGGTATTAGCGGTATTGCATAGCTAGAACATCATAATGAGTAAAACTAACAACACTGGGTAAGCTCGATCTAGAGCCAAAACAAGACTTATGTTGACCCCCAATCCTTGTTCCTCCAAATCACAGACCAACTTGTATGCAAAAGCCTTGAAAATTCCCATTTTCAAAATTTGTGAATACATTTGAGAAAAATTTGCCACTGCTAATTTGGGCGGCTGATTTCGAATAGTCTTACCAAAAAATCGTACATGTACGCGTGTACGATGCCACTAGGTTCACAGTATATCAACATGCACAACTTAGGCCCATATCGTCAGTCGTCCCTACAATTGTAGGGCGCGTTTATGGCCTCCTTGATTGTCATCCTCCTTTCTCTCCTTCAAAAATTTCTAGATTACAGTTGTCCCGTGTCAGCGTCAGCGCTCTCCTATTATGAAGATACGTTTTCTTTTTAAATTGTAGGAAATTTCAGGCTGATAAAACATGATATTAACTCAAAAGCAAGCACAATTTGATGCAAATAGATGTTTGTGACATAACCTCAAAATAGAGCGCTGACACGGCGAAGTAGAAAACTATGACAATCAAGGAGGCCATAAAGGCGCACTACAATTGTAGGGCGCGTTTATGGCCTCCTTGATTGTCATCCTCCTTTCTCTCCTTCAAAAATTTCTAGATTACAGTTGTCCCGTGTCAGCGTCAGCGCTCTCCTATTGTGAAGATATGTTTTCTTTTTAAATTGTAGGAAATTTCAGGCTGATAAAACATGATATATAACTCAAAAGCAAGCACAATTTGACGCAAATAGATATTTGTGACATAACCTCAAAATAGAGCTCTGACACGGAGAAGTAGAAAACTATGACAATCAAGGAGGCCATAAACGCGCCCTACAATTGTAGGGACGACTGACGATACGGTCCTTAGACCCTCTCAGAAAAAAAAAATAATTACGAACATACATAACAGAAAAACAGACTGCCGGACACATAGACCAACATACCGACTGACAGATATACAGACAGACGGATAGACCGTGATGCACATGTCATATACAACATCCAAAAAATATAATCTCACTCTCGAATTTTTTTCACGATTCCAATAGAAGTGCACTTGTAGGCGTGTGAAGTAAAAGCATTGAACATAATATGCGGAAGTGTGCCGACAGAGGTAAACTTTATATCAAACTAGTAATTGATAATTCCATTCCTTTTATAATGGAATAAACAACGAGTATCTGACAATTTTCAGTGAGTGAAATTCAAACATATTAAAAGTTCATAAGTGATTTAATCATAATGAAAACGCTGTAACTTTGTAATGCCAACAACGTAAAAATGTATATAGGTTGAAATTACTTTTTTATAACATGCAACTGGTACATTGGCTGATTGTGAACACCATTAAAACAGAAGTATTTTAACAAAATGTAATCCATTTTGCATAGACATTAGCTTTAATTAATTTTATCAGAAAGGTGATAGCGTTGGCTGGACTGCTTGTTTAATAAGCCAGCTTTTTCATAATAGCTCTAGAGGCAAAGTTCATATGAATAGTTAAAGATACTCGTATGTCTTGGATAGAAGGTTCCTAAGTCAGATTCGTGATCACACGATCTGCCTAACTCATAGATACTTGAGAATTTTTCACATCTTTCCCATAAGCTGCTGAATCCAAACTCTACGATGCAAATTTTCCATTCCCAACACCTTACCTACGCCTGCCACGAATAAGATCACAAAAAATCCTATTGCGCCGCGACACCCTATTCAAGATCATATAGATTGAGTGGTGAGTTAATGACACTACATGTTATGGATAAAACGAACAAACGAGAACGATAGGGGAGACGCGACACCACCGTAGACAACCAAGTGGGCAGAAGGTTGTATAACTGGTCGGTTGGATACGATCGTGGTTTAGTTGTATTGTTGTATTTGTATTGTTTGTTGCAAAGGCTGAAAGTAATAAAAATTCGCTGACTTACATACAACATATTACCCATCGAGGCTAATGAAGAAATTAAATCTATACTAAAATGTAAATGAACTATCGATTTCCATTTGAAAATATTTTTTGAAATTCATCGGCTTATAGTCTATTCCCTGTCTCGTCTGTGATACTAAAAAAGAGGACCGTTCTCCTGAATCCCTAATCAACGGTATACATCATTCATTAAAGGTCTTCTGAACTGGTAAAGAGAAAAAACAAAAGTGTATCCCACATTACTTAAGATTGTTAGAAAACGTGAATAGGTAACTCATAGCTATCAGCAGATCAGTTGATCACTCAAATTTAGATTCAAGATTCAAGATTCAATTTATTCATACAATTTACACATAAAAATGTTTTATACATGTCAAAAAAGCATGAACATTGAACAATGTAATGGTCATATATATACATATACATATTATGCTCTCCATGTCACGACATTCATATCTATACATTTTCCTTAAACATCGCTGAAATACAAAACGTACAAAATATCACCTATAAACATAGAAGATTAAAAAAACCAGTGGCCAAGGAGTATCTTTTAGACATGCCCGATGAGGACCCAACCACAAGCAAGAAACAACGACTGATTGAATTCGTCAATGCTGTAGAATGCACTTTACCTTAGTAGGTATTTAATTTTGTTTAGCAAAATGTTCAAAAGTAGACCTTTTATGTTCTGAGGTAAAACGTACAAAATTTGATACCGTAATAGTTGACATCATTCATGCTTGAATGCAGCCTCAAGTTTTCAGGGCGAATTTTATGTTGGTGGCGAGTATAATTTGAAACATGTATCTTAAAAAAACAAAGAATTAACAGTATGAGGTTATCTATGCCAATACTATACCCACGTTATGTGGTGCTGTTGCATCAAATAGTTCGTTCGATAACCAGTTCCTAGAAGTGGTTCGTTTTAGTGGACTGCCGAAGCGACCTTAAAAGCACAGTTAGCTAGTAATACTGCGACAGCAATTTTTGGGATAAAAAATCAGGTAAAGATACAGTGACAACCATAAGTTCGGGAATTACAATTCTTGAAACGCTAGAACTATTGCCACCTCTGTCGAAAACGATATCCGGATCTACCAATAGACAAGAAGCTAACGACCTGGAGAACGGAATGGGGGTGGGGTAATAGGGGGCACACAGGAGATTGCCATTGCCGGCTGGTATATGTGTGGGAGAGAAAATGAAGAGCAACGACTCACGAGGAATTTGCTACACCTTATTACGGATACGCCGACGGCGAGAGCATGGAGAGGAAATTAGTCTGGGACCCTTCGTATTATCAGTTAGAGTTGCAGTACTTGATTTGTAGAGACATGCAGTGCGCGATGATTCGAAGAAGAAGCATTTCCATAAAATTATTTTTCAAACTAAAATGAGTAATATATACGCTAAATAATGTAGAGGTGTCATTAGTGCAACGGACCTTATAGTTAGGAGCATTTTCCAAACTTAAATGGTTGTTGGTTCAGTGAATAATGTTGAGGTGTCAATAATGGAACCGACCTTATCAATTTCACGAAAATAAATTTTTTGTTTTATGACACTAAATAGCAGAAGCTATTATTCTAGAGATAAAAGATTTTCAAGCAAAATGACGAATATCTGACAAATACAGTTTCACTAATTTCGTAGGTATGGAATTAGAAGATGTAAAATGAAAACATCAAGGAGTCTAGACGAGTTACAGTCTCAGAAGAACTAATAAGACATTCATATTTGATGCCTGTCCTTTAAATTAAAACAACCCATCCTTTATCCTCAGTACTTGCTTCTGAAATCCTACCTGACAAATAGGTATTTATTCTACGTAAAATGTGGTATTGAATTCACATCAATTGAGACACTGGGTTCAGGAGTTCTAAAAGAGTGTTTTAAGACCCACTCTCTACCTTCTGTATACGGCATAGCAACATTTGCAGATGCTAAGGCATCCCATGACAATCCAGAGATAGCGTCGCAAAATCTCTAGAGAAACTTGCTCTAAAATGAGGGCTAGTCAAAGAAATGGCGCCTGAAGGTTAATGGAACTAAGTCCAGACATGTGACATTCAGATCATGAGGAAAAAGCTGTTCAAGCAGTAACTTTCAGTGATTTATAAATTCCACAATCAAATCATGCGAAGTATCTCGGAACCCATTTAGACATATGTAATGGCATCCATACATGGTAAATGCATTTTCTTAAAAAGGAACCAAATGGGCATCAAACTTAAAGAGATATATTTATCGGTAGCGAATCTAAACGGTCACTGGACAACAAGCTCTTTACTGCTTTGTTGAAACCAATTTGGACACTTGGAGCAATAGCAATATGACCATTCCTCAGCGGTTCTACAACAAGGTTCAGAGAATTGTCATCAGTGCATCATGCTGCGGTGAAGAAAACGGTTCACGAGTTCAGCTTTGGATACAGTGGAAGGGTTGAAAAGGACTGGTGTGTGCAAGTGCTAGTAATTAGATTAAAGCGCCATTTTCCTAATGAATTGGTGGTAGAATCACGATTACCTTAAGGGATAACATTAGCAATCAGTTTTGTAATAGATGCAGATCACTAACTGGAGTGATACTCGTGCTGTTATGGAAAAGTGCAAAATATTGGGGATGTTGTCGAAATGTCTCAGACCGATGACAACTAATATATAGAATTATAAAACAACTGAACGTTTGGCTTGTACAAAGAACCCGCAAAACAACATGATATATGCATACCTTCGATAATGTGGCGATAATAACAGATATGGCATATGGATTACCGGTGTTCTTAGTCGAAGCCCCAGCGTATTTAAAAGCCTCCGAAGTACATTGACAAAGCTTAATGCTAGAAGCTTGTACGAGATACACATCATAACTGTTACAAAGGATTATCAAGTTTAGAGTCAAGCTGGAGGCGCACGGAGCGTGTTGTAATGAGGATTGTTAAATTTATAAGTGAAAGCTTATATTTCAGATAGATGTATCATGTCGCACTCTCCATTAAAATGTATTGAGTTTCCGAGCCCGTGTTTTTACTTTACAATGAGGTCTCTCGTATACACTGAGAACCAAATTTGTCTGATGGCTTGAGTTCAATGTATTCGAGAGAAATGTGTATAAACACATATGTTAGAAAGAGATAAAAGCCGGCTGGACGAGGCGATCTGCTGCACTGCCAATATGTTACACCAGGTTCCTTGAATTAAGATGCATGTTGAAAATATGCGTTGCATTTGTGAATTGCGTCGAATCTGTTTAGAATTGATTCCGGATCCGTCCTAACGGCGCCCCATTTTCGGCACAAATTCTACATCATTGGTTCGTTTGGCAACATCGCATTTCGTACATTCCAAGGAAAGATGCTCACCTTCATGATCAAGCTTCATGAGCGATTTTCGTCAGTACGCATCTAGCGCTCATTTTGGAGTGTAGTCATGACTCGAAGTGGTGTTCACCGGCTTACACGCCCCGGCATTGATAATTTGTATTGCTCGCTGTCGCAAAATGGAATCACTATCGCTATAAAGATAATTCTAAAATAAATTAAAACACTGCGTCGAATCAAAATTAAGATAAATAATTCTAATTAAAATAAAAACAAACTACTCATATTAAACTAAATATTCGAACAGACCTGCTTCTTAGGTTTGACAGTAACGTTACCTGCGCGAACATTTTCTCGTGTAACATTTTGGCAACTCGGCAGATTGCTTGTCCTTCTGCTTCGCCGTCGCTAGGCACTGTGCTCTTGATCTTCGCTCCTCAGCCGGCTTCCATCTCTTTTTAACATGTGTTGATACACACTTTTCGCGCTTATCTCTCGTACACATTGAACTCAAGCCGTCAGACAAATTTGGTATTCCCTGTATATCATCCATGATAATAATTTAAATTTATCTTTGGCTGTTCCTTTATCTGATATCCAGAAAAAGTTCCGCAATCATTAAACAATCGCGTGTCTGTTGAAATCATTAGCGGAACTCTCCGATTCAGAAAATAATGAACTAAAGCGAGTAACCTGATTCTTACGCCTGCAAGCGCAGTGGCGCACAATGGGATTGCCCTATTTCTTTGGTCAAAAGTCATTCTTCTGGCAAACATTTCATACCAAATTAATACGAATTTGATGATTGCTTGCTTTTTAACGCTACAGCAAATCCTGTTTTTATGAGTCACGTGGCTTATTTCAAAACTATTATGAGACACAATGCCATTGTCTAGGCACAAATATATATAAAGTACATACGTGAAGCACCTTATCATAAAAACAGTTGCTTCTCTCTACTTTTGCTCAGACAGCTCAATTTTAGTTTGAGCGAATCATAGACACCGTTTACTTGAACATGCCACTTTTGACCCTTTTTGCCTACCACGTAGTACGAACACTGTACTATTCCACGAGCCATCTACTGGTAACTGATATAATAAACAAGCACCAGCGACGAGATGTACCTGTTAATATTGCACCGCATGCGTGATATAAGCAACACAAGATCCTTGGCAAGGAAATAAGTTCCGAGGCGGAGATTCGAACCCGCGAGCCCAGGGTTGCTAGCTCATCGCGCTGACCACCAAGCTAACGAGGCTGCCTGATCATCAAATAGTCTATCAGAGCCCACATCATCGGCATTCGTATTACGTAATTTGAAAAGTGACATCAGTGACATTATATCGATTTCTAATGATATGCAGGTTTATCAGGAAAAATATCACCTTGGAACTAGTTGTCATTCACTCCACGTTCATTTGTTTTACCTAAACGCCATATCATTTGAGCTACATGGTTTGGCTCTGATATGATTTAATATCCACTACAAAGATGTTACTAATGGATGTCATTTATAGTTTCTCTAGCTTAAGTTGTAAATTCTATACTATTGGTCGTTCTCTATAGGTGGCGTTCGCAGGGAGTACGCGTGGCGTTGACTAGTGACTAGTCAGTACGCAAGATGACATTACAATGAGTTTCAATCGCATTATATCATCTATATAGGTGATATCCCTGGAGGACGCCATAACAACGTGCCAGCATCTGTAGCCAGACCGTTTCCGTGGCGTCGCCAACTTAAATGCGTAGCCACATCATCGCCTACATACTATATGTGGCGTCTTGCGATCTATGCATGTGGCATGTACACGTGTTCTTTCGCTAAAGTCCGCGTGGCGTCCCCCCTTTCCCCATAGCCCCACGGTACCCATGGGTGTTCAGGCCTTCGTGGTGGTTCGAGTATAAAGCTAAAAAAATTATATTGTCACTCTCAAAAGAAGAGAAAAGAGTCACAAGGACTCAAGTCTGGTAAATTAGGAGGTTGAGCAGCCAAATGAATGTTTTTACTAGCCAAAAACTCGTTTATTGACATTGGGTGACAACGAGCATTATCGTGATGCTTCGAAGTTATTTTCAATGGACTCACTCGCTTCTGGAAATGCCATAAATCACCGAAAAGCCTCGTCTCTTCACAAAACACTATCTCCGTAGGCCTGATGATATTTAGTAAGTCCTAAGTCTGAAGCTGAACGTTGCTCATAATTGATGTCACTCATGTTTAGAACACAATAGGAAGAACTTTACAAACAACAATCGCCATGGACAACAAAATGACTCGAGTGAGTTCAAACTTGTACTGACGACAGACTATATGTTCCCATGTCTCTCCTCCAAGCCCGGCGCTTCCAGTGTTGCCAGATCAAATGCTATGTTGCCAGTCTCAACTCTCAATTTATAGATCTTGTGTACTCTAAGGTGCATATCACACGATCAGCATTTACTGTGGTCGCCACCATCAGTATTTACTGATCATTGTTAGTGTAACCACATAAATCAATGATAACTGACGTACTGGCTACAGTATCTAGTGCGCATAACGCAAATATTAACTTAGCCGCCATCGTGTATGTTTCAACTGCCTGATCCTAAAGAGCATTGTATAAATGCACGCACAAGGAAGCTGGAAGCCGCACAAATCACAGCCCTCTTGAGTACGTTTTCCATCACTTTTTGGGAAGTTTCGGGGGAACAATTTGAATAACTTTAAAATGTTGCCTTAACAGCCTCTATGAACATAGAATTACCAGGTGTTTTTAAACTCAAAATAAGTCGAATGGACATAATCTACCTCTCTGCAAAAGTGCTTCGTTTGTCCGTTAGAGGGCATCAGCTTTCTTTCTAAATCGCCTTTTTTCAGATATTTTTGGAACCGATAGTCCAATTTGAAGGAAATTTGGGAAAGGTATTTTGCTAGACGTCCCAATATTTGACTTTTTGAACAAACCCAAAAGAGGCGACATTTAGTAGATTGGTACGATTCTTTTATTTATCTCATTTTTTGTCTCTTATAAAAACAGACCACCTCGTATAGTGTTTGAGAAAAGAATATCTTTACGAGCTGGTTTCTAAAATTTTTTCTTATTACATCAACATTTTTTGCGCCGTATGTTATACAGGGTTTCAGTTTATTGTTGCATAACTTTAAGATTCGATAGAACTTTTAAAATTAATGCATAAAGTCTATATAAACATGGGTCGAAAAATGCGTGGCTTCCGAAATATGAGATGAGATGTTTAAATTTACTTTCTAAAATAGTTTTTTTCAAATATTTCGAACAATATTTGATGTATAACAGTGAAAATTGGTATACTAGGGTTTTTTGGTACGATAAAACGAACCATGGGCATAGTTTTACTGTAGCCGCTAGAGGGCGCTATCTACTGTACCTGTAGTGTATTAAAATGACCGAAAATTTTTCCTTAGTGCAATTTTTTGCTTTTTGAATAAAAAACTGATTCTTCGCACTTTTCAACATAAAAAAGCTAACTTTTTAGAAGTAGGCTGTGCCTGCAAATATTTTTGAAATTGAAAGCAGAATAAGGTTAAACGTCAATTAGTTGACAGTTAGTTTTGTTGTCTGTTGAAACCTGAAACGTTTTTTTGCAATTGTGAATGCACGAAATTTAGTTTCTTTTACCTGTTTTTTTTGTAAGTTTTATAAAAATGCCATTTTTATTCTTCAGTCAAGAGTTAGCGGATATTCATTTTGTGTATGGCTTTGTAAATGGAAACGCAGCAGAAGCAGCCAGAGAATACGCACGACATCCAACTCGCTCAGTATTTGTAAGAGTGCATCGCCACATAATTGAAAATGGTTTTGGAAATCTCCAAAGGGATCAAAACATAAATGTTCGTCAGCGCAGATTTACCCGTATGATTCTGCGTGAGTTTGATAGAGATCCAACCGCAAGTGTTAGGAGAGTTTCTGGTGCCTTGGAAATTTCAGCAAGCCATGTTCACCGTGTTCTTAGAAATGACCATAGACGTCCTTACCATTTGCAACCTGTGCAAGGACTACAGCCGGGGGACGGAGGTCGAAGCATCAAATTTTGTCAGTAGATTCTTGATAGAACTGATAATAATAGGGAGTTTTTAAGTAACGTTTTATGGACCGATGAGTCATGCTTCACTAGATGTGGAGTGGGTAATTTTCATAATCAACATATTTGGTTGCATGAAAATCCGCATGCAGTTTGGGAAAAAAAATTCAGCATGAATTTAGTGTGAACATGTGGATTGGTATCTACCGTAATCGACTATTTGGACCCTACCTTTTGCCTGCAAAGTTAAATGCTGCGACCTTCTTGGAATTTTTAAAGGCTGAACATGCAAATATGTGGCATGATGTTATGTTAGATTTAAGAAGATTGGCCTGGTTCCAGCTTGATGGTTGTCCATCTCATTATTCGAGAATAGTTAGAAACTGGCTGGACGAAAATTATCCAGAAAGATGGATCGGCCGTGGAGGACCAGTCGCCTGACCTCCACGATCCCCTGACCTAAATCCATTAGATTTCTTTGTGTGGGGATTTCTAAAAGAAAAAGTGTACCAGACTCCCGTAACCACAAGAGATATGCTAATAGACAGAATCAGGAATGCATGTGATGAAATAAGGCCTTATTTGAATAATGCTATACCACGTTCGACCATTCGTAGATGTGAATTGTGTATTGAACAATTGGGTTTACATTTCGAGCAACTACTTTAGATTTTGTATGTTTGTCCTAACTATCCAATAGCATTTTAGTTGTAAATAATTAATTTAATTTGTTAAAAGTAATATTGGAAAATTAAACAAATTAATATTCTGTTTTTTGTGTTTACTTGGAGTTAGGAATTATTGCTGTGTTTAAAACACAATCGAAACGATCATCTTAATTACTTGTAATGTCCAAATCGAAAATGTTAAAAAAACATTATTTTCCCATAAATAATTAAAATTGCATCGCTACCTTAAAAATCGAAATATCTCAAAAACGATTAACTATAACGAAAACTCACAAGAGAGACTTTTTATGTTGAAAAGTGCGAAGAATCAGCTTTTTTATTCAAAAAGCAAAAAATTGCGCTGAGAAAATTTTTTCGGTCATTTTAATACACTTCAGGTACAGTAGAGAGCGCCCTCTAGCGGCTACAGTAAAACTATGCCCATAGTTCGTTTTGTCGTACCAAAAAACCCTTGTATACCAATTTTTACTGTTATACAACAAATATTGTTCGAAATATTTTAAAAAAAGCTATTTTTGAAAGTAAATTTAAACACCCTGTATTTCGGAAGCCACGCATTTTTCGTCCCATGTTTATATAGACTTTATGCATTAATTTTAAAAGTTCTATCGAATCCTAAAGTTATGCAACAATAAACTGAAACACCCTGTATACAGGAACGAAACTGGTGGTCATATTGACTATTGCTTAAATAAAATTGTAATAAGTAATATCATTATTGTCTATTTTCGGTAACTACACTTGAAGAGTTAATAAGACGCTCATTTTTTTTTTCTCGAAAACTATCCCAGAGACCTGTTTTTATGGAAGATAAAAAATGAAGTAAACAAGAAGATATGCTAAGGAAAAAAATTCAGAGTTGTCGGAAAAGTTGCCAAAAAATTCTGCTATAGCATATGTAGTGGTGGGGGTAGTTTTCTCCCTTCTCGAACCCTTAAGAGTTTTTCGTAAAAGCTAAATATCAGAACGCCTAGCAGGATAAACGTGTTCCAAATCTAATTCAAATCGGACTATTGGTTTTTAAAATATCATGAAGAATGTGTAAGTAAAGTTTGACGCCCTCTAATGGACAAACAAACCACTTTTGCATAGAGGTAAATCATGTTCAATCAACTTATTTGAGTCTAAACCTCCGTAGTACCCCTATGTCCTCAGAATATTGGGACACCCTGTATATCCTGCTTTTATGACATGAACCGCATTTTATAAGATCTCAAAAAAAGTGTGGGTACTTCGAGCTTGATGATTTTGAGGGCCGAATGACATCGCCTTATGGGGAGACCAAGAACCCTGAAAGCATTATCCGCAAAGCGTTCATCTTTACCAGCGGCCTTTATTGAAGTCCTTTTATTGCCACAGTATAAATCTAACTACCGTCAACCCTTATTGTTTATGTAAACTTTATTAAGTGACCCTGTTTAATGTGTTTCGACCACCGACAACGGCGACAGGCTCTGTGCGCTGTTTATATTGGGATGATAGCCGTAAATGTCGCTTTCTATTCGCGATAAATATGTGGGGATGGAATTACGCTTAACAGGACCGAAGGGACCATTAAAATGCCCTAATGGGATTTACCCTCATATTTCAACACCATTCGGTTAAGTGCAGTTTTCGTCCGTTATCGGTGTTACTGGTTTTTTCATACAAGCAGTGTTGATAGGTGGTTGAAACTCAATCAGTTTAGAGTATCGATCTGTGTTCAGGAATGAAATTCTGTCAGATTCAGACGTACGTTTCATCAACATAACATCTAAGCGTCATCACTGGACCACATAGGGGTATGTTAGCCTTTCTGGGGTGGTTGATTTCAATGCCGGAATCTCTTGACCTCTATCATGCTAGAAATTGCTGAAATAAGCAAAACGTATATCGCGGTTTTTTTGGCCACTGAATCCGAATCTGATCAATTTGAGGTAATTTTGAGGTCAAACTTTATAATAGAGTTTGAGTCGATACAAAAACCTCCACCTACAAACTTTTTGGGCCCTGTTTGCAAACTTGATGTTTATTTTACCGGGCGAGGCCTTCTAGAGGCTAGTTCAAGGTCACCCAATCTACATTGTACTGGTAACATCATGTTCCAGTTTAACTACAGAAATCCTTTTACCTATGAGTTTATTTCAGTTTTGAGTGTTTTCTGGGGAAATACGTGAACCTCTACATGTATAGTGGAAAAACAAGTAATCGTTATATTGTCATCATCAAGATCATACCGAGTCATTTCAAACTACATGCATAGATCGGAATTATCTGTAATAACGAAAAACCCTCCCTGCTGAAACCGTTTTATTAATTGTTAGGCTAACGCGTTAAGTTCTTCAAGTACTAATAGCTTCTCAAAGAAATTTGTTAGCCCTACTGGTTAATTTTTTACAATCTATACATACCTACAACCTATACAACCTAAATCACACGTCAACTTGACAAAGCTTGAAATTTTTAGTGATACAATAGCCAAATTATCTAGCTGTAAAAACCAAATAGGGAAAAATAAGTATATCATCTGGTTAAATTGTAGTGTATCCCAATTAGTCTTTCCTACGGATAGTAAGCAAATACCACAAAGTAATTTTTAGTTTATTTTGTCCATGATAGGGAAACACATACAAACAAGCCTTATACCCCAGACTAATAACCAGTATAAATAGTTGTCACGATGCCAATATAATCAACTCCAGCATTATCCAGATAACTACAATGAAGGCACTCATTTCGCGAAACAGCGGTAATTATCATCCAACGATGCATCTGACAATTATTTTCCTCACTTGCCAATAATCGCGACCGCGTATGACCCGTGGGATTGAGTAATAATTCCTGCGAAAGCCCATTACATGCCAATTAGGGGCCTTCTGGGCATTACACTGGTACATAACTGAAATCCGAGGCATGCTAAAAATTTATTGCCTTTGTGGAAGACCCTCGATGCGGGCCATTTTGATTCGGTATTCATAGATGGGTTAATGATGAAAAAGGGCTTTATGATGCTCATGATCTCTTGTTCCCAAAACGTTTTGTTTCCATGTATTTAACATGCAATGGTATGAGGTCCAGGAGTAATTTTTCCTGAATATGGATCTCTGACGTGGACCTCGCTTAGCTTACGCCTGAATACGACAGGAACTTTGGATGTTTCAGTTCCACCGTTATATGATTCTGAAAATCCACTAGAAGATTACTTTCCATATCTACAGTGAATTTTAAACGCTCATACGGTCAACTTTTAAACATTTCTATATGCAGTGTGTGTATCCACTATTCCTACCATGGTATTGTTCATATAACGTACGAAAGCTCGATCTTTACTATGGGTTTGTCCAGTTGTGTTGATGAGAGGGTGCGATAGGAAAATGCATGAACATACACTGAATCTCAGGTTTCAGTTTGAGACCAGAACGAGACTCGAGTCGGTGGACTGCACATCGTGCGAAAGACGAAGGTTATCGCTATGAATTAGCTAACCTTTGTGACATATTGAACGGAGATATTACTATCATACAATTTCTATAATTGTTTTGAACAATATGAGCAAGTATTAATTTATGGGAGCCCACGGACCAGCTTCTGAATTATGTATTTCAAAAACGGAAAAATGATTCTTGTTTACGATTTGGAGCAACATTTTGACGCTTCTTAATTTTCACACGATCAGTTTCTAAAATATTTCCTCAACTTTATTTCTGGAAAAAATTAAAATGTCTAGAAGACATCATGACTATCATAAGAGCCTATGTAAATGTAACAACGACCTTTTCGGGAACTAAACGGTATATTTCTTAAAGCTTTACAGAAACATATCAGTGGAATACCTTGAACATAATAAAATTCCAAACATCTCTACACATTGGAACCAAACCCAAGTAATACCTTATGTGGCCTCAAAAATATCTGGTAGCAGCTTCATCAGGAATAATGAAAAATATGCTGATTATCGAAACTAGAAGAACTATAAAAAACTAACGACATTAGCTGTTGGGGTAGTTAGCATAAACATCGTATCCGTCAAATAAACCGTTTTGTTTTTATGTGTTTTCTTGAAGAGAGCCCATCAGTGGTAGTTTCCCGGGAGAGTTGGAATACGCTTAGCATTTTTATTGCCGTTTAAGTAAGAATCCCAGAAAGGCGAACTATAGCGTGAATCCAGCAACCGCCTCCAACGCGTCTGACGCTACTACCGCGCTGTTTGATATATCCTTAATGGACTCTCAGTACGAGGGATGAAAGATAAGTATATAGTATAGTTACACTCACATTCTTTAAATGCTCATCAGAATTCAGTAATACGCATCTTAAATGGATCCTACATCTCTTTGGATATATCTTGCGACCTGAGTGAAGCCTGTGTGTATGGTTAAATGCTCAATTTTTCCGAAATTCGCATTTAAAGTAGATACAAGCAAGAAGAAATCCTTATTTGATAGTTTTTTTGTAATAACATTTGATTGATTGACTGTGGCTTGACCTTCTTCGAAAAAAGCTTAGTAAAAACAATTTTTGGATCTCTTTACCCACCAATTTTAGAAAAATCACTGAAAATGAACTATCACATTTTAGTGTATTTCAATAACTACAGTTTTGTCTTATTTTCCATATAGTCTCTTCTGTCTTTTAATTTTGGCAAAAATGTGAGGCACTCGGAAACCTCAGCAAGAAACCGACTGCCACAAGACACTATTTGGTGTAGAAAGTGAAGAAATTCACTACATTTAATAGCATACATTGTTTAGATAACCTGAACGCTACCCTTACTGGCAGATTCCAAGAGCTACAATGCAGAGCACCGGATAAGACTCATGCTCAATTGACGTCTAATTTATCTTAGGCTAACATGCAACTGAAAAACATCCTGTATATAATGTAGTGACAGGCCACTCAGACATGTAACGAGGGGCGATGGTCATTACACGCACAACAGCAACATCTCTAAATTCATGGCCGTGGCACGAGCCTCGTGGGGCGCCCTTTTCCCACGGCAATAAATAACCCTTAACGGCAGTGGACGGGATGCTGCTGTTTGCCGTACCGGAAGTAAGCAAATATGAGCAATGTTTCCCATCTGACACAGGGAAATTAGAAACGTCTATGGGCTATTAAAGTCTTTCATATTAACTGAATTGGTCTACTATGATACAGATTCACTTTTCTCAAAAATGAATGACGCTCCTCAAATTCCTCCCCTGTTTTGATATACCGGAAGTGATCGAAAGAGATCTAAATTTGGGTCGTGTATAATAAAATCGATGCCCATTTTTGCCTTTACTTTACCAATGGAAGCATGGTGCTTCTTGCAGTACTAGAAAGAAGCAAATATGAGCAATGTTTCCCATCTGACACAGGGAAATTAGAAACGTCTATGGGCTATTAAAGTCTTTCATGTTAACTGAATTGGTCTACTATGATACAGATTCACTTTTCTCAAAAATGAATGACTCTCCTCAAATTCCTCCCCTGTTTTGATATACCGGAAGTGATCGAAAGAGATCTAAATTTGGGTCGTGTATAATAAAATCGATGCCCATTTTTGCCTTTACTTTACCAATGGAAGCATGGTGCTTCTTGCAGTACTAGAAAGAAGCAAATATGAGCAATGTTTTCCATCTGAACCGGGGAAATGTGGTCTGTCTAATGGTGCCTTATGAGGTCACCACGTGAAACGAAAAATCGCTTCAACGTCAGTGATCTTCGCTCTATCACCCTTGGCAGGGATGATCTGTGGCAGAAATAAGCATATACGAACCATGCTTACCATACGATTAAAAGATTGGTATGTTCATCAGCATTTGAAGTATTTCTAATGAATTTGCCACGTGATACTGATTCATTTTGCATGGAGATATTGTTAATGCTTCTATTTTACAGGAATCACCATTGCTTTGCGTACCAATAGTGAATATAACAATGTTCATGCATTATCTGAGTAGTTTTTATTAGGCCGCCGTATACAGTAATACCGATTCACTACCTTATGAACTCAGTGTTGATACTTGAACTATACAATGCCATATTGAAAGCAAGCAAAGATGAGTAGTATTTTTTCCATTTGACGCACGAAAATCAGAAACATCTGTGAGCTATTGAAAAACTCTATTGCTTGAGTAAAATAGTAGTGATATATAAAAATCTGGAACTGGCAAATCAGTTTGGTTCACCATATTGATTAAAATATTGCTGATGCATACAAAATGTAAGGATTCATCGATAAGAACTGCCGATCATTTATTGGTGAAGGAGCCTTGAAGTTCCTATTTCATGTGTATGTAGGATTTAAACTAGAGTACTATCCTAATGTCTGATATCCATATGATCATCGTCATATTGTCACAATATCTAGTGTTTCAAAACGCAACACATATCTCGGAAAAGGAACAGTATAATCTTCTACTGAACCTTTCTGAACATGATAGTTTGGAGCTCGGACCGAGACTGTCAACCCTGCCATTCCTTTATTAACTGAGCTATGCCGTTAATAATTGCCCAACTCTTTGATCCGTATTAAACTCAATGTACTTCAGTTTCACTCTAGATATTTTTGACTTTACTCTATTGCTTCCAGGACAGAACTAATGTAAAAATTATCGTATCAGTAATGTGTTCACGTTGTAATAAGATATCGCAAAATGTTCACATAGTCAGTTATAAATCCAAGGTGGTGAGGTGTGATGCTAGGAATAATTAACATATATTACAAAATGCCTGTATTTTTTTTATACCGAAGCAGTCGCGCAGGCAGGCCTAAATGCCGAGACACGCGGCTGCTATGATGATCTAAAAGAAATTTTGTTAATCCGATTTTTGAACTGCCTAAGGTTAGTAGAACTGGGAAAAGCTTCCTCTTGTAGATTGCTCCACAATCTCGGCACGTCGGGATACAAGGGCGGTCGTATCGGACGGTTCTGGACGTACGAAGTTCAACACGATTAGGATGGAAGGCCAAAGTGACTGTCTGTCAGAGAAGAGTCATCGATCAGTCGGACAGCCCTCCTATGGACAGCATCGGGCATCAATAATGTAGACGCGGCGGCAGCACCCCAAACGTGTGAGCAGTACGCGAGGCTAGGCCTTATCTGGGTCTTGTATAGAGTGAGAAGGTTATGCGGAGAAAGGAACTTTTTAGCCCTAAGCAAATAGCCTAGCTTTTTCCCAGCAGCTGCCGCTATTGACGAGACGTATTCGTGCCAGATCAGGTTATCGGTGATCTGGACCCCTACTAGTCAAAATGAATGGCCCTTTGGCATAACTCGGCCATCAATCGAAACCGGATGAGAACTAGGATGCTCTTTGTTCGTCAAGGTACAGTAAGTACTGCGTTTTAGAAGCATTACACTGTACAAGATTGTTGCGTCCTCAAGCAGTTAGTTTTTATTTATATTGGCCTGTAAAGGGATCTTTATCGGTTGGGAAACATTCTGTTAATACCATTATAAACCTTTATTGTGAACAAAATTTCTATACAACGACACCGATTCACTTTTCTAAAAAATACATGGTTGCCGTCTCCTCTGTTTGCCAGACCGAAAGCAAGCAAATATGGGTAATGTTTCATATCCGAATAAAAAAGTTGGAAAAGTCAATTCGTTACTTAAATATTTGTTATGAGATATCGCAAAATACGTGTAGTGATACTGATTCACTTTCTCTGAAGGTAGTATTATTATTTTCGCCCTAATCAGTCGTTTCGATTGAAAACTTTGTAGTTTTTCGTCAGTACACCGGGCACGTTTTAAAGATAGATCGTCTCTATAATTTTAAAACCGGTTTAAGCTTTAACTTTATGAGTAATTCGTTATTTGACAGCCATAGCTCTAGTCGGCCATAAAGTTGGTGATTGGTACTATCCAACATTACATTTTTGACAGACCTGCACGATCATTTCCAGTGGAACAAATCAGTTTAGCACGTGGCAAAGCAACATTATATCATAGATTTTTATAGCAAACAATTTGACAGTTTCCCATGATCGAAAAACGTTTGTTGGAAGAAATCGTTGGAGAGCGACAGAGTGAGAAGTCTCACGGAGGGAACAGTTTTTAGCACACTAGAATCGGATGCTTCCTGGATGATAAGTCCTGACAGCTTTTGATCTGTTCTGACATTTAGTCTAGTCATATTAGCAAATTTTCCCGAAATAATTGTAAGGTCTGGTTTTAATGGCGCAAATTTTTCAAGGAGGAATTTAAAACATGGACGCATAAAATGGAAACACCAATTTTTGTGCGAAAACTTTTAATTTACCCATTTCATGCGTCCATATTTTGAATACCCCCTTGAACACCTTTCAGCAATAGAACCTGAGTTTACAATTATATCGCAAGCCAGGGGTATTTTCGTCTAATATGATTAGACTTATTACTCAAATGAGTTTATGGCTGCATCTATTTTTTATTTATTCGTTTTTATTTATTTATAATAATCCACACAATGCCTGAACAGAGTGATCCAATTAACAGGCCGGGAAAAAAAACAAAAAATGATACAAAATCAAAGCTCTAAACAGTACAAAAAGACGTAAATATAGATTATCCAATTGTTAAAAAACACCTCTTGAGATCGATTTTGGTGGAACTAAAAATATCAAGTTCACTTACACTGTCACAGACATTACATTACATAACATAAAGAGGCAAAAATAACAATAAATTTGTCCGCGCAACAGGTCAATATTCTAAAATTTTCGCAGAAATAGTATGCTTCATCACAACTGTAAATTTGTCTCTCGAAATGAGATTGATATTTAATGGTCGCGCTTGCAGCTGTATGTTTTATGAGATTTAACCGGATCAATTCTCCTAACAGTGTCAAATAATACAATTGCCTGAAAGGCAATAGGGGTGATTATACCTCAGTAATCCTACTTTCTAGTTTTAGGCTTCAGTACGTATAGGGAAAGAGTCAGAAGAACAAAGTTCGTTGATATGCCTAGGGTGGTTTAAATGGTCTAGGTTAATGACTACTGAAGAGCTTGACCACTCGACAAGTCAGTTTTTTAAATACCCGATACCTGCTTTCCTGTGATAGCCTGTTCAGGAAGATAGCAACACTCTATAGTAATCATAGTCGCAACACCAAAGGATCCAACAACACATATTGGTCCAAATCTTCAGTCACTCATCGACAACAAAGCAGCAAATTGCTTCATGGTGATTTGAAAATCAGTTATTCAGATTTAAGTAGAGCATTGCAAGCTTCTTGTTGCTGTTTAGCCCCATACAGTAATCCAGGCTTCTTTTAACAGAAAAAAGAATCTCTACTTGAAATTTCCACAAGATTCTAGACAAGCTCACTTTGGTAATTATGATTTTCAGAAAGGCTTCTGGAAGTAGGCACCAACTTTAAGGTATTGCAGATGTAATGTAGCTTCGCCTTTCCATAAACTTTCGTATAAGTGAACTCACCGTGATAATTAAAAATGTACATGCAACCGCCATAAAGTTTGTAGCGCTCCAGTAGCTGCAAGAAAATTTCATACAGGTTTGGGTAAAGACATAACTAACTGAACTGGAGAGCAAACTAATTTTCCCTGTAACGTCAATCTCGTTTCCGTCAGAAGCAATTTCCCAATAATATTAATGAATACCTGAAGAGGTCCTTAAATCCCAAAGGTGCGAGCCGTCCTTAATCCCGTGCAACAAAGGGGACGTTAAGTTAGAAATGCTTTTGGGCGACATTCCTCGCAAATTACTCCAAAGGAACAGCTGACGCTCCCAGAAAGCTAAGCTGGATTTAATTCTAGGAGAATGTATCGTACTGGGTTGTTTTTTCCATAGTATAGCTTAGTATTGTGTGTGTCACGGAATACATGTCATATGATAACGAATACTGATTTGGAAGGCTGTACATACAACTACGTTCCTTGAGGTTATAACTATCACATTCATAAAAATTTTCATACAGATACCTTAGAAGCTATCAATTGCACATTTTCATCTATACAAGGTAAATTTGTTCTGTGGTTTTCATGCTCCATGTTTTTCTGACTGCTAAATGTACAGTCAATCGGTATGTTGCGATCACAGTTCCGGGTGAGTTTCTGCGTTCTCAAAGTCATTTGGCATTTCCAGAGCTATAAGCAGTGAGGTGATGTAACTGGTACATCCAAAACAGCAGATTACCTCATGCTGGCTGGTCGCTTTGGATACCACGGACGCCACTGCGGAGCTTGAATACTTACTCTAGGCGGCTGTGGTGCCATTTTAAAATTATTGTAATTATGACTTCGCGCGATCTTGGCGTAGTCCAGAAAAGTTCACACTGCTGTCGCAACACATATTAGCGGCAAAAACAAATGAACTGGAAGGCAGATAAATATAACAGATAGTGTTAATATCATTTTTTTTTAAATTGCCCATCGAGGTGGGCAAAACGAATTTTCACCAAACCTAACCTCTATTACGAAAAAAAAAATAATAAATTTGTACCTGACGTGTTCCTAGATATACAGAATATCTTAAAGAAAACTGTCTAACTGTTTTGGAATTATATACAGTTAGATATAGTCACTATAATTAACCCAGAGAGTATAAAGTTTACTTCCTAAGCCTACTGACGAGGAAGTACTGAAGGATGAGGTATGTAATATATATGACATGTGCATGTCTAGAAACCATGTTATTTATTTCCGTTGACCAGTATGTCAGTCTTTTTGTCTGTCTGTCTGTCTGGCGGTCTATCCGCAAATCCTTGGACCGCCTATGACTTGTAGAGCTCTCGCATTTGGATGACATTTTTATGCAGTGACTGCTATGCCAAGGACTAGAAGGCTCTGTAGCATTTTTTTTAAATCGGCGGAGCTACGAGCAAAGATATGGAAAATAGTAAAAACCGCTGGAACTTCGTTTTTTCTCGCTTTAGACACTCCTGATCATTTTCGGAAAAATTTTTGTGGGGGCTTGAAATTGGGTATTGTAGGGGGTGTGAATTTCATTTTTTTTCGGCAGTATACTCATACCCATTAGCTCTACTTACCTATTAGTACAAATACCTTACATCATGAATTTACCGGTACATTTGCTCCTAAAACATAAAATCCTGTGCATGAATGCCATCTAATCTCTCATGCCACCATACTGCTCGAACTGACCAGCATAGCATGACTGGCGTTGCCAGATCAGCGATACTTTCAGTGAGGGCAGGGGAGATGTTTCTAGATCGCAGCGTTATCAAATGGGCAGGTCTATGGAATATTGTATAAGGCTTGATGGCTCACTTGAATTCTTTTTATGTGTTGTGCATGTTCGTAGTTAGCTTATTTTGTAATCCTCTACGAACTGATCACAGAGTTGAGTGGGAAGTGCAGAGTCAACCTACTTGACGCCAATTTTTTGCTAGTGTCTGGTGCTACAGATGTATACTTGGCTAACACACGCCTCACAGATTCCAAGGAATAGCTGCTACCATTGTCGAAGGTTCAATAAGCTTTGATTTGCTGGTAGGAGAGAATATTTGTTGTTTGACATAATATGTTCAAAATTATTGCTATCTAGTAGTGTTTATTTATTTAAATGGAGAGTATTTTAAACGGTATTTAATTTAAACAATTTTTATAAATTTTTCCATTATAAGTAAACTGAAGTTGTTGAACTCCGGAAGCGAAGTCTTAGGTTATGTCGGATACAGTTTCGACCTCTGTACTAATTTATCCCTCTATTTCATTTGAGTAGTCCTTTTCAAGATGAAGCCTAATCTCGAAGACATAAAGGAATGGCTAAGCGCGGACAATATTGTAACAAAATGTGTCCGCCGCTCAGATTTCCTTGATATTGCTTGGGAATTCTCGAATGTCCTTAGAGAAATGGGATCCCCTTGTACTCCCACTGGACAAGGTTGTGACGTTCACTTAAGAATCAGTAGAATGGCCTTATCGCATGTGTAGATGAACAGCTTCCTCCGATTTCCCTGGGTGGCCTCGGCTTTTCTTGGAGTTTCTTGCATTTCCTTGGATCTCCTTTCACTGGGATAGAAAATCTCTTCCTTGATCGCTTTCTTGATTTGGGCCAACATCTTGAAGCATCTACTTGTTAGTTTGTTTGGTAGCTCACATATGTATTACGACATACACAATTTGCATCCGCTAACAAATAATAGATACCAAATGTTCTCAAAACGTGAGCGGCAACTCAATCCTAGGATCTATATTGTCACTCTAATAGCACTTCCGGAGTTTGACGGTAATAAAATTACTTTATGATGATTTTAAATTACTCAGGCTCAACTAACCATCCCTCTACGAGCCATACAACTTTGCGGATCCGCAGTATAATGAATAAGTTTGCCATTGTCGTAGAATGTGCGATATTATATAACTCAGGATCCAGATGAATTGCACGTAAATTAATTCTTGTTGTTCTCAAGCACAGGCGGCGGCTTACTTCGGCAGCATTTATTTTCACTTGGAATACTAAACGCGTCATTACATAATTTAATAAAGCTGGGGCTCACAGCTAAAATGCTTAATAACAAACAATAGTCTTGATGTATAAATGGTACTGGAGGGGTTTGAATGTGTCTCGTTGATTGTCATTCCTAGCACACTGTGTTCTGACGGGTCTATACCTTACGCCGCCGGTGATAAATTCGGATAATTGAAAATATAGACTAGTCCAGTTTTCCGGGTCTGGAGATATTTTACTTATTGTGTCAGATAAATGAATGAAGAAGATAGTCATTATCCATCCCAAAATTATCTCGTAGACAGATCAGCTCACAGGAAAGGCGTCATATACCTCATACATAGACCTGAAAGTTTTTTTTGCAATCCTAAAGACATACAATAATGAAACTAGTATTGGACAAGACAACAACGCCATAAAAAATATTGGAAAACTAGTGCCAGTTGGTAGGCAATTAAAATGGGCTGAGAGAACACTTGCACTAAATAGGCTTATACAACTGCAGATAACGTGGAAGATTTAGGCTGATCTTTCATATTGTCTGTTAGAAGCAAAATAGTGTTTAGCATCACAACTCGGTACCCTTATCACGTTTACTGTGTCTATAAATGATAGATTGCACTTCCTTAAGTTAAATTGTGATTTCTTATGTTGGACTGCGATTTTTGCAAAAATTATACTACATATTAGCTACTGAAGAGATGCTACGCCTTTTGCTGAGTCTACCAAACTCTCTTCAGTTCGTGGATACCTCTAGGATTCACTCAAAAAATAGTCTGCACACTCGGTCTTTGCAGGCAAGCCCATTGCAATATTCATATTCTCTTTTATATTTCGTTTGTACTGGACCTAAATGTAACTACATTGAGCCGTTCCTGACCGGGACGTCATGGAGACGTTGCCAATGATGCAGTCATGGCTACGCCTGGAAATAGAAGGCCGTCACATATAATAGACACAGAGTAGCTAGTTGCATCGTTTACTTGTCGGTTAACAGTGACAGTGTGATTTCCGTCGTTCCATAACGGATTTAAAAGAGCTCGCGAGAAAGAATGAAGAGAAACAAAAAGAAGAAACTTTTGGTACATCCCTTCACTTCTGACACAGGACGAAGCTTAATTTTCAAAAAAGAGAAACAAGTATGGATATACGAGCCCCTTCCCACTTCAGTTGGCCCACTTCAAGATTTGTACCAAAATATGCCTTTATAAACTAAACATGACGAAACTATTTACTTCTAAAACAATTTATTTTCTCAAAAACATTTTAGATACAATCTAGCCGTAAAAAACACATATTTGAAATCAATTAGACCTATAACTAGTAGAACATCTGAACAAATAAACAATGTGCGAATAAATGCGCGAAGTTAACAAAGCAACAACAGAAAGATTACCATTGGGTAACATCACCTTTACTTTTTATTATGACTGAAATTCTTTGGGGCATAGTGTTAACCAAGTTTTGGCAAAAATTCGGTGTAAAACATTCCCATATTTCTTGAAGCTTTTGTCTCAGTTTGGTGATTGTACGAGAAGGATGTTGTCGTAGAACCTTTTTTATCTCGTGCCACAAAGTTTCAATAGGTGACAGATCTGGGCTGCTAGAAACCCATTTCAAAAGTGGTACATTATTTTCTTCCATCCACTTTATAGCCTTTTTTGAGGTATGGCACGCTGCACCATCTTGCTGAAACACAAAATCTTGGCCGGATGTCAAACATTCTTCCATCACCGGTAAAAGCGATTCTTCTAAAATTGCCAAATATTTGTTTATATCCACATTTCCATCAATAAAATGAAGTTTTCCTACTCGTTTTGTTGACATACTGCCCCAGACCATAATGGATGCTGGAAATTTCACTTTTCTTTTCAGACAGTCAACATGGAATGCTTCATTTTTTTTGCGAATAACTCTACTGCGACTGTCACCAATACAAACTTCGAATCGGGCCTCATCACTCCATTGTATTGCACACCATTGTTAAGGTGTCCATTGTCTATGTTCTTTAGCCCATCTAAGCCGATTTTTCTTTTGCAGTGGAGTTAATAGTGGCTTTTCTTTGGCCTGTAAACAAGTTGTGCAACTTAAGGGTTTTTACTTCACTTTTTTTTATAAGAAAACTTACCTTGCAAGTGCTAAATCCCAGTTTGTGGGCCTCTCTATGAGTTGTGGACCTCGAAATTCTCCTTCCAACAGCGTCACTCCACAGAGCACTTAATTGTAAATAATTGGCACGCCTGTTTTTCACCATTATTCTTCTTAATGCTCTTTGGTCGTAATTTGTGATATTACTTTTTTTCACATATCGTGGCTTAATATTAACTGAACCAGTTACGTTATATCTAACAATATTTCTCATACTGTACCGCGATAAGTCTAACAAAGTAGCAATTTCTGAATTTAATTTCCCAGAATTAAAACATTTAATTATCAGTAACCGAATTTTCTCACTAATAACCTTTCCTCTACCCATTTTGAAAACCTTAACTATCCAAAACTATTTTAAACGTATTCTGACAGCTGTGATTAATAAAAACAATTGTCATGGCTTTTATTTTTCAGAGCCACCTATGCGTTATAGACTTATTTTGCATTGAAATGAAAATAGGTTGATATGCCGTAATTGAAACATGTGTTATTTTTATACTACAAATTTGATTAGGGAGTGATAAAGTTGGTGTTTTTTACTATATATTTTCAAAATATTCATTGTTAATATTTTAAACCTATAACACCCTCCTACATTTTTATTATTTGTGTTTGATAAGAAAAAACTAAGATTTCAATAGTTGGGCCAACTGAAGTGGGAAGGGGCTCGTAAATATATTGTCAGTTCTCAAATATTGCTATGACACGCACTACAGATGTATCATTGATGTGATCAGTGACAAACATTTTGCAAGACGGTGCCTAGCAACGTGCTTCATTGGTGACGTTGTTGATATCTTGGCCAAGACGCTCGCCATGTCAGGGGGTTTCCCTCTACGTCAATAGGAAAGTCTGGCTACGGGTTAGGACGATGTCTCCACGATATCCCAAGCATATTCTGTCACTATTTTCATGTTCCACTGTTTGACCAATGAAGCCACAGATGCAGCTTCAAAAAAAAAAACTGGCATTTCGGCCATCTCGGTGGCCTTCTACGTGCAAAGCGCATTTACAATGACCGTGGAAGCTAAGGTACCAAAGCGCTTATATGACTACTAGCGACGTTTCATACCCATGTACCCCATATTGCGCTAATCACGTAACATCCGCAAAGGAATCCGGTCCATAGAACACCAAATTGGGATGGTTCACCTGACAAAAATAGTGTCAGCTTGTCAGTCTACCTATAGTTCTTTTCACGGTTTTTGGCAGTTAGGTCATAATGCAACGCGAAATAAGTAAACAGATTGGCTGTTTCTACCATGTGCGTACCGTATCGCATGTGCTACTCGCTCTGGCATAAAATACTTCTAATACACCTTGTCGACATTGTGGTTGTATGTTCAGGTAATATACTTTATGTCAGAGATCAACATGGAAAAGACAAATCACAAGTCCATGACAAGCAAGTTGTCATACTAATAACGACAAATATGAATGTGGAAGACTCGTATGTGACGGAAAAATGTTCAAGACGGTAGAAAAAAACTAAAAAGGTATGCGTGAGGAAGATAGATGCTTGAAAATAATTGCTGTAGTTTTACTGTGACCTGTCAGAAATCGTGGAAAGACCTGTATTTTTAAATACCTAAATACAATTTCCTGTGAATCAGTGAACTTTGTGTTTGGCTACGGTTGAATGGAGTGGGGATCTTCGAACATATATTAATTGCAAAACGTATGCATTTTTCATGGCGCTCACATAATCGTCTAGCAAGGTGTTCTATGAATAAAATGTAGCAGAAATACTATGTAATGACGCCCTTTATCGTTCGTAAATTTTCTACTTTTGACTATAAATAATGCTGCGGTCATTTATAACCTATTTCAGACGTATGTCAGTTGTGTTGAAAGATAGCAACTGGAGCACATAGCTTTTAACTTTGCTCGCTGGATTTCATGAACATGGAACATAAGCTCGCTTGACGCTTGACGCAAGGTGACCTTCGATCCATGGTCGACTAAGCTATCGGTATACATTAGGCGACGTAGCTTTAGCCTATCTCCTCCTCCTCCTCCTCCACCCTCAGGCATATTGTTCCATAAAGGAGCAGTCGTACCTGCCAACTCCCGAGACTGACCGCTAGAGAAAAGTCATCCACTAATCTTATCTGAACAGCATCGAGCAAGAATAATGTAGCTGGGGCCGCAGCACCCCAAACATGTGAGCAGTATTCGAGGCTAGGGCTAATCTGGGCTTTGTACAGAATGAGGAGGTTATATGGAGGAAACTCCTTAGCCCTAAGCAAATAGTCTATCTTTTTATGTTTTTACCAGCACCTGCCGCGATTGACGAGATGTGTTCGAGATAGATCAAAGTCCTTAGTGACCTGGATTCAGACCAGCCGAAATGAGCAGTTCTTTAAAAACAGCCATTTCTAACTGTTCTCTCAGGTAGTGGGACTTTGCGCGTCAGCTCCTAGCCTACTTGTTTAATATAAGCCCTTTACAAGGAATCGTCAATGAGAATTCGTGACAGTCGAGTAGCGTAAGAAGGATACCTTTCAATCACAAGGCGGCATTCGACGTAAGTAATAACATTAGGACAAAGTGAAATATTGAAGAGGTCATCATGCGAGCAGCTCATGAAGACAGAATGAGGCAATAAATCACGCGATCCTAATAAGAGGTGATAAATCAGGTCAGCTGTATTTTATAGGGAGGCGGCACGTGTAAGGATTGTGAAAGGTACTGAATTTTAAGGATGAGCCATTTCTCATTTAGGCCAAACGTGCTACGCTACTGCTACACTAGTGATGCGAGTAGATGACATTGCCACATATCAATAGTTCGTTGATTCGAATACTGATGCTTTTCTTACAGTTCAATTAGTTAACGTATTATACCTAATCAAAGTCAACCCTATAATGTATTTCAGCGCCCAAAAACGGATCTGCAAGACCCTAGGGTCATATATGAGAAATAAACACAGAAATGAATTTAGAAATCTACTTTGAAACGAATTATGGTATTTGGTGCGGCTGCGGTTTCATAGACGGGATCCTTTTTTGACGCTTCTTCAATGTCTGTTATAGCTGGAATATGTTAATGGATGTCTGCAGATAGTCAGTTAAAATAGGCATTGGAAAGTGCCAAAAAGATATTGAAGGTCCTAGCGCTAACTGTGAGACAGAAGAAGAACAAGACACTCTAAATGTTTCCAAAGTAGGTGAAGTAGAGAATTTATTTTCGTGGTCTGCTATTGTCTCATAAATGACACTAGGATGTTCCGGATCCAAATTAATGATAACCTAAAGAATGTCACAAAGTTCACCGAAGACTCGAATTGAGTAGATAGATACTTCTTACTTAGATTATGAACTTCACAGGAGGTGGTGAATGAAGTATCATGAGTTCCTTGTTCTGCATAGGAGGAAGGATGAGCAGCCAAGATCGCAGCACTTAGGCCTTCAAAACTGGGTCGTCAGCAATCCCAGACTATTCGAAAAGGTGATGTGACAAAGTTCCTTTTTCACTAGCCATAAACCTCCAGCGTTCCCCCAGAATGAATTCTTGGATCGATAAGACAGCTGGGTAGATGCAAAGAACGTGCTTGATTGTCTTGTTTTCCTGTCCACAACCTCTACATACGGATGTATCACGATATATTACAGAGATGTTTTCTACCTGACAGTGTCCAGTCGCAATGCCTGCGGCAAACCGAAATCGTTGTCTGGACATAGACAGGCAGTGTTTCGCTACTTCCATGCCAGGAAAGCTAAGGAATTATTTACCGAATGAGTAACCCCACATATCATCGCAGATGATGTTGAAGACCCTTTTTGTCGTCTGTTGATATAGTTATCAGGCCTTCTATGGGTAAAATGCAGATGGGCTCTGTGTTTAGCATTCTGACATGAACATCCCTTTTTTGACCACCATTACCCTTGGATTGTGAGTGACCCTTCACCCTGGCAATATTGATAAACGGCAGACTAGTGCTGTTCTCGTTGTAAGCTTGCAGCAATTGAGACTCACTGTTGCTTGTCTGTTATCCGCGCAGAGACTAATATTTTTGGTTATAACATTCGGACAATTTTCTTTTCAGTTAAGGTTCCGACACCTAATTCAACCTGCGCCAATCAATGAGTTGTAGCCTTCGGTAAAACAAGTGTTATTATCACCACAGAAAATTTCCGTAAGCCCCTGCGCACCTCTGTAAATCGTGACAAACAGAACTCATGTTGATGGGAAAATACTAAATTAATATCCTATTAAAAGTGGTAACGCCTTAAAACCCAATATCGCAAAAATTTATTAAAAACGGATGACAAGGTTTTACAGAATTTCTATACTTGCTATGGTTGTTGTCTCATTACCATCTCGAATCAGAGATCTGTTTGATGTTTAAGGTAGTAATTCTTCCAAATCTCTATCGATTCTGCAGCTAGTATTTATGGTGTACAATTGCCAATTAATTTCATCTTCCTATTACGTCATCGCAGGTAGTTCAAGGTCTCGAATGTAATGTCGTTAGGAGTTAATTTCTATTAAATGTTTATTAAATTTATTTCTTTAAGTGGTTCACATTTATGAATTCTACAGGGTGACTTCGAAGTTGAGTCATTTATTTTAGGAGTGAGTAGATCTGATCAAAAGAAATGTTTTTTTCCTATAACATTTTTCTGGTAAAATTAAACTAACAAAGTTATAGCCCTTTAGAGGTTTGAGTACCGCCCTGTCTCAACAATAATATTATGTGCTCGTGTTTGGCCACAACGGATATAATCCGCCTTATCGGTTCATCGCATCGGAAACAAAAAAGCGAAAGAATTTGAAACGCTTATCACGATGTTTTTACTACAATTTTATTCAGTTGTATTCAGTCAATGTGTCAGTCGGTAACGTGTGAGTGAATAGTGGTGTTTGTTGCGTGGCTCAAACGAAATAAAAAATGGCACATGTTTACGATAATGCTGCACTTGTGGACATGATTCTTATTTACAAAATGCTGCCGAGGCATCAC
The DNA here is from genome assembly GCA_963669975.1 of Acanthoscelides obtectus. Taxonomy (NCBI): domain Eukaryota; kingdom Metazoa; phylum Arthropoda; class Insecta; order Coleoptera; family Chrysomelidae; genus Acanthoscelides; species Acanthoscelides obtectus. The sequence continues at coordinate 72,558,462 of CAVLJG010000006.1, forward strand.
GGATTTATGCAGATCGGTTTCCCAATCGGGTGCAACCAACCCCTCGTGCTTTTGTTAATGTAGTACAAAGGGCTCGTGAATCAGGTGACTTAGACCTCACAGGGAAGAGAATGCCGGTGCTCCAAGACCGCACGATCAAATAGAGCTAGAGGAACAAATTTTAGAATTAGTAAATGATTTATTATTATTCGCGTAATTCTCTCGTTTGGGCTAAGGAAAATCCCCATGAAATAAGGGAAACTAATTTTCAACAGCGATTTGAACCAATCAACCTGTGGGCTGGAATTGTTAATGGAATTTTAGTGGGGCCTTGTGAATTACCAAATCGCTTAACTGGTGAAAATTATCTTGATTTCTTGCAACACAATTTGCCTGGTTTACTGGAAGATGTGCTTTTAAATATTAGACAAAACATGTGGTATTTACAAGGTGGGGCACCCCTCCATTATGCAAGGAATGTGCGTGAATTTTTAAATAGACAATTTAGTAATCGTTGGATCGGCCGGGGCGGTTTTGTACCTTGGCCGCCAATGTCTCCGGACTTGAATCCTGTAGACTTTTGTTTGCGGGGTTGGTTAAAATCTCTAATGTATAAAACACCGGTTAATACCCGCGAAGAATTACGTGCTCGAATTGAGGAAATAAGTACAGTGATCAGAAATCAACCAGTGATTTTATTTCGTCCTTGTAAAGAGACATGGCTAAGACGCGCCCAGCTCTGCGTCGAGCAAATCGGAAATCATTTCGAACAGTTTTTGTGACATGCTTTTGGGCGCACAGGTCCGCACTGAAATACTTGTCGGGAGGATACTTTATAAAACAAGGTAACATTTTTTTTTATTTTTTTTTTTATTTTTACACACATATTTTGGTTTGTCTTCCTTCTACAATTATTATCTGAAAATTAATGACTCAACTTCAAAGTCACCCTGTATATGTATAAGATTTTGTAATAAGATTTAAGATTGAGTCATATCTATTAAGATCCTCGTCTGTCCGCCAGCATGAGATACATCTCAATGGAGTCCGAAAAAACATCTTACTTGGTATAGATAGATACCCAATGGAGAAATTAATAAGAAGCATTCTTTGGCGCTATTTGCATATTTCCTGGCAAAATGTAAGAACATCAAGTGAGGGAGGCTAGCTTACTGTTTAACTTAAATAACTGTATACTACAAACGGTAAAATCTGGTACATCATTGATGCAGCGTCGGTTTTTCCTCTACAATGTCCGTAGGTTTGTTCGGCTAAAATTGTATAATACTAATAAATTGTGGTTTCAACAAGACGGTTCCACATAGCATACAGTCCCTGAAGCAGTTCAATTTACTACATGAGACATTTCTTGGTTATGTACGCTCTCATTTCCGTGATCAGAATTGGTTCTCAAGCAAGTATCATTCAATTTATGTTTATGCGGTTATTTCATCATCGGGTGGTCACTAAAATTTTAAGTATAAGGGTGCGGACGTACCAAGAAAGCTGAGGAGACCGTCTGTGTACTTTACGATACAATAAAAAGGTAGCAATCCAAAAAAGAAAAAATGTTTGTATTATTTTATATAAATCTTGCAGGAACCTTAGGATGCTCGTTGTATGTGCCCGAATGGTCTCTGCAGCTAAGATGGATAGAAGAGATAAAAAGGTTATCTGATGGAAGAGTTTGAGATTACCCCTGCTTGGAGATCTAGAAAATTTGGTACAGTTAATACTTTTGAGACAGTCTGTCACGCCACTCCCAAAGCGGGGGGGAGGGTGTTGTTAATCGGAACTTGTTTTGCTTGACCACCACATAAAAGGAGAATCTAACAGAGATGACGAAATTTAAGTAACAGTACACACAGAGAGATCAAAATGAAACAATATATTAAATGAATCACAATATATTGATTAATAAAAAAAACGCACATGTGCTCCACTACTGGAGTGCGAGTAATAAAAAAAAAGAAAGGATGTTATAAATCTTAAACACAACCTGACAAAACTATTTTTCGAGATAGCCCTACGAAACGTGTACCATGGTATACGGCTGAAGTATTTACATATAACGTATTTTGAGCCTAAATATTAAACTGATCTGTATGTGTTCTTGGTCAGGCGCGGCTGAGATGTCCTCAACTCTGGTCAAAAAGTGGCCAATAGCGGGCACGTCACTGGGCAGAGGCTGCTTGCTCCGGTGCCAAAAATTATGATAGTAAAAAAAATCCTAGAGAGAGAGAAAGACTATTTAAAAATCTACTCTACTCTCTGTCTCAGATAAAACTACTCATTGAAAACAATCGCACTTGAAGCAAAGCCATGTACATTTTTTTTACAAGAAAAGTAAAGCAAAGGAAAAAAAATGTACTAAACTAATATACCCTTGTTCTAAAAAGTTATGGCAGCTCTAAAATCAAAATCATGATCAATGTAATAGAAGGTGCCATGTAGGCTCTGCCCCCATATTTGAATACGTAGAATGTCCAATAAATTCAAGAAGCCTCTAAGAATTTCAATAAGCAATAATAAATGTATAAAGATCTATGAAATTGGTAATTAGAATGATATTTTACCTGTTCACATCAGGTTTTTTTTTTCAAGGGGATGGCTTCCACCAATTTGCAAAACTGCAACAAGATGCAACCAACTGGAGGAGAAAGGATAATGATTCTCTTCTGTTTCTATTGACTAAAAGAAAGCAGATATTTGACGAACGTCATCAGGACACGCATTAAGGCACGTGGTCCGAAGGTATATAAAAAAGAACTTACCGTTGAGGGTAAAAATTCCATAAAAAAATGAAAGACGTAGCACCCAAACCAAACAGATGTAACTGCATCGGTTTCCACACCGTCTTCAATCACCGAAAATGGTGATGGTTTTTGTGGATTAAAAAATCAAATAAAGCTAAATAAAAGCATACCTTTTAAGTGTTAACATATTATAGCCAACGGCGTTGCGAAAGGGCATGTAGCTCAACATTGGGCTTGTGTCTGATCAGTTGTGAGGCATTTCTGATTTATATTTCTTTTGTTTCATTGATCGTTCATTCACAATCTGAAGTTTGTTTAGAAACTTTTGTACACCACAGAACATTGAAAAATGCAAAATACTGGAGACAAACCAACAGTTTTGATGGATACTGAAAAGACTCAACCGAAACTGCATTATTCTATGAATATTAAATTAAATAAATCACGTGCAAACGTTTTAATCGAATAAATATAGTGACCATGATATAATAACAGTAATTTAGATAAGAATTTGCTCGGATTACAAGAACTATTTCGGAAAATCGAGTCGGGTTCAAGCAAGGCTCCAAACTATTTTCAAGAATTCCGCCCTTGCTGCTGTCTGCCGGAGACAATTTTTCGTATTTTTCATCATCCAAAATCATGAATTAAAAGTTTTTCATGTATCCTACCGTTAATAAATATTTACTCCCATTTCTCTGCCTTAGTTGTTTTACTCCAGATATTATTCATTTCAAACCTAGAGTACGATCTATTCGCTTGTCATATTGGTAGGCATTGTCTGGGAAATTTACCCAAAAGTGCGCACTAAACCTGCGCAGTTTTGACGATAAACACTGCCATTTAAAGGCTTGGCTCCTTTAAGCTTACTCCAATTTGTTTATTGTAGTGAAAATAGCTTCCGTACACATTTTTTTTTGTTAAGCGTTCGTAACTTGAAATGTATGTAAAAATGGTAATCAACATAATTTTCTTGTCGTAATATTCACTGCGTTTTATGCAATTGCTTTCGCTTTTCCCTAATTTGTCGTGACCGACCCCATTAAAAAAGGTCTCCTGGGAACCAGATAATTTAGGAAATGGATTTCAATTTGATTTACTTCCTTAACTTGATTTCCCTAGTGGGAAAACCCGATAATAGATTGCTCGCTTTAGGCTGTAACAAAAAAGAAAGGAAGAATGTCGATGTTGTGACTTGTATTTGATTGCGTCAAACTTCAGTGACGTTAAAGCATGCAATGCGGAATACTTTTTATTAGTACAGGGGATTCGAACAGAGTAATGGCATTGTGACTTCGAGTCTTAAAAGTGCAGCTACTTAGTTTGACGGGATCAGCACTAAATTCAAGGAGTGATCTCACATTGGCTTCAAGTAAACAGTGTCCAAATTATTTCGCTAAGCTTGGGGCTAGCGGCGTCTTCACGAGCCTTAGGTAGCGCTAGATATCAACAGACAGCAGGTTTTTTCTACTTTGAACAAATGCTTTGCTATTACACTACAGAACGGTGGCTTAGAAGCATTGAACTGGCCAAAATAACAACCTCTTAGCATTTGGTCAAAAAGAAAATCGCTACTAGCATTCCTGCCTGCATGCAGAGTGCTTTCAGCTACCTTATGTTATTGTGAATTTATTGTTATTCTACTAAATTTGGGTGATGAGGGAACTTTGAGCTCAGAGATAATGTGGCAACCAAAATTCTTTTCGAATGATTGTTACTGCTATTGTTCAGTCATTGACTATAGTTTTAATTTTAACAAACCTGAGCAAACTTTTTTGGTACTTTAAGTCTGATGTACACGATACTTGGGCATTCTGGCTCCCAAAAGCATTCTTGCCTCCAGAACGACAAGCGATATACTCGACTACAAATGCTTTATGTGCATAGCTTCAGGATCTGAAGAATAACCTTTCCATCACTGAAAACGACGTTATTACCTTCTTTTGTACAACGTATTCTTTCACTAACAGACCGAAGAGTCTCTATACAGTCATACTGCTGTAGTCCCGGTTTATTCGTTATCATCTACACGTGTTTTGAATATGGAAAACCTTTTAAAATGCTTTGGACTATCTTTATAGCGGTTCTATTTTCAGCAGTTTGAACGATTTGTATAGGTTCAAGCATCACGTAATATTGTCCAACATTTATTTCCATTTGTAGCAAATTTTATACGTGCTCTGAATTGCTTGCCATTATGTTTTGGATCCCTACAAATTTTTGTTATGGCACACTACAGCCGACTTGTCTCTCTTCCAAATGATCCCAAAGGATAACCACCCTTATGAAGAGTTTCCATTTTTACATTACCTATAGACTCAAATATATGCTACTTCCCATATTTGATGAAATAGCGATACGTGTAACCACCCTGGTTGCGTTTTGCTACTGAAGCCACGCGGGTCGGCGAAATTCGTTGGTTGACCACCACTATTGCAACTAAGCTGTACACGAGTGTTTATGATATCCGAATGTTATGCCGGCCACACACTAACAGGTATACCTGATAGGTACGCCTGTACCTGATACTCCCAGGAGCACACACAATCTGCATGTATACCTGTCAAGTTGTCAGTTCACATCATGGACCGATGATGGAGGATCATCTTGGTTCTTTATGAAGTCAAAATGTTCGAAGTACCAAAGGGAAGGTTGTATACATCATCCGCTGAGGCGCCAGATTTCATTGAGGAGTCAACTTTCTTCTGCTCCTTTCGAACATTGGATCTCGAACTGTAAATTTTTTTTAACCTAGGTCCCGTTTGCATCAGGTTCAATTTCCTTAAATTCATTTACTAATGTCCAGCATGCAGCATCTCTCTTGTCTCTATTACGATAGTCATTATCTTTCACTTTACACAAGCAAGGTTCAATATTATGAATTTCAATGAAATCACCAAGAACTTCATTATTAATATACCTAAGAATTCAAACAGTCCACATAAGGGTTGTTAAAAACTGAGCTCAGACCTGTTCAAGTTTCACCGCCACACAGACACATTAAGTCTACTCGCCTGTCAGGCAGAACTGATCAGTTGTCAGGTCGCCTAAGGCTAGTTATTCCCACCACACACTATCAGATACACCTGACAGGTGTAACTGTTCAGGCGTACCTGATATTGTGTGGCCGGCATTAATAATTTCACGCTTCATGACGTAGTATTTATGGAAGTATTTGTTGATAAAGGACGCCGGCTATATCTCAGCAACCGCTCAACCTAGAGCTATCGGTTAAAACATTTTGTACTAAAGGGGCCAAGAGAAGTTACTGGAAATTATTTTCAGTTTTCTAAAATGGCCGCTAGGTGGAATCATTAAAATTTCAAACATTCAGTCGTCATTGTTTCGCAAGAATTTGTAATTAATGTTCTCATTTAATAGCCTCATCGTGTTGACTGCTCAATTTTTGAACTTTTTCACACTTCTAACGATTGCTAAGTTTCGTCAGATTGGTCCAGTTTGCGGCCGCAAGATGGCGCTTTGCGGATGTGACGCTTTTTTGGAACTTTTTGAAAAAAAATCATTTATTATGGGTATTCAGAAATTGCTTTAAATTTAAATTTTCAGGTACTGCTAGATAAGACGAGAGATTTATGCTATGAATAACTGTGTGAAATGTACCAATATGCCACGAGTTTGAGATATTTTACTTTAAAATTCATTTTCACGCTTTTTGATAATCAATAGGGAGGCGAAAAAATATTCCTTCAAATATACCTTTTATCTTTCTTAGTTGTCTTTAAAATATAAGCAATTCACAAGATATCATGCATCATGTCACTGCCCTTTTGCCCTATTTAAATCCAATAGGAGTGAAAACGAGGGTGCGAACTATTAGATGTGTTACATCTTAGTCTTGAATTCTCTGTTTGGTGCTTGCGGGCCTTAGTGGATCTAAAATAGAACAAATAGGTAGGAAACACGGTATTTTATGAATTGTTGATATTGCAAAGCCAGTTTAGATATGAGGTACCTATAGTTGAAGGAAAGATTTTTATATGTCAGGCGATAGCTATGCCCCTACAAACTAGCGTGAACATTAATTTTAAAGTAAATATATTAATATAAATATTTTAAAACCATGTCATGTAGGTACATTTTACGCAAATATTCATAGCATAAATGCTTTTTGTCTGTTGGAGTTGTGCATCGTGAAACGTCGTCTCTCCCCGATACGTGACGCGCACATGGAAGCGCGGGCAGCGTATAGGCCTGGAAGAAATACGTGTAATACCATACCAGAACAACACAACACTCACCAAGGCCGGGAGCAGCAGCCGCGGCCGGAATGGGATCCGTCTGCTGAGAGAGTTATAATAGTTAAATCTATGTTGTCTGAAATATATCACCAGTGTTGGAGGTGTGTGAATGTACAAGCTTAAAAAAATTGAGATAAGCTCTCCCCACTCCCGTATAATCTCAAAGCTGAGCTTTTTTACTTCTGAAACTTTGAAAAATGATCAGGATCCTCTGAATTTTTTTCTGCAACTGGATCGATTTTTGAAAACTACAAAGCCTTTGCGTCCTTGGCATAGTAGTAAAACTGTGTAGAAATTTCATCGAAATCCGAGCGAAAACCTAATATCTCATGTAAAAAATTTGGCGATTACAATGCTTCGCCTTCACTAAGCGTGGGAAGTAAAAAAGGAATAGTAGTGCAAGCACTTGCCAACACCACTTCTATCAAAATACCCACCCAACGCAACGTAATAATAGACTTGTTTTGTACAGTCCAATGAAAACCGGCGTTCCCGTCTCGCATCCTTTGATCTGACACATCCTTGAATCGAACGAAGCTCTGTCTGTGCACTTCACACGCGTTACGTGCTCGTGAGAGGAGGAAATGTTGTAAGCAGTGTTTTTCCTGTTTTCCAGTGTCACTCTTTAAATCGTATTACTCTCTGTGGGCTTCTTTGGGAAGCACTTGTGAGGGTTTTAATCGAAACATCACATAGGATTGCAATTCTGGCGTTGAACTAGGTGAATAAGTGGACGTTAAATGCAGGGCTCCACCAGTGTGTGTTGGTGTGGCAATTTGTTTTAGTTATCGTGATTTAAGATAAGCTTACCTCTGATATAAGAAAGCAATTTCAACTGAACAGTTTTTATGACAGCTATTAATCGTTTTTATATGTCAACAGTACATATGAACGCCCATCAAGTTTCTGATCATTACCTAACACCACTCCCTAACACTTTTTCGCTAACTGAAGTTTTTGTGTAGCCTCTATTGACCTTTGTTTGACGATTTTCCACTAGTATGATTGTTTAGTACAATTTTTGTACACATACAATTGCGCGACTCACTGAAAATTGCGTTAGGCTTTCTGGATGAATTTCTGTGACCTTAAGAGCTCGGCGTCGGCACACACCGCGAAAAGCTGCTATACACAACCGTATCGCCGGGCTGAGGCTATGTAGTTGTGTGATATCTCATGTTGAGACTCCTTGTGGGCAATTTATGATCCTAGAATATAAAATCACTATCCTACAGAATAGCTGAATGGCAGTCAAATTGAGAGCTTTTGCACGCTTATAGCTCAACAACTTATTATCGATTCCTAATAGTATACAGGGTTATCCAAATTAAGTGTCCACCATTAGTAACTTTGTTATTAGTGAAAATACAAAGTTGTTTGAATTAGCAAACTAGTAGCATTTTTAACGCTGGTAAAAATGAGAAAAAAAAAACAATTGAGAGTCGTTATTTTGATTTTTTTCAGTAAAATAACATTTTTTTAAATGGAAACCCCTGTATATTATATTTTTTTCTGTTAAAGCATCAAATTTTAAACAAAAAAGTTCATAATGACTTTTCCGCTAAAGTCAAAAATAAAGTCAAAATAACGATAAATATTTTTAATTGTTTGCAGTATTATAATATTAAGACGGCTATGAAAACAACATGGCGTTCGCGATTTGACAGCATTAAGATAAGCGACAAATTGTTAAACTGGACATACTCGCATCTAGAAGGCTTTGGAAAACAATGATAAAATCAAATAATGTCAAACATTAGTGTAAATACTTGTTTATAAGCTTTATTGTGTCATTAATTTAAAGAAAAATGTTCTCCCATGAAGAAAAGTGTGATATGTTAGAATGCTATTTAGTGTGCCGAAAATCCTCCTTGAGAGCAAGAGAATACTACAGTGAATTATATCCCGCTCGCATTCAACCGTATGAACGATATTTTCTGAGACTTTATCGAAAATTTAGGGGCAACGAAAATGTTTTTGCTAAAACAAGGGCAAAAAAAGAATTCATAATAAGCGAGGCCACGGAAATTGCAGTTATTGGATATTTTGAAGCTTATCGTGAGAATTCAATAGCAGATATTTTCAAGGACTCTAATTTCAGTTATGGTACTGTTCAAAGGATTTTAAAAAAATACAAATTTATTCCGTATAAGTACCGACCAGTTCAAACGCTTTTGGCAGGGGATCCAGAGAGAAGACTTGTTTTTTGCCATTGGTATCTTAGCTTCTGTCGCCAAAATGTAAATAACTTTCGTTACCCTTTATGGACAGATGAATCAAATTTTTCAAATTCTGGAATGTTTAATAGAAAAAACCACCATTATTGGTCAAGAGAAAATTTTTTGTTAGTACATCCAAGAGGCCCACAAGTCCGTTTCAGTTTCAACGTTTGGTGCGGTATAATTGGTTCAAAAATTGTTGGCCCGTTCTTTTATGAGGGAACCCTAACTGGTGAAAGATATGTGGAATTTATGTCAGAAATTCTGACTAATTTCTTAGACGAATTGGATCTTATAAGTAGACATCATCTGCATTTTCAGCAAGATGGCGCACCTGCCCACAACTCCAGAGGTACTTATCATTTTCTAAGTACTACGTTTAATGATCAGTGGATAGGAACAAATGGCCCAATACAGTGGCCTCCCAGATCACCAGATCTAAACCCACTTGATTACTTCTTGTGGGGTTACTTAAAGAACCAAATTTACAAGCGAAGGTACGATACCTTGACGCGTTAAAGACTGCAGTTAGGGAAAAGATAACCCAGATAGATGGTAGGACCATACTTAAGACAGTTCGAGCAGTTGAAAAACGTGCCCAAAAATGTATTGAAGAACAAGGTGGTGTTTTCGAGCATCTTCTTTAAAAAAAATTGTTATTGTATTTTGTAAGATTATAAGTTGATGTTGAAAATAAAGTTTGTCGATACAATTTAATTGTTTCAGATTGGAGGCCATAACTTCAACAATTTGTAACCTAGGAGAAAAGTTATTGTAAGCTTTTTTGTTTAAAATTTGATGCTTTAACAGAAAAAAATATAATATACAGGGGTTTCCATTTAAAAAAATGTTATTTTACTGAAAAAATCAAAATAACGACTCTCAATTGTTTTTTTTTATTTCTCATTTTTACCAGCGTTAAAAATGCTACTAGTTCGCTAATTCAAACAACTTTGTATTTTCACTAATAACAAAGTTACTAATGGTGGACACTTAATTTGGATAACCCTGCTTCTTATGGAAGGGTCTATCTGTATGTGAAGTTTAATGTGGGTCCTGCAATTAAAACAAACTGACTGATTTCCTCTACCTTTCGAAATATTGTCCACATTTTGTTGTATATTCAAATATATCCTTCCAAGCGAAGAAGGCTGACGTAATATACTTTTATAATTGATCGTTTTATTTATAAGCAACTCAATGCATAAAAACGCTCAAATTTGGTAGCCTAACACTTTGCGATTTTAAAATATAGTGATTTTATAATTTAGTCTTTTAAAATACTCATGTAAAGTTTCAAAACGGCATAACCAACCATTCCATTTGACAAAATGTTACAAGATTGCGCCTTGCCCTCATCTTGAAATTATCAACTAGGTGTTTTTCACGAAAATTTAGTATACATTCAAATTTCATGTTGTCCGGACCAAAAGCTTTGTTGATGTCGAACGACAGGAGCACACTTTCTACGGTCTTGTTTCAAAGTTACGTTAATTGATACATCCATAATTACAGACAACAGTCAAACATCTTTTTGATTATTCCGAATCTCAGAACCTGCAAGGATTTTCCGTCCTTAGCGTGGCCATTTGATATGAGAACATTTGATATCTCTGACCTTTCGTATTCCCGTCACAAATATAAAATTGTGATTTGGCAGCTAGCTTCTCAATTTTCCACCCCTGCATGACTCCGTGACGTCTTGTCTAATTTCCTTATCTGTGTATGAAAGACACCCCAATCTCTCCCTTATACATAATTCACCCTCCTTTTGAACAGCGGTGCATGAAAATCTAAAACCGTTTCCGCAAAATTCGAAAATTAAATATTAACCGTCTCTATGACATAAATCACATTCCGTCAAAATTATGTTATCTCTTTTGGTTGGCGGTCCCCTTTTGTGTTTGTCATAAACATACATGCTATCTGATAGATTGTAAGAGGGGGATGGGGCCAACCAATCCAGAGACATGAATTTTTCATTTGTCCTGCTACGCCTTGTAGAACGGAACTACTTTTGTCAAAGCATTCCTCAGGGCGCAATATGCCTTTTAATCTTCGCTATAAATTTTTCTCAACGCTTCTGTGCCAGACAGTTTAAAATATGTAATAGGGTGAGCTGCAAATTATATCATTACATTTGAAATGAGCATCTATTAAGCGGTTATACGCGTTGGGTGGATCATGATGAGCCCCCCTTGATTATGTTAGGGATGAGGTCATCAACCCCAAACACTGCTTGTTTTGAATCCGCAGGAAAATACAATAAGTCTTTTGGAAGATCAGTGACGAATTAGTGTATGAAGCTGCTCTACATCAGGGACCACAAAGATATTAGCTTTTTTCATGTAGAGCCCTCCCAAGAAATTATTTATTTATTTAGCAACTCCCAACAGCTAAAGCCAATTACAGCTTGTATACACATGAAAATAGAAAAGGGGATGTATATAAGCGCAGAGACTGCAGTAATGCTGAAAAACATTAAAAATAGAACTAAGAGGAAAAAAGCATTCCATCTTCACCTACCCTCCATCATAAACGCAGGGAAAACTTAAGCATATCAGTCCTAAGCCTAGCGGAGTAAAATAATGCAATCTATCCTGACGCTAATCTAAGAGCGAAGAAGTTAAGTTGTTCCAAGAGGCCACTAAAATCTAAAGTGCCATGGATAACTATGTGAAGACACAAAACTGTATATATTTTTTGCTTTCCAAACTACAGTCGTGTTCCTTTATCAACTAAACAGGGTATTTAAGAAATTTTCTCTTAATGGAGTCTAAACAGTCAACAAGTAATTAGTAAAATTGATCTTGATGATACCAGTCCAGGGATACCTACTAAAATTTAAATCTTAATAATATATAGTTATTGTAATCTCCAATACTCACAATGACGGCATAAGCTTTTGAAGCAGTCACAACAATTTGGCTGTGAGGTGATAAAAGCAGTTGTTTGTCAAATGTCACCCCTAACTCATCAGTAGTATCCAAGTCTATCAAGGTCTCTGCCACCGATACCATGCACATACCTCAACACCTCAGATTTCAGTGTAAATGGCAAATCATGTCACCTGTCAGCATTGGAAATCAGCCTATTTTGACGACAAAAGTTTTCAACCAATCTTGTATATCAGAAATTCTATATAAAATTCACATGTCGTTTGCATAGTTAAGATATTCAGCATCATTAACATTGAATAATTTATTTCTTGAATTTAATGGATATTAGAAGTACCAAGTTACATCGTCGAGGGACACCACACGTAACATGGTAGTCGATTACGTATGCCCATTACACGTAACGTTCTGTTTCTCATCAGATAGATAGGCTTTGAAAAAGAATATCATTAAATCTGATAGACTAAATGTAGCCAGCTCATCGAGAATAATGTTATAGTCTAAGCTAGTGGTCGCCAACATTTTCAGTGTGTTGAGCTACTTTGGTAATTTTGGAATAAACAGTGTCGTAAGCAATGTAAGCCAACTTAAATGAAAATATACACAGCTGCAGTGAAAAATAAGTACAGTCATCAAAGCCACTATATTAGCAGTAAGTTGCATATATTTTATAGCAGACACTGTCTCGTCTTTATTTTTAAAGTTGGCAAATAATGAATCTGCAGCTTCTAAAAACGCTTGTTTTATCATTTCCCCGTCTTCATAAGGTTTCTTCATTTGTGTAGTTATCTGGGATACCCAGTATGATGCTTCAGTTGCAGCCTTACTTTTGACGATTGTTTGTAAGAACATTGCCAGTTGTCCAATTAACCGATTTTTTAATTGTTTCGGTTTTTCCGTTCTGGTTGCAGAACGTAATGGTGATGGAATAATCGAGATCGTTCTGGAACAGATCGCTCACCGCAGTGTAGCCGCTGCTTGTGTTCATTATGAGAATTTGCAAAATTTACTGAAGCCTCTATGATTTTTACACCTTTTTATATGGTGAGCCACCAGAATTGCCTTTCCGAGCTACCGGTAGCTCGCGATCGATGGGTTGGCGACCACTGGTCTAAGCTGTCAAGAAACGTCGATGACAGTTAACAGATTCGTTCACGATTCCTTCTAATTCCGATTCCTTGGGATTCTGACTTCTTCAAATATAAAACCAACCATCGGCGTTAATGGGTTCTGCAAAGCAACGAAACCGCGATGGGAATCGATTATTGATTTCGATGGTCTCGAGTGCTAAACCCGAACTCCATACCAGCAGTTACGAAAGAACGAAGAACGATCTTTTATCATTAGTGCCTGCGGGCTGTGGCTATACCTTCATGGAAATTATAGCATGAAATAGGTTCGAAGGGTGGCGAGGGATACTGCTACAATGTCCAAAGTTCTATTGGGAGCTGTGTATAAGTTGGACTTGAACAGCAAATAGTCTACTCTACTTGAAGTTGAAGCATTTTGAGACTTTCTGGTTGGTTTTGAGGGTAACACTCATCTCTTTGACGGATAACTAGTTTGCAATTTCACTTACCGCTATTTGCGTTGCGGTTTTGCTGCTTGAAGTGCTCTAAAGTTTGCTTTTTGTACTTTTAATAACTTTTTAACTTTTTTCAATCCTGTTCTTACTAGCAGGGTTTCATCTTATACAATACATTTCATTAAACTTAGTATTACTCCAAAAACAACCTCTAGTCCGAACTACATACCTTACTTATTGCATTGTAGATCGTCAGCTGCGGTAGGTACCTATTATTCGAATCGATTGCTTTGAGGAGATAGAAACCAATTCCATCAATTTCCTCTGCAGTATCGTTCCTGTGGAATGACTTGTGAACTTGTGAACAACAAAATTCAGTCCACTAAAAAGGAAAGCAAGCAAGCAAACATTCATGAAAACCAGAGTAACTCTGGACTATGGAAAATTGTAAATATGCTGGGAAGAGAAAACAAAAAGACCCAACTAGCAAAGTAGTGCAATAAGCTTTTGGTAAAAGAACCGTTCAGCCATAATAGCTCTCTATTATTGTTGCCTGAACACCAAAATGCTGGCTTAATGTTGTGTGGAATGCAAATTTGCTTTCTGCAACATATTTGCTCTAAAATGAGGTGTTTGAAATATTCTTATAGCATAGTTACACAGCACCTTATAGGACAAATTTTTAACTGTTGCATAAACGTTTATACAAAATGGTTGTGTTGTGGCATCCATGGTAACGTTTATAAAACAAACCCGAGCCTTGTGGTTTTGCTGTGCAAATTTACTACTTCAGCCAACAAATTGCACCCAACGGAAGCACTTATACAACTGTTGTTTAGTAACTGTTAAAGGGTGTACATATGCTAAATATGTTGGTATACAACTTCACCATAACCTAACTTTCTGCTGTCGTATTTTTGTTAAAATGCCATAACCAATGTTTTAAGACAAACAACACATGCATATTGGTTAAAAAGGTTTTATCAACTGTTCAAACAGAAGATATAGATCTGGTACAAATTCTAGGTAAATCATTCGACTCTGTCGGTATTTAATTTTTGACATTTCTCAAATTGTTGTATAACACCTACAGGCAACACCAAAATATTCTAATAAACTAAAGACAACATGGACGATGCCATGATTATACACAACCACCCGCCATACTGGTTCGAAATTACAGATATAAAGTGATAAACATTAGTGTAATTGTGCCTAAATATAGGATTTGTGGGAGATTTAACGCAGATAAGTTCAGTTTTCCATCTCGAAAATCTAGACATATTTTTGATCATTATCAAAAGCCCATAGAAATTGCGTAACTACTTTGCACGATAATCACAATAAAATTTGCTGCGCAAGTAATTCAATAGCCCTATATCACAGTGTAGAAGTTTATCATATACCTGTGTATGAAATTCACAATGGCCGATATGTAAGTAAACAAGATGACTGTATTGTGTTAGTTATATATTCTTCACTTCGTCTATACAATACATAAGAAATTGTTTGGTTGCAATAAAGTAGAATCACGTAACAGAATAGTTGTATAGTTGACAAAAAATGAATCTTGCACTGACGCAAGTGTCCTATAGCGGCTGCGCGAGGCTTACACTTACCTGCAGCCCTTATACAACCTCTTAAATGACTGAAGTGTCTTTTTAGGTGTGCCCATTCCGCTTGTATAGCTGTTCTAAGAGGTTTTTGCCAATGGTCTTACAGTAAACAATGCTGTGTAAGGAATACTGTATAATCATTCGTGCAACTCTAATAGGAGTCATAATTGTTAGTTGGGGAATCTATAGCAGAACTGCAGATCGATGATAAAAATAATTATAAATGAGGCTGAAATTTCAAAGAGCAATATTTCAATATTGTTCATCGGTAAATGAAAATTTGGTAGAAGGAAAACGGAAATTAAGACAAAACAGAAAAATCCAATAAAAATGTTCCAAATACATTCTTTTTGAAAGAAGCAAATATGGATGAAGTTTTTAAAACCGCAATGGAGTTAAATAATAGAAAATCAGCACGGAACGATGAAATAAGAGCAGAAGCCTTGAAAATAATTTCTCATGAAATTCCTGCTCTTCTCAGCTATCTAGTCAATCTTATAGTTGACAAAGGGGAATATCGCAACTCATTAAAAAACACTATTACTATCTATACATAAATACGGTGAAAGATGTTTAATGAAAGATCATACACCTATATCTCTTAAATCCAGTACATCAAAAGAAGTAAAGGATACAGTTAAAAAAACAAATGGTATTTATAAACAATCACATTCTTTCAGGTAATCAGTTCAGCTTCAGAAGACATACGTCTGCACAAGATGCTATACATATACTGGTAGAGCGTGAATGAGATTACATACAAGAAAAATCTAATGTTTTAGTACCTTTGACCTACACTTTCGATACGGTAGAACACCAAATGGTGCTTCAATCAAAAGAATCGGAATTCGCAGAAAAGCATCATCATTGCTAACAGTATTTAAGTGAAAAGGCCCTGTGTATTAAAATAGGCAGTACATGAATAATGCAAAATATCTCAAATATGAGGACCCTTACTATTTATTATACATTTGAACGATATGTTCCAGATTGAAACAAAAGGCGAGATAATTACCTGTGCAGATGATTATTATCAATTTATCGATCAAAATAATGGTCAAGTCTAAGAGCCTTAGTTGAAACAGATTTTTCACTTATACCTAATTGGTTTGATGATGAACTGTTAACGATAAATATCAGTTGAACGTTCTTCATGCCATCCTATTATACTTCATAACCAAACTACAGTAAACCTACAATCCAAGATCACCCGTAGAACATGAACAATCGAACAAAGTTTATCAATGAAATACCTTGGGACCTTTATAGATTCCCATCTAAATTCGGGTATTCACATAAATTTTGTCATAGTAAAATTAAGATACCTACTACATAAACTCAAAATGTATACATTTCATCATTACAATGATTATAGGAAGTGATTCTGAAGGCTGTTCAACATAACAGATTTTTTTGATTTAAATCTATTGTATTTCTATAAATTTATACTTACTATTCGTGAAGGTAAGCCTGTTACATATTCGGACCAAACTTATGACTTACGGAGCAGACCATTCAAAATTATAGCTTTCAAACCAAATAAAAATATATTCGCCAGGTGACACAGATTTTTCGTCGTAAAATGTTACAACAGTTGAATGCAGACATAAGAAAACTATAAAACTTCAGTCTATTTAAAATAAAATTAAAAATGGTGTTGGAAACGTTACCGTAGTGAATATAAAAGTTATTTCCGTCTAGAAAAATCACATGTTCAAATAGTATTTGGACACAGACATTTTTTATCTGCCGTTCTAGTTTTTTTTTAATTTACTTTTTTTACCTCTACATGGTATTCCGCAAGCGTCATTATTTTTTTTACGCCACGCTGAAGGCTCATTTGCTTAATATTCTAATGTTATGTATTTTTTACAGTGTGTGATATTTTTTATAGAATGATGGAATCGAAATTTAAATATATATGAGGAAGTACTGGAAGGCGCTAAGTTTCTAGAGGCCTAAAGACAACATCCTGTGTGTGAGATATATGCCATTTAATAGCTCCCTCACCACCCTTGCCTTCTACGTAACCCTAGACTATGGCACTCTTCCATGTGCCTCGACAGTCATTACAAATTCATCCGTTCAGAGGCTTTTGAGCGACACTGGCGCCTCCTAGCGGATATGCTCGTTAAATAAGTGATGAGGCCGCGATGCGCGATATAACGTTGGAGGGGGTAGAAACTGTGTCTTCAGACCGGAACGATTATGGAGAGGGTAAAGTAAGCACAAATTATTGATAAGCTTCCTAAAGTGCTAAGTGTGCGCTCCTGAATCAAATTGATTTGGGGAGGGGTCGTCGATCCGGTTATTTCATTGGATTTCATGGATTCTGATATCAATGGAGATTTTTCCTTAATAAGATTTAATCCAATCAGCTCTGTCATTATTTCTGGTGATCATATTTCCGAACCTTTCTCTGTATTTGGACCGTTAGGTTGGGGGGTTAAGGTGGGGGTTGGGGGGCGTCCATGGTGGTGTTGGCAGCAACGATCTTGGCAAGCACTTCAGCCTTAGTCTTCGAGTCACAATCGTTCCATCCTGACAGGTAAGTGGTGGAAGGCTACTGTGTGAGAAGTTAATTTCAATCTTCTTGGACAGCGTTCAGAAAGACCGACTGCCATTTGGCTGCGAAATCAGACATCTTTCATCATTTTCAAACAAATTCAACAAAATCTTCAAATTTGTGAAGTTTTACTTCATACGTTGTTACCAGACATGCCCAAATCATCAGTTGCTGCCGTGACATTCATCCCGACCACTGCATTCCCACGGCTAGGAGACCTGTTTATTTAATTTATGCTGATTGAGCTACAAATCATATGTCACAGTTTGTGTGCACTGATTGCAACTGTTAGATGATACCAATAATATTTTCATAAATAGGAGATCTTTCCTATTCCGGATCGAACAATCTACCAAAGATGGTTATAGACATGATACCTAGTAAATTTTCATTAAAAATCCACTGTACGTAGGTATATCAAAGCTTTCTTATATTTGTTCGTCAATTTGATGATACAACACGTCTGCCAAAGATGATAATAATCAGAATAGTAAACTATGACGAAGGTCCACTGTATGTAAAAATTTTCAGATACTTCATTTGCAATTTGAAGATACAACAGACCATGATGGTGTTCACACTTCTCAAATAGTCTTCAAGAAGTGATATCAGTCTAGCTCCGACTATCAAGTATTGTGTTTGTGTTCCTACTTTAAATTCAAAACCACTAAATGTGAAAGACTCATTTCGCACCCTCCACCACGGGACTTGATCGTCGTTAGACATGGCAACCCTGCGAGTGACAGATAGATATCCCCGCCAGTCAAAAAGGCAATCAAACAAGAAACACTATTCGTTTTTATGATTTTTGGACCTAAAAGACATTATTTGTGAAACATTTTTCATAACTTTTTGTCTATGTCTATAGTAATTGCATTATGCATCACCGAAATGTAGGGATTGACACGTCTTACACATATTATCTGTGTTTTAGGATGGAGAAATCATAATGTTTTTATTGCTTTGAAGAAATTCATTAACCCATAAATTAATAAATATTATGATGTAAAGGAAGATGAGGAATTGGTTGGAATGTATTTTATATTCTACTTTCTTGGAAAATACAGACAAATCCACACTATTCAACAGGTAAGTAGCTATAATGATATCATATAAACACTCAGTATATTGAACTTAACAAATTCGAGATTGCCATGAATTAACAAACGTCCAAACTGGCTGTTAAATTTAACAGCTAGAAGACCGACCGATTATTTGCCGCATCCCCATTGGCTTTGGGGATAACTGATTATTAAATGTAAATTTATAACAGAAATCAAAATATATGAATGTTGTCCTGTTTTCTCTGTACAATGGCATCACGTTGGAATCAAAAAGTGGTCTTGTTTATAATACAGTCGAAGTTTCACGATTTTATTCAATATTTTAATATAAATCACTGATATTCAGAGACCTTTGACAGCTTCCGTCAAATTGCACTTCGATAAGGTATTTTCCCATTGGTCCAAGGGACCGTTAAATATTAATGTTGGTGAAATTGGCCTGAAGGTTAGTAGAACTGAAAGAAGCTTCCTCTTGTAGTTTATTGCACAATCTCAAAACCCTTGGAATAAAGGAGGGCAGTTCTGGATGTAAGAAGTTTGACACGGTCAGGATGGGAGGCCGAATTTATTGTGGAATGGCATTGAATTTCTTACAAATCTTATGGTCACACTAAAATTATTAGAGGAGTTTCAGTGAATTAAGGTAAAACTAAAACCACAATCGCGGCTTACCAATCTTGGTAGATTAGCCGTAGAACGCGAGACAATCCAAGATAGGAATTTTGAAGACGTTATTTTTAAATTTGCATTCCTCAAAGCTAGCAAGAAGACGTTTTAAGTGTAAGAAGATACCTCAGTGCGTATTTGATGTCTAGTGTATTTGTATTAGATGAGATACTACGTGTGGTTTATAGTTTTTTTTTGCTTTTAGGCTTTGGTGGGGTGGCATCATCATTATCTACACCGGGTGTCGACCACTGGTCTGGGGAACCTTTTCCATATATCTACGCAGCGCGTTGCTGCGTAAGATACATAATAGATCTCACTCCGTCTCATTGCTCTACGGCAGACAAATGAAAAAGCGCTTACTAAGGAATACAGGCTATGCGGCTAAGTATTAGATATTCCACTGAGGGCGTGATTTTTTGTGATGTTCATTGACATTTGTAAACTACTATAGTTGGCAATTTATCAAATGGACACCTACAGCGTGGAACAACGTGTGCAGATAATTCAACTTCATTATGAAAATGGACGTTCAAATAACAGTTTTCATTACGTGAGTTTTATCAACGGCAAAATCGTCCAAATGAGTCAAA
Source organism: Acanthoscelides obtectus (assembly GCA_963669975.1). Taxonomy (NCBI): domain Eukaryota; kingdom Metazoa; phylum Arthropoda; class Insecta; order Coleoptera; family Chrysomelidae; genus Acanthoscelides; species Acanthoscelides obtectus. The sequence continues at coordinate 72,578,602 of CAVLJG010000006.1, forward strand.
AATATCGAGAATAGCGAGGAAATTTGATGAGACACAGCTTTAGACATAAAAACACCGATTCGTCCACTCCCAGGCCGCTCACAAGAGAATATTGCTGCAGCTCGTGAAAGTGTTCAAGATGTACCAAGAATTTCGATTCCACGGCGTTCAGAAGGGGTGCATATTCCACAAACCACTGTTTGGCGTATTTTATACAAGGATTTGGCGTTAAAATCATTTATGATCCAATTGACACAAGGATTGAAGACCATCGACCATGCAAAACGTCATGAATTCGTTAATTTCATTGCGCAACGGGAAGAAGGATTTTCCAAATAAATCATCTTCAGTGACGATGCACATTTCCAACTTAATGGGTATGTAAACAAACAAAATTGTCGGATTTGGGATGAGGAAAATCCAAGAGTGGTTGTTGAATAAGGTTTACACCCACCAAAAGTCACTGCTTGGTGTGGTCTTTGGAGTGGTGAAGTGATTGGCCCTTACTACTTCGAAGATGACGCTGAACATGTTACTGTAAATGTTGTTCGATACCAACGAATGATACAAGATCTTTTGTGGCCTGAACTGAACAATGTTTATGCCCAAGACATTTGATTTCAACAGGATGGAGTAGCCTGTCACATATAACGGGGCGCAATCCAGTTTTTGGAGCAGAAGTTTAATGGTAAAGTTCTCCAGAACCGGACCTGTCAACTGGTCAGCTCGTTCGTAGGATTTGACTTGGTTGGACTTCTTCTTTTGGAGCTATGTTAAAAGCAAAGTCTGCACGAACAATCTCCAGACGATTAAAGCATTGAAAGAGGAAATTACCCATGTAATCGCTGAGGTAGAGCCGCAATTATGTGAGAATTTTAACAAAAGAATTACTATTTGCAAGTTATCACGGGGCGGTCATTTGCAAGATATCATTTTCCGCACATAATTTTCTTAAATTGCCATACATATATTTTTCATTTTAAATATATGTTATATTCATTCCACTTGAAATTCATTGTTTTATTGCTTAATAAAAAATTGCGTCGATATTGGACAACTCTTTATATAAGCTATATAGCTTATACAGGGTTATCCAAATTAAGTGTCCACCATTAGTAACTTTGTTATTAGTGAAAATACAAAGTTGTTTGAATTAGCAAACTAGTAGCATTTTTAACGCTGGTAAAAATGAGAAATAAAAAAAAACAATTGAGAGTCGTTATTTTGATTTTTTTCAGTAAAATAACATTTTTTTAAATGGAAACCCCTGTATATTATATTTTTTTCTGTTAAAGCATCAAATTTTAAACAAAAAAGGTCATAATGACTTTTCCGCTAAAGTCAAAAATAAAGTCAAAATAACGATAAATATTTTTAATTATTTGCAGTATTATAATATTAAGACGGCTATGGAAACAACATGGCGTTCGCGATTTGACAGCATTAAGATAAGCGACAAATTGTTAAACTGGACATACTCGCAACTAGAAGGCTTTGGAAAACAATGATAAAATCAAATAATGTCAAACATTAGTGTAAATACTTGTTTATAAGCTTTATTGTGTCATTAATTTAAAGAAAAATGTTCTCCCATGAAGAAAAGTGTGATATGTTAGAATGCTATTTAGTGTGCAGAAAATCCTCCTTGAGAGCAAGAGAATACTACAGTGAATTATATCCCGCTCGCATTCAACCGTATGAACGATATTTTCTGAGACTTTATCGAAAATTTAGGGGCAACGAAAATGTTTTTGCTAAAACAAGGGCAAAAAAAGAATTCATAATAAGCGAGGCCACGGAAATTGCAGTTATTGGATATTTTGAAGCTTATCGTGAGAATTCAATAGCAGATATTCTCAAGGACTCTAATTTCAGTTATGGTACTGTTCAAAGGATTTTAAAAAAATACAAATTTATTCCGTATAAGTACCGACCAGTTCAAACGCTTTTGGCAGGGGATCCAGAGAGAATACTTGTTTATTGCCATTGGTATCTTAGCTTCTGTCGCCAAAATGTAAATAACTTTCGTTACCTTTTATGGAAAGATGAATAAAATTTTTCAAATTTTGGAATGTTTAATAGAAAAAAGCACCATTATTGGTCAAGAGAAAATCTTTTGTTAGTACATCCAAGAGGCCCACAAGTTCGTTTCAGTTTCAACGTTTGGTGCGGTATAATTGGTTCAAAAATTGTTGGCCCGTTCTTTTATGAGGGAACCCTAACTGGTGAAAGATATGTGGAATTTATGTCAGAAATTCTGACTAATTTCTTAGACGAATTGGATCTTATAAGTAGACATCATCTGCATTTTCAGCAAGATGGCGCACCTGCCCACAACTCCAGAGGTACTTATCATTTTCTAAGTACTACTTTTAATGATCAGTGGATAGGAACAAATGGCCCAATACAGTGGCCTCCCAGATCACCAGATCTAAACCCACTTGATTACTTCTTGTGTGGTTACTTAAAGAACCAAATTTACAAGCGAAGGTACGATAACCTTGACGCGTTAAAGACTGCAGTTAGGGAAAAGATAACCCAGATAGATGGTAGGACCATACTTAACACTTTAACTACTATGTGTACAAAAATGATACACATTTAACTTTTATGGATAAACTATGTGCCCATATGTGGTCACAGGCATGGGCTAGGTTTGATCCGTTATGTATGTTATGTGGTCACGCTTATCATTGAAATGAATGCATGTTCTATATAGTATAGTTTATGACGAAAGATTGGCCAAATAGTTTTACCCTTAATTCATAGATGGAAGCACCAAGCTGTATAGTAATTTAGTCGTAACGTGTACGTATTGTTTACACGTTTTGGTCGTATGTCGTAGTTGTTTCTTCTGCTCATCGTGCTCGGTTGCGTTCTTGAATGCAAAATGGGTGATAGGGCTTTAACCGATAAGGAGTTGGAGGGAATAATTAATAATATGAGCGATTGTGAATACGAATCGGACGTCGATGACTCAGTGGGTGATCCAGACTTCGAGAATTTCAGTTCATGATAGTTCAAGAAACAAACCGCTATGCGACGCAAAAAATTATATCATGCATAGCAAATGAAACTATCCAAAAAAATTAACTATTAACTCACTGGAAAGATACTAATGAGTCTGAAATAGTAGCATTCATAGGAATGCTAATTTGGATGGGACTAGACAAAAAGCCGACACTGAAAGATTACTTTTCGCGCAATATACTATACAAAAATGATTTGGGAAAATACATTGGAATGTCAAGAATGCGGTTTGAATTGCTTCTATCAAATTTGCATTTTTCAGATAATGAGACAACAGATCGTACGAATCGCATATACAAAATTCAACCATTAGCAGACGGTCTCATTACTAATTTTCAAGCTGCATGTATGCCCAAAAAAGACGTATGTATTGACGAAACAATGATTCCATTCAGAGGCCAGCTTAGCTTTCGTCAATACATACCGGGTAAACGACATAAATACGGAGTAAAAATTTTCAAACTGTGTGCGGAGAAAGGTTATACGTACAACTTAAAAGTATATTCAGGCAAGGAGGACAACCCGACTTCACAGTCAGTTGCTAGTCGCGTAGTTCTCGAACTTATGGAGCCTCTCTTAGATTGCGGACGTCTACTATGCACAGACAACTTTTATACTAGCGTTAGCCTCGCACACGAACTTTTGGATAGAAAGACACACCTTATTGGGACTCTGAGAAAAAATAGGAAATTTAATCCAAAGCCAATTACAGATGCAAAACTGGAAAAAGGGGACTTGATTGTACGTGAGAGTAATGCCCATGTGATAGTGGGAAAATGGAGAGACAAAAGAGAGGTCTTATTTTTGACGACCGAAGCAGTGCCTGAAATGACTGACGTACAAACAAAACGAGGTGTTGTAAAAAAACCATCTACTATTGCAAAGTATAATAGTATCAAGTCTTTTATAGATGTGTCTGACCAAAAGGCTTCCTACTCGACTACTGTTCGACGCGGAATAAGACGGTATAGAAAGGTGGCCATAGAAATACTCACAAATACTGCAGTTGTGAAGGCTCACATAGCATATCAATTTTTTACTAAAAAAACTATAAATATAACCAAGTTCAGGGAGGAGCTTGTAAACAAACTTTTCAATGAGAGGCATAATATTATAGATATTCCATCTGAAGGGATCTCTAGGAATCACAAAATCATCGAGATAACATCAAGGGGTAGATGTACCAGATGTTACAAAGCTAATAGTGAAAGAAATGGTCGAGCCTATGCAATGGCAAACACTCCTAGGATTAAAATGCATTGTCAGGGGTGTGAACACAAATTTTTATGTATGAAGTGCTTTTTCGACACTCACAACTGCAGTTTACGTAAATGAGAAATGTGGTCATGCATGATATACATACTTTAAGGTGATCAAGCTGTATTTTTTTTTATATAGACTGTGTGTACTGTACCTGGACACAGTCAAAAAAATATTTTTTTGTGGAAAAACTTGTTGTTTTCATTCTGTTTGTATACTTAAATATATCAAAATATATTTTTTTGAGAAAAAAGTGTACCAGTTTCTGTTGAGTCATGTATCACCAGCATGCGTAGTAGTCAGAGTGTTAAGACAGTTCGAGCAGTTGAAAAACGTGCCCAAAAATGTATTGAAGAACAAGGTGGTGTTTTCGAGCATCTTCTTTAAAAAAAATTGTTATTGTATTTTGTAAGATTATAAGTTGATGTTGAAAATAAAGTTTGTCGATACAATTTAATTGTTTCGGATTGGAGGCCATAACTTCAACAATTTGTAACCTAGGAGAAAAGTTATTGTGAGCTTTTTTGTTTAAAATTTGATGCTTTAACAGAAAAAAATATAATATACAGGGGTTTCCATTTAAAAAAATGTTATTTTACTGAAAAAAATCAAAATAACGACTGTCAATTGTTTTTTTTTTATTTCTCATTTTTACCAGCGTTAAAAATGCTACTAGTTTGCTAATTCAAACAACTTTGTATTTTCACTAATAACAAAGTTACTAATGGTGGACACTTAATTTGGATAACCCTGTATATATGTATATATACATATGTATCATATAGGCTACAGGTCATAGCAACAAAGTTCATACAGAATATTTGAATTAACTGGTGTAGAATTAAGTACTGTATGCAATACTGTCTATCAAGTCTAGATCTACTATATTTCCTTATACCTACAAATACAGTACTGGTGGAGAGAAACTGCCATAAAAAGACCTGAAAATAAAGAAAACTCTTGAGGTAAAAATGTATTTCAGTAAAATAATAAGCCTTCTCCTTTCGCCCGCTTGACACGATACGCATGCAAATTGTCATCACCTACACCTCATTATCTCCAGCCACAAAGTGTGCCGAGCGTCTCGACGCCTTAACGCCGACGTCAGGCCTCAGGCTGTGACGTCGACATGTTCTCTTGGAGAGTCTCTACAACAGTATACACAATACTACTCGGTAACACAACTTTACTGTCGGGACACATGGGCGTTAAATTGTCGAGCTGTAAAAACGGGCACTCCTCATAACATTGATACAAAATAACTCCCGTTTTGCCCAACGCGTATTTTGCAGTGCGTCGTATTATGTGGCGTGACGTGGATTTAGTGTGTAAAAGTGGCCATGTGGATATATTTCACTATTTACCCACTGTTTCATGTTTTAACGCTGCTTTTACTCCAAGTATTTATATGCTAGTTAAGAGAACATGTGTTAGTAGTATTTGTTTGAGATTTCAACTAGCAACCGTACTAGAACAAGTTGTCACCAATTAGTCTCTAGTCTCAACCCATATCCCAACGTTGCGATCTAGGTATTTTTTCCCTGTCTTACCGGCAGTACCGACCATCTGGCAGCCTTGCTATGTGACTAAACATCACATGCCAGTGCTCATGTCATCCGACATAGTAACATAGAATAGGTAAACAGTAGTTGCACAGAGGACTTACCTCTGCCTAAAAAATAAAACGATTTTGGGAAAATCCATTTTTTCCGTGTCTCTCCGGAAGTACTTTGAACTTCGCACTTCTTGAGCGGAATTTTGTTAGAAGTTACCTAAGGCCCGTATCGTCAGTCGTCCCTACAATTGTAGGGCGCGTTTATGGCCTCCTTGATTGTCATACTCCTTTCTCTCCTTAAAAAATTTCTAGATTACACTTGTCCCGTGTCAGTGTCAGCGCTCTCCTATTGTGAAGATATGTTTTCCTTTTAAATTGTAGGAAATTTCAGGCTGATAAAACATGATATAACCCAAAAGCAAGCACAATTTGATGCAAATAGATGTTTGTGACATAACCTCAAAATAGAGCACTGCCTTGGAGAAATAGAAAACTATGACAATCAAGGAGGCCATAAAGGCGCCCTACAATTGTAGGGACGACTGACGATACGGGCCTTAATGCGCAACTTCCCCCACTCAAGTGACTTCGTAGTCAATGTAGAAGGTCGAATCATCCGGTATAAGCTAAAATCAAGAAATTAGTTCTACCGGCTACAGCTCTCCAACTCCCATTTGTTACCCTCCACAAAACAATTTCCAACAAACAACAGGGGTCTGAGACGCCCAAAACAAAGTTTGAGCGATTTTCACTTTTTTCGTTTATGTCCGTAGCTTGGCACGGGATTTTGTAAAAAACCTAAGAAACGTCAAAAAAAGAACAATAAAATGTCATCTTGCAGACGAGGTAGTTTTTAGAAGGCAAATGACTGCTGTGAGCGACCATCTATGGAGGAATGACTCAACTACACGCATTGTTGGTTGCATATGTTTTGTGAAGCCGAGTAGTCTGTAGTTTTCATCTCTGAGAGGATATGGAAGAATAGCAAGATCGCATCTGGATCATTTTGTGTATAGGACTGCATGTGTATAAAATCGCTGATATTTGCTGTGTGTGAAAATTATTACTGTATATGCTGCCAATGAAGTATATCTTTTAGCTGTGCTAGACAGGTTATTTATATGTTGTTCCTTCTTAAGACATGTTATGTTCAAAGTTATAATTCAAGATTTTTCCTGTTTTTTTTGTGTTTTCAAAAACTACGAGAAATTGCCACCGCGCCCGCGTTGTATGCACTTGGCCACATCACAGAAAAATTAGGAAAAACGCATGACACATCAAAAATTTTCGCAATGCCTCCCGTCGAGGCGGTCATTTGTATTTTTTATATTGACATCGCAAAATAAATTTCTATAAAATTTATACGACTGGAAATAAAACATGATGTAATAACCGTTTCACCTTCATAAATATTCATATCTGTAGTATATTTTTCCACCTGTTCCTTTACCAACCAGGGAGTTTCTTTTTTTATCTCCCTATTTTTGAAATTCAGCAAACTTTGCATATGTAATTTCCAGAATGAATAAGAACAAGTGCATGCGCAACTAGTTTCTAGCTTTAAATGTCAAGTAAGTGTATTTGAGACAAGAATCCGATGCAATTATCATCAACACATATTATTAGTATACAAATCGTCACTATGCACCTATTCATTGCCGTTTCCTTCTAGCTATAATATACAACTTACAGCTTAGACCTCCAGTAATGCCATCTCTGAAGCAGATTTGACATCCCATCAGAGCCAAACATTGATAACTGAAGCATCATGATGTCTAGGCAACATGTACAACTACAAAACGAGTTCACAAGTATCTATCAGCTAGTACTAAGTTAACATCTTGTAGAAAAAAATGATACAATGTCCAAAAAGATCGACATAATGTGTCACTTTTCAAGATACGTAATACCCGTGCAGTTTCCCCTGGATCGATTTTCAGAAGCTACAAACCTCTTTTATCCTTTGCACAGTAGCAACTTTATGTAAAAAATTTGGTCAAAGTTAGATGGATAGACAGAGACTAGCGAAAATGGGTGACATGATTTTTCGTGATGTACATAGCATGTAATATCAAAACACATGTCATTTCTAAATTTTTTCGCGATTACAATACTTTCTTGACAATCGGCGTGAGAAGTAAAACAGGCGCAAAGCCTGCGTATCATCGCGAGTTGTATTACTGTGTACCATTACATATGCCGGGACGATGGCGATAAGTTTTCTTGGAGAGTCTTCGCCATCCGCCTCTACTGTCTGTCACTAAAGAAACCTTTGTTTATTGAAACGTCCTCACAAAGCCACAGGAATTGCATTCGCTATGAAAATTCCTTTGTCGTAACGATGTAGAGAGCTGTTCGGACGGAAATCTGGACGGTGCGATGTGCCTTTGCTGAACATCAGGGGCGGTTCGTCAAGTTTTGAAAGAGGGGACTTCTACCTTAGATTCTGTATTGACTGAAATGAATCTGTGACCATGATCAACCGCACACAACTTTCTTTTAAGCTCATTAGCAGCCACAAGTATGTCGGAACGCAAGCAAACGGGTGTGATCCACTAAAAAACTCAGTAAATTGTGCGCAAAAAAGGTGGCAGCCCGGTCGAATGCCACCAACAAATGGTAGGTGTACCCTAGCTGATTGACAGGTCGTCCCTTTATTGATGGTGGGCGACATCTATCTGTTCAAAGAACGGTAACTGTCTTTCACTGTGAGCGAAACTCGCCTTGTGTCATTTTCAACGTACGGGTCAAAAATGGTTGAAACTTTGAAGAACTAAAGGACGCAATAATTCAAGATTCCATAAAACATGGTATTTCGTAACAAACAACTAAAATATTAATTAGATTATGGTGTATATGTTACTGGTAATCTGTACAATTCAGGTATTCTATACAAAACCTAGGCAATATATAGGGGTTGCCCAGGCAATGTATGAAATATTATGAATATTATTATCCATTAGATACCTTACCTAGGTAATGAATACAATTCCTAGGGATTGTATAGAGTACCTGCTGTTCCACCGGAAATGTGTAAAATAAATAGATCTTGTCTAAATTTATTAATGTTAACAGGCATACCTATAAAATGATGGGCAAATGAAACAAGTTATGTTATTTGAAATCAACTTTCTTAAAATTAACAATTAGAGTGCTTATTAAAAGTAAGCTTTATGAAAAGGGTACAAGAAAAGCACCTCTCTGTTACTACAGTAAAATTTATGTGAAACTAAAAATGATTCTGGTTATAATAACATAATGTAATTTTCTTTGTTTACAAAGACGCATTTCGTTTATTGCCTGCCTGCCGGTACGTACTGCCCGTTCCTTGCTCTCGTCTTTTACATACATTACCGGTTGCGCATTTGGTATTGTATAGAATACCTAGGCAAAGTATAAAACAAATAATATTTCGTACCTTACCTACACGGTTTAGGTATTCTATACCTCACCTAGGTATTGTATAGAATAACGGATTATACAGATTGTTGGTAACATATACACTTTTGAATTATGTATGAAACAACACATCAGGTAAATGGCTGTGGTCACCAAACCGGGAGATGTCTCAATCAGGAGCAAGCTCGTGCAAAACTGCCAATGTTTCACCAGCAGTATGGCATATAGCACCATCCTGCTGAAACCATATGTCATTAAGAGCCATAACTTCTAACTGTGGCACAAAAAACTGTGTAACCATTGCACGATAACGTTGGCTATTCACTGTTAGTGGATTACCTCCCTCGTCCTCAATGGAAAACGGTCCAATAATTCCTCCAGACCATAGTGCACACCAAACAGTGAGACGTTTTAGATGCAAAGCTTTCTCATGAATTACTCTGAGATACTCTGTGCGCCAAATGCGGCTATTGACGAATCCATCGAGATGAGAGAGAAAATGGGCCTCATCGTAAAAAATTATTTTGTCAGTAAAATCAGCATTCACATCTTGTCGGCCAAGGATCCAATTGATAAGCTCTATTCAATCCGCATGGTCTGCTGGCATAAGCTGTTGAGTCGTTTGGATCTTGTATTCATGTAGGTGTCTTACACTCTCACGAACTGCTCTGACATTTTCTTCTTAAGGACCGCTGCGAGCTGGTCTTGTATGTTTCACATGATTAACTGAAACAGTACTTTAAAATTTTCGGATTATTTTTTTAATAGTGGGGGGTAGTTACATTATCCCGACCGAACATTACATGCATCTTTCGAATAGTGAGAATTAATCTTTAACCACCTTGTTCTTAATTTTTAACAATTAGGATGCGCTGCTCTATTGTGGAATGATTCATTTTCATAATCTCCCGCCTGTCTATATTACAATCATTCTGACAATATGAATTAAAAATGGTGCGTAATTCAAATACTGCGTTCTTATTGATACACCGTTTACTTCTTTGTGCATGTTAAGATATATTTTTGGTTTAGATGCGCTTAAACTATCTAGTGAAGATCAGCCTACTCCAAACAGTGGAAAATACTCTTTAAGCTTCAGTCAAACTCGCCAATTTTTAGGTGAACTGTTACTTGTCTGTGGCTACGTTCTCTGTTACAGATGCTATAACTAAAAAAAACAGTAGTCTGTCTTTAAACTTCAAAGGCTCACAAATCGAAATTTCCATCTTTCCCTCGTGATACGTAAGTAGTTACCGAAACTAAGTACACTGGAATAATGTACCTCAAATGTACCCGTGAAGAAATTCTAAAGATTGTGAATTCATGTCTGGAGTAGAAAATGGGGCGTTGTGGGAGTCCCATCAATCGTAACATCGAATTCGGGACTTCATCAACCGATTTGGTCCAGAAGTGTGAGTTTGTCTAGGTTGCGGACACGAAAAAGTTTCTTGAAATTCTATTCAACATTCTTCAAAGTGTTGACTGTTAAAAATTACCTAAGGATCAGCTAAAACCTTTTTGGAGTTTGGAATTACTTAAGATCTCTCTGATTTTAGTAAAAAACTGTTTTTAGATTCTCCCCCTTCTTTAACCGAACGAAATTTGGTCCATCTAGATAATTTAGAAAGCTGATTTGCAATATGGTCACCATAAAAGCGTTCGAGCATTTTTACCTGCAATCAAGAAGCCCCAGCAGTTTAATTTAGTTATGGGATCAGAAGTAGCATGGGTGATGTGTAATGGAGCGGTTCTGGGGCAGTTTAAAACATGAATAGTTACAGCTTGTTCCACAGCAACAAGGGGTGACATGAAACAGAACGTTGAAATTATATTCGCTCTTGATTTAAATAATATTTTTTAGTATCGTTAACCGTTCCTGAAATTTTAGGACGTCTTTATGGCCCCCTTGATTTTCATTCTTTTCTCTCCTTCAGAAAGGCTGGGCTATTGCTAGATATCTACTGTTCCGTGTCAGCGGTAGCGCTCTCCTATTGTGAGGCTGTTATCTTTTTGGATTGTAAAAAATTTCAGGCTTATATAAAAGATGTTATAAATCAAAAACATGAACTTTTTGATGCAAATAGATATTTGTAACATAACCTCAAAATAGAGCTTTGACATGGAACAGTAGAAAACTATGAAAATTGAGGCCATAAAGGCGTCCTATGGTTGTAGGAACGACTGACACACTCCGCCAGAGTGCAGTCGATATCCCAGTAAAACATGGCTAGGTGTAAACGATTTGAAGCGATTTAGTTAGCTAGAGACAGCTAGAATTAACGCTCGGCGCTAACAAGTTCGCCAGGTATGTATATGAGGGCAATTGGGTTGACATCCAGCCAATAATGAGGTGAATGATGCTAAACAAGGTACAGGATGACAAGTCTATTTGTTGGGTTGTACTTATACATAGGTTCGAATCTTGATATAAACATGTTACCCGTCTAGAAGAAAGACTGCAAGCATTACTGTAGCGAGATGTGTACCACAAGTGACTCAGAGGTTTATTTCGCTCGTAGAGAATCTCCCACTTCGGGCAAGAAACACCGATAAAGCGTGCCTGAGAGCGGATAACAAGCTTTGCCCTGTCCAAAAAAGCTGCTGGAAGCTCGTGGAAAATCAGTCGTTGTCTCCCAGGCTAACAATTTTATCTCTAAATTACTGGATTAAAGGAATCTAAACTAATCCTCCACCACGAGTGGCCCCTGCCTCATATTGCCTGGCCCGTGTCTCCGTCCTCTATCTGAAATTGATGTTGTTTTAAAGGTAATTCTGACGGACGTATTTTTCCCTTTACGAGCGAGCCAGCGAGGAGATTTTCCCGGTTATGGAGGCTATTACGACGCCATTTTCTGGAAAGGGGTGGGCATCGTTTGATCTAAATGTGGACTTTCCACGGGGTCTCGATGTACGCAATCGAACTTTTCCGATTGCACATCGAGAAGCGGCTAAGCCAATTATTGGGCTATCATGGGAGGATTGGAAAACTGGAATTATCTTGGTGCATATTGGTCATTTCGTAACCACCCTTTCTATGATTGCCTAAAAAAGTTGCTACATTGTGGATTAGGCTTAAAGGCAGGGTGCATGTACAAAATAGGACAATGTCATGGTGAGAAGAGAGAAAAACAAAATAGAACACATTAAAAGTTTAAGAATTCTATTATGCAGTCATTTCCATTACATTTTTGAAGAAAACCTCTCAAGTATATAGTCGTCACCAAAAATTAAACATCATACACATGACCGCATTATGCAACATTTTTTCCTCGACGGCTTCATTAAAAAGATACATGGTGTTGAACTTTAAAAATACATTTTTTTCAGTATCTTCAAAACTATCAACTGGCATGAACCAAAATGTGATATGTGGACTTATCTAAGTATTGTCCAGATTCAAAAGTCTTTTCTAAAATTAATGTGCAGCAGTGGCGCAGATACAGGGTTTAGTGGCATTATTTTTCCAAATAAAAAGTGTACGCCACTGTTTTTTTTCGGAACGCGCAATTTTTCGAATTTACCTTCAATTCGCTGCAAATAATTAATTACTCTTGTGTTTTTTCCTAGAGTGCACTATTTTCGGAAAATTCAAAATAAAAACAACTTAGATCATTCATGAAGAGATACGATTGGTTTCAAAATAAAACAGGAAGCCTTGATACCAATTTGACGTGTCTTGGGAGGTAGTTTGTCAAAGTTATGTGTTATACGATTGTACGATAACAACCATTTATATACTATATATACTACTACCATTTTTTTTTCTTTCCTTTTTGCCATTTTTAAGTGTTGTGAAATGGAGTTTAGTGATGATGGGTACGCCGATATTATTTTTGTGTACGGGTTCTATAATGGAAATGCTTTAAGGACTTGTCGCGGGTATCAACGTAGATTTCCTAACAGACGCCAATCTACCCCAAAGGTTTTTACGCGTTCATTTCTAAGACTTCGGCAATATGGAATTGCCAAACTTCCCGGAGCTAGAGGCCATGATGTCCTGCATACTGTTGAAGAGGAACTGGAAGTGACTACTTTGGCGTTGAATGATCCAAGTACAAGTACTAGGCGGATTGCAGCCCAGTTACCATGTTCTCAAAGTCTTACGTGGAGAATCTTAAATCGGGAAGTTTTACATCCTTACCATCGGCAAAATCTGCAATGTCTGCAACCCAGCGACGAAGTGCAATGGAGAAATTTTTGTGAGCGGTTACTGTAAATGCATAATCAAAATGCAGATTTTATAGATTTGGTTTTGTGGTCAGATGAATCGCTTTTTACAACAAGTGGAATCTTTAATTCGAATTACGAACATATTTGGTCGTTAGAAAATTCCCGTTCTGTAAGAATCCACTCGTTTCAACACAGCTTTTCTAGAAATGCCTGATGAGGCAATTTCAATGGCCAACTGCTTAGGCACGTATTGCAACAACGTTTAAATGCAAACTTAGCTTTTATAAAGAATTACATAACATAAAGAATGTGTTAGATGATATTCCGTTAGCAACGAGAGCAGAAATGTGGTATAAACACGACGGGGCCCCACCGCATGTTCGTCGTGACATAACCGCATGAGTAATCATTTTAGACAACGACGGATTAGTAAAAGCGTACCCGTACAAAGGCCTGCGAGGTGTCCTGATTTGAACCCCCTGGATTTCTTTTTGTGGGGCGCTTTTTAAACAACCAGTGTATGCTGAACAGGTTATTACTGTTGATCAGTTACAAGAAAGAATAGCTAATGCGTTTCATGAAATTCAAGCCACAACAAATTTTGCGGAAATACCTTTTTCTTTATTAAAAAGATGCCGCACTTGTATCCGTCAGAATGGTGGTCTTTTTCAACATTTATTGCAATAAAACTGTGATTACCTAATTTGTTTTTTCTTATTTTTAAAACAATGAACTCTAGGAAAAAATACAAGAGTAATTATTTAAAGCAAATTGAAGGTGAAATTCGAAAAATAGCGCGTTAAGAAAACAGTACCATTTTTATTCGGAAACACCATGCATACTAATCCCTTGTATCTCTGCCACAATATAATGCCCTGTATAATGCAGTAAGAAAAATAATGATAACTTAGCAACTATCCTGCCTGAGATCATTGGAATCCATAGGTATTGGATCAGGGTTTGATGCCCATGAATTGAGGTTGAAATAGCCTAGGTCTTAATATTTAAAATAAGCTTTAAGTAAATGTCCAAAAAGAGTGGCCCAAAAAAGGGTAAGCTAAGTCTAAGGTATCTAAAGCCTGAGGGTAATAAAAATGACTTGGTCTAATGCTAAGGCTCATTCTAAAAATAAGACAGAGGTCCAAAAATAGAAGAGTCAGAAGTAAGGGTGGCCCAGTTAGACACACACATAACTATACTTAGCACAATGTGCTCTTTATAATTCACGTTATTCAAAGAAAGAGTCAAGAAGTAGGTGTTATCTACTCGTATATGGTGGTTGGAATGAAAGGGGAACGATACTCTCTGGAAATATTTGCAGGTAGAAGCGATGTCAAGGCAAGACATTTTGCTAGAGATGGGAACTAGATTGAACAAGATAAATTATAAATGAACTTTGTTATGCAAGTAATTCGTGTTTTTCATGTAAACGGTAAGTACTACCTCATAAAAGATCGTACTAATTTAGCAACAAAACCGCTGTGCTTGCTGCTTTCCAAGCGAATGCTCTATAGTTTGAAGGCTTCTTACAACCAGTCTATGTTCTAGAATAACATTTAATGTTTTGAAAATACATGTAAATATAGCTACAAAAAAAAACGCTTTAGTATCAGCTTTAAGCACACACATTTTAGAGAAAATTCTAGAAGCCTGATACGGTCTAATGAACACAAATCGAAACAAGTAGGATAGTTTACATCTTCTAACTTCAAACAATAGAGCTTAAATGTTTATCAAGTACTGCTGCGATTCCGTTAACGCAGGGGATAGGTAAGGCGGATAATGGTGTAGCATCCCCTTTGTTTTCGAAAATAAAGTAAACACGGGCATACAAGGAAACGGTATCCCGTAGGAGAAGCAAACCAATTAATAATGCAGACGTACAGTTCCCATGCGGTCTCGCCCTTTCTACCCCTATTGCACATCGGACCACCTTGCTAATATTGTTTGCGAATTGGTATCATCCATAGGGTGTTTTTCACATGTGGATGTACGCAGACAAATATGGTGTTTTATCGTCACAAAAATATTTTGAGTTCGAAATATGATTTCCGGAAGGGTTCTACATATCTAACTTTTACATTATAAAAACTGTCAAATTTTGACGCAGATCGAGCTAGTTAAAAAGTTTTATATTTACAGAATATCTCTGATTGAACATGATTTGACTGTTTCAACATATGTTTATTAAATGCAACACGAGCCATTTACTTTTTGTTTGGTATGCACTACGTTTTTTGGCCGCCAAATTGAACCATATGTGTATGATCGACTGTTTACTAACGTTTAGGACATTCAATGACAATAAAATATGTTGCTACTCAAATTACACAGCTAGGATATCATGGCAAATGGCAGGACCCGCTCGAATGTTGCTTGATTTGCCAAATCCAGGGATAGCGCGTCAAGCTGTTTTGGCACGGAAAGGCTATTTATTCCCTGTGCGAAGTGTGAGATTTTCCAGAAACGCGGCATAATTATTACACCCCTCAGTCGTTCACTACACCCCCCAGCATGGAAATGCTTGCAGGATTTCGCAATGGTGGGCAGCGTTGCACCAAATCGAAACCTATTGTTGGTTCTTTGGTCGATTTTTGTCCTCTTGCACCTTGCTCAGTATCATTCGTCTCACTATTGGTTGAACATCGGAGCAATTGCATTCATTATATGCCTCGCAAAATTGTCAGCAGCGCGCCTCTTGCCGAATGGCGAGCGCCCCCGATACCGTCTTCGAGTTGATGATTAGGAGTATCTTCTTCTTCGTTGCAATATACTGAGATCGCGTACTATGTCTTTCCTACCCTCTTCAGGTAGCTGTCAAAACAGCCATTCCCTGGAACTGTTCAGTATAGCAATCTATCGACACCCATACCTTGTCAATTCAAGTTTTAGTATCTGTAATGAGCCTTCTAGTTCTCGCACTATGACCATCCCAACTCTCCTGCCATCTGTCAAAGCGCTTCCCTTCCGTTGCGACGGTCGACACAGTTTTATAAGCCTTACGGCTTATGTGTTCAGTCATTCTCAGATCTTTGTCGAGCCGCATACCTAGGTACTTAATTGAATGTTGGCTTCTGATCTCGGTGTTCTCAATCTTAACAGCTAGTGAAGTTAGCTTATGTCTGCCAGAAACAGCGCTCCGTCTTCTCAGGAACAAAGTCATCTTCTCACGATTCCATATGCTCAAGGCCTTTCTGGTGTACCTCTCTCTTTGCCATATCAGGCGCATTTTCTGAAGCATCTGTAACCGAAGGACCCCATCGTTGAACACGTTCCAAAGCAATGGCCTTAAGATGGAGCCTCGTTGCACTCCCGAGGTTACCTTCATCGTCTGTTGTCAATTAGGCTAGCAGAAAAAGTTATAAGTCCAATCTGTTTATCAGCTAGGGATCGTCAAGCCAGTGTCGCCAGTATACTCACCTATGATGACTGGTGGTAACATATTGTATGGATTTTGGAAGGTCGTTTTATATTCACTAGCACTAAATAAATCATTATGTGTTTTTTTTATACTCCAACTACCACGAACTAAACTACCACTAAACACCCATTGGTACCGTGGGGCTATAGGGGGATACAGGGGAAAGGGGGAACGCTACACGGACTCTGGCGAGGGAACATGTGTGCACGTTCGACAGTCAGAGACCGTCTACTACCTACGGACAATCACAACATCCATAACCAAGAGAAAAAATTCTCCTGGGACGGGACTCGAACCCGCACAGCGCACGGCGACTGATCAGGAGACCGAAGAGTCTACTACTGCGGCCACCACTGCTGCCTATAGTTGTGTATTTTCGAAATGGATTTTGTTGAAACAACTTGTGTAGTAGCTCTATAGTAGGTCTATAATACAAAATAATAATAAAATTTCATAATAAAGAGATATACCCGGCCGCAAAGTGTAAATCGCCCTGTAGAACTGCCAAATCGAATAAACTCACTTCAGCTGTCCCCAAGATTCAGCGACCTACCTGGAGCGTCTATACAAATGGCTAGATCGATATCTAATATGTCATGGCATAGAGCGGTGAAATCTGATATAATGTCCTTGAGGGGAGAACAGGCAATAGAACAAAAAGGTATTTGAGCGTTAGATCAAATAACATGACTGATTGGGGTTTGGAGACCGACCCTTATGTTTGGTAGATCTTTATCTCAAACGGCAAAGCATACTGTCGTGAGCCTTGTTCATGTGAACTATACCAGATCCGTTCTTAATATGCCATTGCCAGAACAGCTCTGTAGAACACGAACAAGGCTTATAATACACGACAATGCCTGCAAAGCCGCAGAGGCTTGACTCTTGTACCATATCTCCAGAATTTAATCAGATGGACAGCTTTGCTGCGATATAATGCCTTGTAGCACCTACAATTCGACAACTCGACCTACAAGAAATGTACATCCAGCAAGATGGAGAAACGACTCACATACGAGCTCGTGGCTAGAGAAATGATTAATGTTTTGCGATGAATATTTTCCGTACGTTTGATATCCGCACTAGTCATCTGGTCCCCAAAATAAATCAGCTGACCTTGTACGACACCAAACGCCCGCCTATGGGGAGTTTTTGTTTATATAAGTTATATTCAAACAAAGCAAGCATTATCGAAGAGCTGAAGAGCAATATAAGAAATATTCATGCCGAAATCTATCAAAAAGTAGGTAATGGAAAATGTAATCAAGAAGGATCAGATACCTGTGACTCGAGAGCAGGACTTTTATGTGATCTCATTTTACGCACAAACTCGTATAACTCCCAACTTTCAATAGAAGATTATATTATACAAACGCAAGGCTGCCAGACATTACCCATTTTCTCAAAGACAAAACTTGGGGTATCCGGTAGCGTTTATATGTACTTTCAATGCCTGCGTATCTGCTGGTTAGATAACTTACAGAAACCAGGTGCAAAAGTAAGAAAGACACTGACTTACTTAAATTTGTATAGATGATTTCATATATACTTTGTAAAGCATTATTATAACGTAATATTCAGCACTGTCGGATACCGCGGTCCATGACTCCAGTCAGTCATCTTGCAGCACCCAAACAAGGAATTGAACTTGACTTATTTTTCTCACAATTGAAAATCTCCCCAAGAAAGCGTTATTGTTTGCTTAGAAGAAGCTAATCAAACAATAACGCTTTCATTCTTCGATATTGTTTCTTAAACGATACCTAATCCTCAAGGAACACCTATGCATGTGACCTTCATCGAAATGAAGCGTTTATGAGGGTGAAATCATGCAAGAGCGGGCTTTTTTCTACAATAAAACAACAGCAAAAAAAATACCGAAGTACCTACGGTTCGTTCGAAAATGTCAAAACTGTGTCATGAGCTTCTCAGTCTCCCATAATCGTTGATGATAGTCGTCAAGTGTACAGAATCCAGAGTTGCAAGTGAAGCATGCAGAATCATGTACAAGCTTAGACTAGAAAAAAGTGCATCCCAGTGAGGGTTTTACTCGAGAAAGACGTTACTTTTAGGCTTTCATTGGCACAGAAGAAGCAAAGTGTTGTCTAACTAAGGCAAAGAATATTTGTTTGTTGAGTGATACTAACAGGATCATCGCCACAAAGCTGTAACACATGATTAAAAGAAACTCATAGGCATACAGTGTGAGGAGGTCAGCTGCGATCCTGCGATCTTCAATTTTTTAATAAATTATATCAAAATTGAACCTAATAATTTGAAAGATAATGACTCAGTCAACAAATAATTTTCCTCTGTCTTCTCCGCTCTTATTGCTTGACCGCCATGTGACGAATATTAGGTAGGTACTCTAATAACAAATTTCATAACGATTTATCTGTTTTTCTTACATTATCCACTACTGAAGACATTGGTTGAATTGTTGACCAACTAGAGTTCAATTCAAATGGATCAGATCATATTTGCTTATAATGCACATCGTCAATTGTTGTGTTGCTGAAAGTTACTTTCCTGTCGATTGGAAAGTGTCTTTGATAAGAGTATTGTGTCAGCATCCTTTTAGACTTGAATGAAAGTAAAGTCGTTGGTACTAATTTTGCTTGATTTGGAAAATAGTGAATCTGCAGCTTCTAGAAATGCCTGTTTTATCAATTCCCCGTCTTCATAAGGTTTCCTCATTTATGTAATTATCTGGTATAATGCTTCAGTTGCAGACTCACTTTTGTTTGCCTTTAACTTCTGTAAAGAAACATTGTTCTTCTCATTCCGAATGGAAATGCTATATCTTCATCTTCTTACTACTGGTCATAGTGTTTTTAATTGCAGGCCAACTCTAACCCAACCGCTTTGTGCCGTTTTAAACTGAGCGCACTGTCTCCGCGTCTTGCATATTTATTCCGTTCAAAGTCGTCGAGATCGTTCTCGAACAGATCGCTCACCGCAGTGCTGCAGCTTCTTGTGTTTATTATGAGAATTTACAAAATATACGGAAGTTTCTATGAATCTTACACCTTTTTAAAATATGTTGTGAGTCACCAGAATTGCCTTTGCGAGTTACCGGTAGCTCTCGATCGACGGGTTGGCGACCACTGCTTTAGATCATGACCTACTACGACCCCCTTCCCACTTCAGTTCGCCCAACTATTGAAATCTTAGTTTTTTTCTAATCAAACACAAATAATAAAAATGTAGCAGGGTGTTATAGGTTTAAAATATTAGCAATGAATATTTTGATAATATATAGTAGAAAACACCAACTTTATCACTCCCTAATCAAATTTGCAGCATAAAAATAACAAATGTTGCAATTACAGCATATCAACCTATTTTCATTTCAATGCAAAATAAGTCTATAACGCATAGGTGGCTGTGAAAAATAAAAGCTATGACAATTGTTTTTATTAATCACAGCTGTCAGAATACGTTTAAAATAGTTTTGGGTAGTTAAGGTTTTCAAAATGGGTAGAGGATAGATTATTTGTGAGAAAATTCGGTTACTGATAATTAAATTTTTTAATTCTGGTAAATGAAACTCAAAAATTGCAACTTTGTTAGACTTATCGCGGAACAGTGTGAGAAATATTGTTAGAAGATATAACGCAACTGGAATTTTGAGGTCCACAACTCATAGAGAGGCCCACAAACTGGGATTTAGCACTAACTTGCAAGGTAAGTTTTCTTATAAAAAAAGGTGAAGTAAAAACCCTAAAGTTGCACAACTTGTTTATAGGCCAAAGAAAAGACACTATTAACTTCACTGCAAAAGAAAAATCGGCTTGGATGGCAATCGCAGTAGAGTTATTCGCAAAAAAAAATGAGGCATTCCATGTTGACTGTCTGAAGAGAAAAGTGAAATTTCCAGCATCCATTATGGTCTGGTGCAGTATGTCATCAAAATGAGTAGGAAAACTTCATTTTATTGATGGAAATGTGGATACAAACAAATATTTGGCAATTTTAGAAGAATCGCTTTTACCAGTGATGGAAGAATGTTTGACATCCGGCCAAGATTTTGTGTTTCAGCAAGATGGTGCAGCGTGCCATACCTCAAAAAAGGCTATAAAATGAACGGAAGAAAATAATGTACCACTTTTGAAATGGGTTTCTAGCAGTCCAGATCTGACACCTATTGAAACTCTTTGGCACGAGATGAAAAAGGTTCTACGTCAGCATCCTGCTCATATAATCACCGAACTGAGACAAAAGCTTCAAGAAATATGGGATTGTTTTACACCAAAGTTTTGCCAAAACTTGGTTAACACTATGCTCCAAAGGATTTCAACCGTAATAAAAAAAAGGTGATGTTACCCAATGGTAATCTTTCAATTGTTGCTTTGTTTACTTCGCGCATTTATTCGCACACTGTTTATTTGTTCAGATGTTCTATTTGTTATAGGTCTAAGTGATTTCAAATATGTATTTTTTACGACTAGAGTGTATCTTAAATGTTTTTGAGAAAATAAATTGTTTTAGAAGTAAATAGTTTCGTCATGTTTAGTTTATAAATGCATATTTTGGTACAAATCTTGAAGTGGGCCAACTGAAGTGGGAAGGGGCTTGTATATGCCAACGCAAAGTCTTATGGATTTGATCACACTGCAGTGAAATTTTTCCCCCAAATGTTTCTAAAATGTGCTAATTGATTCATCTGAATCAATACTCAAGCTGCAGGTGTTCCGCAGGGATCAACCTTGAGTCCAACCCTGCTTTTCATTCATACAGCAGACTTGCTAAGAAGCTAGAAGTATTTTAAAGCTTAATTATATGCTGATAGTGTTCAGTTATTTCATTCCTTTGATCCGTCAGAAACTTATCTTACAAACGGGCGAATACTCTTTAATTTAAATAGCATGAGTAGCTTTGAAGCTAAGAATAATTTAATACTTAATGCGACTAAATCTGCGGTTATATGTTTATGCCCGAAATTAGAAAGAAATGTTGTTAGTCAGAATTATAATGCCATTAACTTATGGGCTCTGAAAAAGGTAGAATTTTTTCCTTATCTGTACATCGTAGTAAACAATATCAGCATGTTTCCTCTAGACAATGTGATTTCAATAGGCTGAGCATGTATAATTTCTATAAGCTCATTCTACCGGTATTAGTCCATAATATTTTAAACATGTCATTTCCATTCTACTTAAATAGTAATCTATTTGATGTACAGGACGCAAATTTGAGGAGAGTTAGTGTAATGTGTAATGTAATGAGCCAATTACTATTATTACTAAGTAAGCTTCCTGTAATGATTTTCGGCCAGATCAAATAGATGCAAGATCTAATCTGTCAATCCAATTACCAGGATGTCAATTTTTGTATTGACCAAAAAGTGGTACAAAGGAGGTAAGCTGTGACTGGTGTACTTTGCGATATAGATCTAGAATCAGCAAGGGTCGCCCCAATTACCATGCCGCTCACCTTTGTCATCCGATCAAACTCTGGAATACCTTTTTGTGCGTTCGAAAAGACAACCTATCAGATTGCGCCGTTTTCCGCTTTGACATATTAGATATCGATCTATCCGTCTGAATAGACGCACCGTGGAGGCAGACCGACGAAAATTTGTTACAGGAAGCGGATGTAGGTTTATTTGAATTGTCAGTTATGTATGAATTCGTAAGGCTGGATCGGCGTTGCCAGATGTTATGTCTACAAAAAAATAGAAATTCGTTTTTATGATTTTTACTGGCAGCAATTTTACGCGAAAAATAAAGGTACCGATCCCTACGTGACCACAGCTTTCCGACATCTCTTAATGACTTTGTACGCTTCTAAGAACTCGAGCAAGGTCGTCCACCACATAGGCGACCCATCATCTCTCACGGCAGAGCTGATTGCTCACCATGCTGCAAAAGTTGCACAAAGTAAGGACAGCCTGAGTATAATCCGTTTGATTTTCGTCTCTGCCAGTATAACCAACTACATACAATGTTAATTGCCGTATTGGTGATTGCTAAAGAGTATGAAACACCGTAGTATACAATTGGTTATAATCGCAGAGATGGAAAGAAACCAGATCATATTCAGCCAGCATTTTTATGCAATGTTTGCAAATCAAGTCGTTGCACTAATTTTGTTATTGTTGAACGTTTTCGAGGCAGTTAAATGAGAAAAAAAATAACGCAACAATAAAATTTTTAAGAAATACTAAAAGACCGGACAGAAGCAACTGAAAAAATTAAGATTTTAGTGTGCTTTCGGGAGAAATCAGTTTTTCTATTAAAATCTGTTATTTTGTTTCTAGAGAATCTTTGGTATACCCATTGTCGCTCGCACTGTGAAGACAAATCTAAAAATATCTCATATAATAACATTTATAAAGCCGTTTAAGCCGTCGCCCGTGAAATAGAAATTTCAAAGGTCAATGTTGTCTTTAAATTCCGCCATTTTGTTTTTACATTTTAATAAAGTCTTTATTACTCAAATTGCTGAGACAAGTGAAATAATACCTTATATATGTCAAAATCCACTAAGCCGTTCAAGCTGCAGCCCGTGAAATAGGAATTCCAAGATCGAACTGTTTTCCTAAAATCCAACATTTTGTTGAATGCAATTTCAATTGCCAGTATCACTAGCTCCGCTAAGACGAATCCCAAGACACCTCTAACTCAAAATTCATCAAGCCGTTTGGCCTGAAGCCAGTTAAATAGAATTTTTTGGACAACTTAATAATTTTACTTATAAATGTTATGTGATTAATATAGACGGTAGTCATGTTATGGGTACACTTAACTAAAATTTAAAACTATGTTTTTTTATATATATACCTTTGAATATCCTACCTAAAATGTATCACATAATAATAATAATAGTTTATTTGCCAAAAATGTGTGTGGCAATAATCTAATCTTTTGTCATATTTGCCATCATGGTCACTGTCGAAACAACTTATGAGACGTGAAATGGCAGTGGGTATTCGTTTGTTTGAAATGAATGTTAGAAAAATGCATTGAAGCTATAGCTATCCGTAAAGAATAAAAAAGTGAAAATCAAAAATAAAAAAGAAAGTTAAAAATATAAGATCACAAGAAATAGCACATTCACAAATCATTGAGATGCACACATTAAAAAAGTATTGAAACTTGCAATAATAATGTTATCATAAATATAGGAAAATATAGTAAAAACAAAAAATTAATATAAAAAGAGCATTACAAATATACGATAGTCATCACATTCATACAAGCTGGCATTTAAGGTGCCCACAAATTAGCAACCATGTGCATCATACATGTATGTCAACCACGTTTGCGCGTTGATGGTTGCCGGTGTGTGGTGCAAAAGCCGCAAGCATGTGCGTCGTACAAGTTTTCCAGACTAGTCGGAATTCATCAACGCGCAAACATGAATTTGCAAACAAGATTGTCGGTGTGTGTCTTCTTCACGCATGCATTTTGGGTACAGTGTCTCGCGTGTTTATTAACAGTTTGTCGTCGCTTTTGATAATGTCTGATGTAAGACACTTTTCAAAAGCCTTTTTGGCAGATTTTATTGAACTTTACAAAGGTTATCCTTGTTTATGGAAAACTAAAAGTGATGATTACAAGGATCGAAATAAGAAAGATGCAACTTATTTAGTTTTATTGAAAAAATTACAAGAAATTGAGCCAAATAGTACAAAGCAGTGTGTGAAGGCTAAAATAAATAGCATCCGCGGTAGCTTTAGAAGAGAAATGAAGAAAATTGAAGATTCCAAACGGTCAGGCAGAGGGTCAGATGAAATATACAACACACATTTATGGTATTATGATTTATTGCTATTTACCAAAGATCAAGAAATGCCTCGAGAATCGGTCAGCAATTTGGTTGAGAATCAGGAAGGTGAAAGCGAGCAAGATGCTAATAATGAAGATGAGGTAAGAAAAGTACAATTTAGTTTTTGCAATACAAATTTATTTGTTAAAAATACTATTTACTACATTACATGGAATTAATGCACCATCTTTTGTTGCCATTCCACTGCGCCCTCGTTATTAAAATAATGCATGTACAACTCTCTGACTTGTTTTGCCTCGATGTTGAGTCTTTGGTTGAGAATTTGTTGTTAACGAATTAAATTAGTTGGTTGTTCATCCAGTTCAATACTGCCGGTACTTGTATTTTCTGTGTACATATTATTATGTGGTGCATATACAGTCGCACATCTTCTGCTTAAGTAGTTATGCAAAACACAGGTTGCCATAACAATGCTATCAATTGCTTCTAAATTAACAGAAATTGCTGTGTGAAATATTCTAAATCGATTAGACAATATTCCAAACGCATTCTCAACTTTACTTCTAGCCCGCGATAGACGATAATTGAATTTTTTTTTTCGTTATTCAAATCTCTACGACTGAATGGCTTCAAAAGATTTTGTCGAAGGGTGAACGCTTCATCGCCAACAAAAAAGAAAGCCAACAGTTGGGTTATTAGTTTTGTATTAGAAAAAACGAGTATTACTTCATTGTTGTTTCAGTTTTTATCACATCAGTTTAGTTTGAATTCATTAGTTCAGGTTCTAGGTTTTGTCATGATTTTTGTTTTAGGTTTTCGTGTTTTCTTATTATTAAAGTTTTGCTGACTATATTTTTTTATGTTAAAGTAAACATTGTATATTATACTCATAATAATAAATGCAATATACTAAAAACATGCATATATTTTTCTTATCTTCATATACTCATTTTTCAATACCTCAAATATTGCTCGACAGGTCTCCGGTATTATTTTACCTAACGACTGAGGAGAAATTAAAGTTGAAAACTTTAAATCTTCGTATTTTCTTCCTGTGGCTAAATAGCGAAGAGTGGCTGTTAATCGCTCATGTGGCGAAATTGAAGACCTCAAAATCGTGTCCTGTTTTACAATTAATGGAGACACTAAGGTTAGTAGCGTTGAGTAGCTTTCTTCATCCATCCTCAGGTAATTTCGCCAATCGTCAGGTTCTAAACGTAGTTCTTCTAGCAGACTAATATGGGTATATTGTGGGCGTTTTAAAAGCCATTCCTTTACCCATTTCTTCCGGATAGGTGGCTTTTTAACTAATCTATTTGTTTTCTTTTTAATTAAAACAGCGTACGCCGCTGCCAATAGAATGTACTCGTCTTCACTGCTCATTATGCACTTTCAAACTAACTTGCTTAACAATCTTGTATGCAGGTCTGGGCTCAAAATCTATTGACATACTTGTATGTCACACATGTATGAAAAAAGTGTATGACGCACATGGTTGCTAATTTGTGTGCACCTTTACATGGAGGCACGTACAACGATTTTTTTTGCTATCTATATACTCATGAATTTCTTTTCTAGGGATGGTTTTTATCCAGAATTAAATTATTTTTTTAAATAGTCCAATATTTTGTATAGTTCTGTATGCGATAGGCATTTCATTGTACAGCTTGGGGCATAGATAGACTCAGGTGCGTTATGATAGTGTTTTTTTTTTGGGTACTATTTGGTGCAGAGTCGCTTTCAGGTGGGTGTCATATTTATGAATCATTTTTTCATGATACGTTTTATTTTTAAAGTAAGACACCATGGTATTATACATAAAAAATCTGTTTTTATGTTCCTAGTTCCGGCCTCATATTATACTTCGTCAGACGGATGAGTTTTCTTTTTGCTAAAAATAATCTCCGTAGCAAAGATGTGACTGCACAAGTGCGTACTATAAGACTCTCATACAATCAAAGCCAAGCACGTTTGTGAGGTACTTGAACTTTGGCATAAGGCAACTTATTTTCTTGGCTACATACTCAATTTGTACATCCCATCTTAGGATTTTCAACAATAAAAGAATAAATTCCGAGGTATTTAACGCTGGTTTGGCTTTTAATTGTTTCAGTACTATTTGCTGGTTTGACGTTAATTTCAATGTACGGAGGAAAGTGATTCTTATAAGATGCGATATATGAAAGTTGCTTCCATCTTCTGAAAGTCCTATGCTACTACGAATAATGTGGCATTCAGTTTAGGGGTGATTGATATGTATCTTTCGAGGAAAACTAAGTTTTGTGTTCAGTCAGCATAAATGATGCATGCATTGAAAAACGTTAGAATGGCTAGAAGCTGTGGGATATGAAGCACGTCTTGATGGAAACTTTGCTAGTTTATTTGCAAAAGTTGAGTATTTTCCTAGTCAAGATCCTTAGCTTCGGGCAGTGATATCGTCCTATGAAGGTACCTTCTAGAATACACTAAGATATTCAGAGTATTCCATTTAAAAGAAACGTTTCCATGCTGTTATGAATCACTATCGCATTTGCCAGGTAAGGAACGAATAGTTGCCTACAATTTTTTAAACAAACTTTTTTTAAACATCTTCAACATAACGGAGTTATTGACCTATTGCACACTAAAAACTCATCCTGTATGCTATATGTAGAAAAATGTGGCAACACTGACGTTAGCTCCCCCGTTTCTCCCTATCTTGTGTATGGAATTGCTTAATGTGAGACATTCATCTTCGTGGGATGAAGTGCACTGAATTGTAGGTTTTGATTCAGTGCACTATAAATAATGAGCAATCCCTTTTATGGATGTGCACTGAGTAAAACGGTGAGCTTTAGGTCAAAGCGATCCATCACTATACCCTCGGATTATAACTTTGGATATGTACTTCCATTGAATCCAAGGTTGCATTGAGTTGTAGCGGACTTACTAGGCATATGTTTTGCTGGATTGAACATTATTAGCTTCATTCGGGTATTTAGAGGGAACGGTATCAGAAACGTCCCGGGAAATAAGGGAATTCAGTAACTGGGAGAGTGGACGTGGTTCTCTCCTTTCCGCACGGGTATCATGTATGTTGAAAAGTGACGTTATGTAGCTTTTTATGACATTATATTGCTTTTTGTGAAATTATGTAGGTTTTTCTACAACTTAGCGCTAGGTGATGGACTCTGGT
The DNA here is from genome assembly GCA_963669975.1 of Acanthoscelides obtectus. NCBI lineage: Eukaryota > Metazoa > Arthropoda > Insecta > Coleoptera > Chrysomelidae > Acanthoscelides > Acanthoscelides obtectus. Next base: position 72,606,325 of record CAVLJG010000006.1, read on the forward strand.
TGTGCACTCGTTTTGTAGTTGTATGTGTTGCCTAGACGTCATGCCGCTTCAGTTATCAATGCTTGGCTCTGATGTGATGTAAAAACTGCTTTAGATCATTGCCAGATTTTTTTTCTCACATACTACTATAGTTTTTATTTACTGCTGGGGCCAGTTGTAACTTTTTTCTCATTGTAGTTTTGACATCGATGATATTTTGATAATTTTTTTGTTGAATATTGATAGTCTGGGGACTTTAGGTTTCCCAGCATTTTGTCGAATATCAACAAACTTTTGATTGAGGTTGTGACTATTGTTGTTGATAGTTTATACGTATATTCTTATATGCTTTTGATTTTTGATCACTAACCTCTTAGTTTTTGAAAGTATTTCTTCATGTGCAGTTTTTTTATTTCTTGAGACTTTTCATGTATGCATATATAGCCTAATTGTTGGATCTCTGGTGTACTGATATAGCTCTCATGATGTTTGGTACGTAGGAAATTTACCTTCAAAATTATTTTTGCCTTCCCCAAATGTTTTTACTTTTTGAATTTTTGACTGTAATTGAACCTTTGATCACTTGTTTTCATTCTGATGGCAATAATCTACTGACTAGAGTTATCTGGAGTAAATCATTTTGCGATTTATCCATTTGTCTGAATTGTATGAAATTGATATTCATAATTTTTCGTATATTTTGGCGGTTTACTTTTTTCAAGTATTGACATTTGGACATAGTGCGTTGATACTTACCTTTCTTTTTTTTTCAAGAAATAAATGATGTTTTTCTTGACTATATTTTTGCTACTTTTCAATGGGGGGGGGGTGACTCCTAAATCATTTTTACCTATACAAAGACACACATACTCATTTATGATAATTAAATTTCAACTTGTTGTTGAAATAGTATACGTTCCTCAGCAACTATTGTAGTAATTTTGTCTCTTGTTTGGAGCATAAGTTTTCATAATTTTAATGTTTTATAGCTTTATCTGGCATATTCTTTGGGGGAAATTAGAACATTAGTGTCTGATTTTCCATTGGATTTACAGGACTTGAACGTCTCTGTACTTTGTTAATGTATGTAAGATATAAAATAATTTTTTTAAGATTTGGCTGCTTCTGTTTTTGTATTGAAACTTTTTGTTTGTATTGTTAGTTTTTTTATAGTGTTTTGGATCCTTGTTATTTCCACTCAATTGAAGGGGGCGAGTTTTTCGATCTGTATATTGGAGCGAGTAGGTTTTCCTATATTTATTTCCTAGTACAGATGCGAACGGATAAGAATTTCCTTTGATAATTGTTAAGCTATTTTCCTATAAAAGGCAGTTGAATGTTTATTTTGGACATTTGTCATCGTTGTTCTTTCAACCTTTTGAACTATTACGTCAGCCCACCATTTACAAAATTTACAAGTCATAATTATTTTTCTGATTCCAATTTAATGTGTATACTTCATCTTTTGAATATTTCATTTTTCTGAGTGTACTCAAAATTTAAATTGCATTCCCGATCAAAGTCATGTCACAAATACTGTGTATAATATTTTATAATGTTTTTATGCGCATATTTTCTGAATTTCTTTTACATACTTACGTACCTCTATTTTTGAAGTCTATTACTTTTGAAGTTTTTGATAGTATCCTCTTTTTTAATTCATTATAACTTTCTTCGAGAGCACAGACTTACATTGATTTTTGGTTCAAACTTTTGATGTTTGTTCACATATTTTTGAGTGGTTTTGAACTTTGACAGTATTTTGTAGTCTGGATAGTTACATAGATTCGTTGCGATGTATGCCTTTGAGGGTCTTGTACTATCCACAGCTTCTTTAATTGAAAGTGTTTTCTTCATATGCATTTTATTTTCTTCTTGAGACTTGTCATATATGCTTTCCGCCTGGTTGCAAATCTGTGCGTATTGATAAACTCTTGAAACCTCTGGCGTATAAGTAAAACTCACTTTTGATATAGTAATTTATGTCTCAGTTCAATTCAATCAGTTCAATTTGATTTGAAGTAATTGTCAATTCCTTCTTGAGATTTTTCATATATGCTTCCAGCCTTTGTGCACATTTGTGCGTATTGCTAAGTCTTGAGCTTGGTTGCGACATTGCTTTCATGTTTCGCTATAGATTTTGAAATATCTGGTGATTTTGCATTATTGCATTAGTTTTGATAGTCTGCTCTCATAGTTTTTTCCGACTTCTTATTTCTTTCAATTTCTGTCTTGACTTGAAGTAATCGCCAATTCTTATAGATTCAGTATAGTAATTCTCTTTTCATACTTTACACTGGTAAATTATTATAGTTTTTCTAATCTTGTAATATTTCATATTTGAACTTAACTTTCATTTTACAATGATATGGTTATACTCAGTGTAGACTTTGAAGTGCGCTGATGATATCAGTGATCTACATGAGAATATTCCATAGACTATAGACATTCTTGTATAGGGCTTTGGAGTGCACCTATGGTGACCCTAGAATTCTATATTTAATATTTCTCTCATATTTTTGCTTTAAATCAAAATTCGAATTCTTACCTATCATATTTATTTCTATTTCTTGTTCAGTAGATTGTTTTTTTATAACTCCAATTTTGCACCTACATATATCGTAGACTTGCATACAATTTTTGCTTGCGGCATTACTCTCATGTATCGTGATTTATTAAAATATCTTGTGATTTTCGTTTCGCTATTTTGCATTTTACATATGCTCACTTCGTTTCTCATTTATTACTCATGAAACTTTTAATATTTTGCTTACTTTAGTATTTTTTTGAGAATTCTTTGTAAAATCATGCTCATATAGCTTTGATATTTCCTTTCACTTTATGATTTTAATACTATTAGTTTTACAGTTGCACTTGTGTTGCACTTAGTTTTTTTTGGAAATTTATTTTGCTCTTTTCTATATTGAACTTCATAATTTTTTTTGGTCTGGTTCTTGTGTTGTCACATGACCCGAAAATTTTGATTGAACTTAGTCTTGAATTTTAGTTCATTGATTGAACTTAAGCTATATTTTGACTTTGAAAATCTTACTTCAATATTTCATGAATGTCTCTTATATACTTTAATTCTCTGAAAACATTTAGAATTATTTTGTAGTCTTACAGACTGCTGGCGCCAGACAATTTTTTTTGTGGAATCAGAACTGCACTTAGACAACATTTTTTTTTATTAAAATACCTTCTTGATCAAGTTCTCATTGGTTCAGTACTTGTAAATTGTTTTGTTATATGACTTGAATTCCTAATAGAATTTGTTAATTTCTTTTGATTTTCATGTTTTGAAAATAGTAATGCACAGTTTTTTATATTGGATATTGGTTTAAAATATCACTGTAGATGATATTCTCTTTGGGTTTGGAGTATTGCGAGATAATCTGGCAATTGTTTTGAGAAAGTTTATTATTCTGTTTTTTTTAGTACCTCTTATGCTTTAAGTACTTACTTAGTTTTGAAGTCTTTAGTAGTCAGTCGTGCATTTTGGATGCCATTGTGATTCCTCACTTCGTGCTTGGACTACTGCTGAAGCTTTTAGTTTATTATTTTTCTCGTCCTAGGTGTGACGATGTTTTACGTTTTGGGTTGTTCATCATATGATGATAGTTTTTTTTTAAGTGCAACTTGACTGTACTTTTCAGCGAGTTGGTGCTATAACCATCCCTCTTGTTTGGTAGACTTGAGGCTATCCCTTTTTCTTCCAATTCTCTTCTAACATTTTTGTTTCTACCTTACTTTTGCTACTTGTTATCTGGTCGAATGGTTGTACATTTGTCCTTCCGTGATAACTTTCAATTTCGTTGTTAAATAAAAAAAAATCTTGTATGCTTCTTCGAATTTTTTTCTGGTTAAGTAGGGGAGAGTGTAACGGTTTCACCGTCCGATTGTATTTATTAAATCACTTCTCGATTTTCATTTCAGGATCGCAACTCATTAATCCCATCTCTTGCTTTTTTACTTGGAAACATTTCCGCTTGGAGCGCGCTTGATGCGGAGTTCCTGATCTGTGATCTTCCTCGCGCTTCCTTTTCACTTCAGCCGCCGATCTAACAACAGAATTTTGTTCTCTGTAGCACCATGTGCTAGCATTTTGTAGAATGTGTGTCCAAATAGGATAAAATGGTGAGTTTTATAATACTATACAGTTTTATTGCTGGATCTGCCTGTAGTTTGTAGAAAAAATCGATATGTAAGTGGTTTATTTCTTGTACGATTTTAAAATATCCATCGAACGTCATTTTCGACTACTTGGATCATTCGCCATAACTTTAATCAAATCGAGGTAGAAATCGATCCACATCGATTTTACCTCTGTGTGCGTATATATATTCATAGTTCAGTGAAATTATGAGTACGTTGATTATGAATATTCGATATTTGTGTTTTTATATCAGAAGAATGTGGAGAAATTTTTGATGACCACCATCTTGTTTTACGCTTTTTTTCCTATTTCATGATTTTATTTTATGAAAGGCATTTCCAATTTTCGGTTTGATTGTATCAAACTATGTAATGTAATTCTAACCTAGAAAATCGTTGGTTCTCTTTTTAGACAGACTGTGATTGGAAATGCCTTGGCCATTGGGGCACGTTGCTAATGCATACGGTTCTTTTTCAGATTGGGGCCACCTCCTTTGTCTTTGACTTTGCCTTCCTTTGTCTTTGACTTTGCCTTCCTTTGTCTTTGACTTTGGCTTACCTATTGCTTGGCCTATCACTTTGCCATGCATGTGCCTTGGCTGTGCCATCACTTACAGCTTCATCCTTGATGAAGATCACGTTTAAGTTCAACTTCACTGCATCCTTCGCCTACATCTAGTTTTGAAGCCACTAAATATGAGGCCACCCCTCATAACTAGGACCTCCACTTGAAGCCCTTGGCTATCCTCGCTTCAGTCCAGTCAAAATGGACCAGCTTAGTGAAAGATAAGTGGATAGTTTTGTAACAGCGCCAAAGATTTAAAACTTTTATTTTTTTCTTTAAAATTTCAACAAGGTTAATTCTCAAATGTAATGAAAATGCTTTTCTAGTTTAATAAAATCTGTTAAATTTTTGTGTTCTGTTTGTTCTTCTATCCTCTAGCTATGCCATGGTCGACACACAGCTACACGCCTGTTGATGTCTTCATGCCACCGACTGAGCTGCCGGAAGCTAATGGTAACCCCCTTTCTGTGATTGTGCAGAAAAGTTGGAATCTTCATTGCATTCCATCTTTTCTGGACTTTTTGCGGAAAGGAAGGTTTACATACTAATAATATGTGTTGATGATAAGTGCATTGGTTTCTTGTCTCAAACACACTTACTTGAGATTCAAAGCTAGTAATTAGTTGGAAATTACATATGCAAATTTACTGAATTTCAAAAATGTGAGCGATAAGAAAAGAAAATCCCAGGTTGGTGAAGGAACAGGCAGGAAAATATGCTACAGACATGAATATTCATGATAGTGACAAGGTTATTATTATTATATTTTTTATTTCTAGTCAAATCAGCGCCTAGAGGCATTTCGAAAATGTTCGATGTGTGATGGGTCATTTCTAATTTTTCGGTTATGTGGCTCAATTGCACACAACGCGGGCGCGGTGGAAATTTCTCGTACTGCTCCTCAAAGTTTTTGAAAACACAAAGAAACGCAAAAAATCGCGATTTATAACTTCGAACATAACCTGCCTCCAGAAAGGACAACCTATAAATAACACGTCGGGCACAGCTAATATATTTGCTTCATTGGCAGCATATTATTAATAAGTTTCTCACACAGCAAATATCACTTTCCTTCTTTCATATCTCAGAGATAAACACTACAGACTACCCGGCTTCACAGAACATATACTTGATTTCTGCAGCCATAGTTGAGTCATTTCTCTATAAATGGACACTCACAGCGATCTTACCGAGCAAACGTAGAATGAACTATTTGCACCGTAAAAACTACCTAGTCTCCAAGATGCATTTTATTAGATTTTTTTTGGTCGTTTTATAGGTTTTTTACATAATAAGCCGTGTCGGGATCTCCATTCCTGAACACTGATGGAAGAGTCGCTTGCCAAGTTATTGTCGAGAGAAAGAGTGCGGAAGTCTCGCCTTTATCTTCATAGACGGAATTGACTTTGTGATGGAACGTTTATTGATATGAAGAACCCAGGAACATATTATTTTATTTAAAACGAATGGATTCGCAAACTTGTTTGACCAATGTCAATAGCCGTCCGAATTTGGGATCATTCCCCCGTGGAAGAGAACTATATTCACTTCCTCTCCATGGAGTTGGAGATGGCGTTATGCATAACTTGACTAAGCGCCATTCAAGTGGAGAAGTATTTGAAGCTGAGTACCAAACGTAATACTTGTTATTATTCATTTTGCAACTCGTGGCCAAACGACCAGATTTTGTCTAGTGTTAGCAGACGCACTTTCAACGTTTTGTATAAAGTGACGAACCTTCATATAATTGGCTCTTAGTCGCCTAATGCACATTGTACCATTGGCGGGAACGCAAAGGAAGTGATGTGACCAAGATAGCGGTGCGTGACAGCGACAGCTTCCTTCAAATATTAAAAAAACTATACAGAGCCCCCTTCAAAATACTTAAAGATCTCAACCTACTCGTAAACTATATTGAACATCTTTAAGGTAAGGTTCTGGTTTTCGGATTTATTCCCCCTGGCTCAAGAAAGTTAGTATATAATCTTAGGAGCAAGCTTAATTAGTAGTGTCTTCAGATTTCCAACTGTTATTTTCAATTTTGTCATTTCTGAATTTCAGCTTTTTTCCCAAGGAAGCTCTGATTTTCGATGCAAGTATTGAGGAAGATATAGATGGGTTCAATGGTTAATCATATCTTAGAGTTGACCATGAATAATGCAAACTTTTCAATCCAGATCCTTGATTTCTTACTTAAATGTGTGGCTATTTTCATTTAATTTTTAGATGAGTACATTAGATTAGCGTTTAAGAATAGAGAACTTGACATCCAAGCTGATATTTGTTTTGCATAATATGACAAAGTAATACTTGCATGTTGTAGTCATTAAGAAATAAGGAAAAATGATAAATGATAATGACGATATTTTAGGTCAGGCATGTCAAAACGAATTTCAGCAGCATTTGATGAATACGGTATAGAGTTTCACCAGATTTATTATTGCCAACAGTACATACTTTAATCGCGAAAACTAGAGTTAGGACGTCAAATTCGTTGAGTGGTGGTGGAACCAAAATTGTCGACTACGAAGGCGGAGCTATCTCGTACGTACACTGTGCAGGATATGTATTTCAGGTTCTGCGCATATACGTATATCGTCTCTCCTTGTTGCTGTCATCATGACCGTTAACTAGGAAGCAGGCGCTCGACATGCACTAGATTTCCGAAAACGACACCCTTCTTAGTGACAGGATTGGTTTCCTACCAATACTCGTATCGCTTACGCAGTTTAACTTCCTATCTCTAATCTTCGTGACTTTAGTACACAGATGTCACTTGCAGATTAGCTGTTTACTGCAATACCATAAAAAATCACAGCAATAGTCACAAAACAGTTCACCCCAATCTCAAATGTCTTGTCATAAATGGGAGTAACGACACTCTGCTGATTGTTGGGTTAAATAAAAGCAATGCAGCAACCCTTTTTCTTGCTTTTGTATCATTTTATTTTCATATTTTTCAGTATTCTTGTATCATTCCTAAATTCCACACTGATCCTGAAAAATGTGCTTACCAAATAATAGGAAAGCGATTTGTAAAAATATTATTTTGCTATTGCTTCTATTTCCTGTAAAACCCAGTCTGAAAATTATTTTTTCTCCCTATCTATTCAGGTTCGTCTCTTATTAAATCTGCCCCAAATAGGACGTTTGATACCTGGACACGTAACAACATTAAATCATCTCGAGGGTAGCGAATCAGGACGACACAGTACGCTGATAGTAATTTTGTTGTTTCCTTCCACGTTTTCCTTTAAGTGGTCAGTCGCCATGATGTTATCCAATTCAGAAAATTATCATTTATCGACTTGTTTCCGGTGTTTATTTATCGCGGAAATCAATAGGGGCTTGGAGGTGTGCCTTTTCTGGATGATGGAATGACAGACGATGAGGAAATCAACAAGATTGTGGACTATGATTCGAGGTTTCCTTAATGGATCTAGATTGTTGATCGAAGAATCAATTCATAAATGAGATAAAAGGAAAACATTTATTACCTGAGATCATAGGAGTGTACAAGTCATTTTTCAGTGAGAATGAATATTGGCGGCGATTGTTATTATCTGGAAAATCTATAATCAGTTTGCTAAGTTCAAACTGTGATAATGTGTTAATTAAATGAAAAACAGTCCATGTCCATGGCTGCTTTCATTCTAAGGTCGTGATTAATATGGCTATTCTGAACCTCGGGTCGCCTAACACCAAATGTAGCTCGTCTACATCGTTAGTTAATTTACTCGATTCATGAGAAATCTAGCCAAAGTCATATATGATTTAATTGAATGCTAGGAAACGAAGAGGAGAACATTTTAAGTTTGGATGTCTTTGACCATGACCTTGGCAGATTATTTCAAATTCAATCCTACTTTCTTGCAAGACTCCACACCTTCGACCTCGAAAATGGAATACGCGAAGTTTATATATGTTCTTGACAGTGACCTTGAGGGTTATGCCAAGATCAGTCCTATTTACTTCAATGGAAGCTATACTTTTCATCTCAGAAATCAGAGGATGGGTAAATTTCAATTTAGGACTTTGACCATAGATCGTCACTTGGGATTTGGAAACTTGCAACTTCTACCTCCCGATTCGGATTCAATGACCCTCACGGATGTTATATAAAAAATCTAAAAAACTTCAAACAAACCGACGAAATGGCATCTTGCAGACTAGGTAGTTTTTAGTGTGCAAATGTTCAAGGAAAATAGATGCTCTAACTTCGTAAGCTTATAAAGACGTGAAATAAAACATTGGGAAATGCGAATCGAGGGTACAGCAACAATGTACCTGCATAAACGTGTGCCGCAAGTTTCGATGCAAACGGTTACAGTGTCGGCAGTATCTGAGTTAATGCGGTCGTGGTAGGCACGATGGATTTATCTGCAGCAGAAGTGACTTTTATTGCGGAACATTATTTTCGATCGAGTTCGTTAATAATCGTGCGGGAACGGTTTCAGGAGAAGTTCGAAGCTTGCACAACACAACGATAAGGCGAGTGGTCGACCGTTTTCAGAATGAACATACACTGGTGAGACGAAAGGGGGGTGGCCTTTAGCGCAGTGTAAAAACGCCAGAAAAGGCCGAAGTGGTGCGGCAAGCAATTACAGCTAACCCTCGCCTCTCAGTGCGAAAATTGGTGCGCATGCATGAAATGTCTGTTGGCAGTGTACACAGTACTCTTCATGAAATGAAGCTGTATCCCTATCGAATTGAGGTACGACAAGAAGTGAAACCTCCAGACTACGCTCGTCGGGCACAATTTTGTCGCTGGTTTAATTCTTTTGTGCGCCAAGGTATGGCTCAGTTGGATTCGGTCTTCTTCTCTGATGAGGCTTGGGTGCATTTAGACGGTTATGTAAATGCACAGAATTTCCGTCTATGCGGAAGTGAAATTTCTCATGACTATGTGGAAAGAGGGTTACACCCTCAGAAGACTGGGATATGGTGCGCTGTATCGCGCGCACGAGTTGTTGGACCCCTCTTCTTTACTGAAACCATTACTGCGGAGCGATATCAACAAATCCTCGAATTGTTTATTGCGTCTTTGAAGCCGGAGGAACATTATAGCTGGTTTTAGCAGGATGGGGCCACAGCTCACACCGCTGGTTCGACAATGAATTTCCTAACTAAATTTTTGGAGACCGCATTATTTCGCCAAAATTGTGGCCACCACGAAGCCCTGATTTGTCGCCTACAGATTTTTATTTATGAGGCTACATCAAAGACAGGGTTTTCCAGAACCCACCCACCTCAGTCTCAACCCTACAAGCGCGTATTACAGAGGCTATTAACGCAATAACACTAGCAGTCTTACATACAGTGTTCCGCAATATGCAGAGAAGGGTAGGCGCGGATTGTGGACACTTCGAGCATATGCTTCTTGTTCGTATCCATACTTTTAAGTATATTTTTGTTACTTTTTATAATAAATTGTACGAGTTTGTAATCAGAGTATCTAATTTTCTTGAACACTCTGTAGCTCATTCCTCTGCTTGGGATGATCCCTGTTCGCTGTCATTTAAGCAACACGTACAGCTACAAAACCAGTTCACAACAAGTGTGCTGAATTAACATTTTGTAGAAATATCTACGAAATGTCACAAAAAAAAACAGACGAATTGTCACTTTTCAAGATACGTAATACACGTGCCGAAAGCCCATGAGTATTGATTTTTTACGTGATATTGGCAATGCACCTTAGGTCGATCCTATAGAAGTACCGTAACAAATGTATGATAGTAGTCATAATCTATTGTAAGGTCCTAAGGGAATATGACAAAAAAAACAGCAGAACATCAGAAACATTTTTTGGAAAAAGCAAACTTTGCAAAATATCGAAGAACTTCTATTAAAAATTTGCCTGAAACATCTGGAGGAAATTTTTAACTTATCGTATCAACACAGTGAGCAACACAAATCTGGAATAAAATTTGTTTCAAACCAAATCTGAGTATATTCCAATAACGGCGCCGTGCATCTTTTACAAATTTTGAGGTGAAACTTCAATGCCTTTCACTTTCCATGCGATCAGACTTTTAAATATTTCTACAAATATATAAGACAGTAGATTTTGTTGAGACATCACAAAGACATGCACGATTGCTTAAGCATGAATAGTGGCAAAATGCAAGTAGAAAACGAGTCACCAAGTTAAACTTACAAGCGGTAGTTTGTGAACATACCCTTATCATGATGGTGTAGACTCCTCTTTAAAGCAAAATATGCATTTTCTTCTTGGCGCAATTCGTATAAGGGCTGTTCACCCCTTACGGGCTAAGTAAATATTTCTGTTGTTCTTATTAAAATTTTCGAGCGTATTAAAGCACTTTCTTCATAGGAGGCGAGCAGTGGAAGCTGCGATAAACGAAACATTGCACTACTTTTGTTTTTTAAGTCTTCCTAAAAACCCGCTCCAAGATAGGTTTCTTTTTTGCTCCTTCCATCCTTTTCGAGCGCTCTGAATCCATACCGTAGGCTATCCACCGCTTTAGACTTTGAAAGATCTCGGCGAACACTACTGCTAGTTAGATGAATAAACTTTTCTTCCAAGCTTAGTTTGCTTAAAACTTAATTAGCTTAATAGCTGCTCACAAATGCAGTATCGTAGTGCTTATAGATTCACATCGTCAACCCAGATGAAAATATGATGAAGAGCTTATGAAAGTTTGAGCATTGTAACTAGGACATATGCTTTATAGCATTATGGATATGGTTCCTTGGTAGTGTTTATACCTTAGATGCCTGGAGGAATTTTTCTCAAGTACGATCTGTTGGTAATAGCTGAGCTTTTATGAAAGTGTTTCGGTTTCCATAGATTTTGAAGAGCGGAGAGCTTAAATTTTCTCAAACAATACTGAACACAAAATCATGCTGAATATGCTTTTTTAGGGCCAACCGGATTCCCAGTGCCACCTGCCACCACCACCACACCCCTCTTGGGCGTCTATGGTTTACACCGTGGCTAAATAACGACGAAATCCTGCTATTCCGTACATTAGAGCAGCTTTATAATCAGAAATGTTGTAACGTTATAACGGTTACAAATTGTGCTATACTATATTTTAGAACAGCGCCCAGTGCTCAATGTAAATGACTTTTGTTGCGCTCTTGGCACAGAGCAGTGTTAATGCACGGGGTAGCACTTTTCTATTGTCAACTAGCAGTGGTGTGAAACTGACAGTTGTTGATACTTGTAGATAGAGATATACGCTTACAGATTCTATTGCATTAACATGTTTTGATGTTTATTATGTATTAACGGTTGAGAGGCAAAATAGCTGTAAGATAAACTTTGTTCTAAGGGTCGTATCGTCAGTCGCTCCTACAATTGTAGAACGCCTTTATGGCCTCCTTGATTTTCACAGTTTTTCCACTGTTCCGTGACAACGCTCTACTTTAAGGTTATGTTACAAATATCTAATTGAATAAATTTTTTCACGCTTTTAATTTATACCATCTCATGAATCAGCCTCAAATTTCATACAATTCAGAAAGAATACATATCCTTACAATAGGAGAGCGCTGACGCTGATAAGGAACAGAAGTCGAGAAACATCCCAGCCCTACTGAAGGAGAGAAAAGACTATGAGAATCGAGCAGGCCATAAAAGCATCCTGCAATAATTGTAGCATGGACTGACGATACGACCCGAAATAAAGACTGTTCATCGTTTCCATTGAAGACCTGATCATAACCGAGTATAATGAACACTTTCAACCATAAAAACAACTGCAGAGCTAATTTCACTAGAATAGGAGTGTAATAAAGGGTAGCAATAGCATAGTACCGCGAGAGCAGTTGAAGGTCGTTTTTATTGCAACTGAACATCACAATTAACAGGAAAACAGCGGGCGGTCAATTATTGTGGTTCCCACTGAAATCTTTTACCTCGGTTAGTTTTTTCAAGTATTTTCCGAATGGAAATACTGTAGGGTGATATTTATAATGTACACATTCTCCCGAAACCTGAGGTTACCTGTACATTAAAATAGCTTTGCGTTCTTATGACTTTTCTAAAATAATATTTCCCACAGTTTCTCCTCAAAAGCTTGACAGAATTATGCATTTGTTTAGGGAGAAAAGCCATTGCGGAACATCGTTGCCTAGTGCAAATATTGAAGAACCACCAGGCCGAACAAACCTGAAAAGTTAGATAATTCGTCTTTATCCTCTTCTCGAGAGTAATTGGAAAATGATGCTGGATTAATTGAAGTGAGCAAAGGAGTCTTCATCCGACAGCACCTGGAGTCAGTTTGTGTCTGTCCACAAAACGTGGTTGCATGATGGAATCTTAAATACAAAACAAAGATCAACACGTGACATCTACTGTCCTGGGACGCCCAACCAAAAACTTTTTGGACGCAGGACTTTTGACTGCAGTCTCTACTGAATGATTGGTCTCGTTTGGAGCTGATGTTCATTGCTGTCAACATTCTTCGTACAACTGGCAATCGAGACGCAGCCTCGATTCTAACATTACTCTTGATTTCTGCATCTAGAACTACAAGAATCAAGAGAGCATTGAAGTTTCAGTCGAAAAATAACAATCAACCCTCGTGTTTAGCTGTTGCTCTCCTAGTTTAATTAAATTTGACAAACGAAAATTAGATTATATTACGTACCTACTATAACATACCAGTCTCATGTCCATTTCCAGGGAAATATATTCCTGACATTCACACCTCTAATAAAAATTTAGATTATTACTTTCGAGATATGTACTTTACCCGACTTTTGAGCAGCTATAATCGTGTTTCTGCACACTGTTCAACGTAGATGTCGACAGTAGCGCTTTGTCGAACTACTTATAGGCGGCAATGTCACCTACTCGCACACTACATACTGAGTCGTTCGACCGATTTTTTATACTTGACTCTAAGGCTTAAACATCCGTAGGCAGAGTGCGACTATAGGGGAACATGAGACAGTGGGGGCGTCACCCGGGGAAACACGTATCCTGTGATATATGTATACAGGGTGTTTAAATTTACTTTCCAAAATAGTTTTTTTTTTTAATATTTCGAACAATATTTGATGTATAACAGTGAAAATTGGTATACAAGGGCTTTTGGTACGACAAAACGAACCATGGGCATAGTTTTACTGTAGCCGCTAGAGGGCACTCTCTACTGTACCTGTCGTGTATTAAAATGACCGAAAATTTTTTCTTAGTGCAATTTTTTGCTTTTTGAATAAAAAAACTGATTCTTCGCACTTTTCAACATAAAAAAGCTCTCTTGTGAATTTTCGTTATAGTTAGCCCTTTTTGAGATATTTCGATTTTTAAGGTTGGATGCATTTTTAATTATTTATGATAAAATAACGTAAAAAAGTCAGTATCTCGATAATTTTTAGAAGTAGGCTGTGCCTGCAAATATTTTTGAAATTGAAAGCAGAATAAGGTTAAACGTCAGTTAGTTGACAGTTAGTTTTGTTGTCTGTTGAAACCTGAAACGTTTTTTTGTGGATGCACGAAATTTAGTTTCTTTTACCTGTTTTTTTTGTAAGTTTTATAAAAATGCCCTTTTTATTCTCCAATCAAGAGTTAGCGGATATTCGTTTTGTGTATGGCTTTGTAAATGGAAACGCAGCAGAAACAGCCAGAGAATACGCACGATTTCCAAACAGACGACATCCAACTCGCTCAGTATTTTTGTAAGAGTGCATCGTCAAATAATTGAAAATGGTTTTGGAAATCTCCAAAGGGATCAAAACATAAATGTTCGTCAGCGCAGATTTACCCGTATGATTCTGCGTGAGTTTGATAGAGATCTGACCACAAGTGTTAGGAGAGTTTCTGGTGCCTTGGGAATTTCAGCAAGCCATGTTCACCGTGTTCTTAGAAATGACCATAGACGTCCTTACCATTTGCAACCTGTGCAAGGACTACAGACAGGGGACGAAGAACGAAGAATCACATTTTCTCAGTGGATTCTTGATAGAACTGATAATAATAGGGAGTTTTTAAGTAACATTTTATGGACCGATGAGTCATGCTTCACTAGACGTGGAGTGGTAGATTTTCATAATCAACATATTTGGTCGCATGAAAATCCGCATGCAGTTCGGGAAAGAAATTTTCAGCATGAATTTAGTGTGAACGTGTGGATTGGTATCTACCGTAATCGACTATTTGCACCCTACCTTTTGCCTGCAAGGTTAAATGCTGCGACCTTCTTGGAATTTTTAAAGGCTGAACATGCAAATATGTGGGATGATGTTATGTTAGATTTAAGAAGATTGGCCTGGTTCCAGCTTAATGGTTGTCCAGCTCATTATTCGAGAATAGTTAGAAACTGGCTGGACGAAAATTATCCAGAAAGATGGATCGGCCGTGGAGGACCAGTCGCCTGGCCTCCACGATCCCCTGACCTAAATCCATTAGATTTCTTTGTGTGGGAATTTCTAAAAGAAAAAGTGTACCAGACTCCCGTAACCACAAGAGATATGCTAATAGACAGAATCAGGAATGCATGTGATGAAATAAGGCCTTATTTGAATAATGCTATACCACGTTCGATCATTCGTAGATGTGAATTGTGTATTGAACAATTGGGTTTACATTTCGAGCAACTACTTTAGATTTTGTATTTAAGTCCTAACTATCCAATAGCATTTTAGTTGTAAATAATTAATTTAATTTGTTAAAAATAATATTGGAAAATTAAACAAATTAATATTCTGTTTTTTTTGTGTTTATTTGGAGTTAGGAATTATTGCTGTGTTTAAAAACACAATCTAAACGATCATCTTGATTACTTGTAATGCCCAAATCGAAAATGTAAAAAAAATATTATTTTCCCATAAATAATTAAAAATGCATCGAACCTTAAAAATCGAAATATCTCAAAAACGGCTAACTATAACGAAAACTCACACGAGAGCTTTTTTTATGCAGAAAAGTGCGAAGAATCAGTTTTTTATTCAAAAAGCAAAAAATTGCACTAAGAAAGATTTTTCGGTCATTTTAATACACTACAGGTACAGTAGAGAGCGCCCTCTAGGGGCTACAGTAAAACTATTCCCATGGTTCGTTTTGTCGTACCAAAAAACCCTTGTGTACCAATTTTCACTGTTATACATCGAATATTGTTCGAAATATTTGAAAAAACTACTTTAAAAAGTAAATCGGAAGCCACGCATTTTTCGACCCATGTTTATGTAGACTTTATGCATTAGTTTTAAAAGTTCTATCGAATCTTAAAGTTATGCAACAATAAACTGAAACACCCTACATTCTGCCACCTTAGTTATCTGCTCGATATTTTGAGATCATTTACCACTAGTGATAGCAAATATGTTTACTTTTCGGTTATCACGGTTACAAATTACTTCAACCAAAAGCAACCGCTATTTGGTAGCGATTACTGGTTACTGGCATCCCAAATGGCACACACACACACAAATGATCATCATCTGATAATGACTAGCATAAAAGATTGAGTAATTTAGTTTAGGGATTTAATTAGTACACGGCAGTACAAAATTTAGATATTCAAAAATTCTCGCATTCAATAGACTGCTTTTAAGCCTATATTATGTGCATGCAACCCATTTTGCTGTGAGGTTGCCCGTTGCCCGTTATCATGACAATTCGGTATCGAGTACTTATCAGTATTCACAGGTGAAAAGGAAGCTCTGTGTATTGAATTTTGTAATGGATTACTTCGGATCCAATAGAGTGCCGATTACTGAGTAACGGATAAGTACAATATTGTCATCACTATTTACCGCATACGAACAGTCGCAACATCTATAGCCAAGAGACGAATTCAAAAATTCAAATTCAAATTCCTTTATTTGGCCATATGTATAACACAGAAAATTCCAGAAAGTAAAAATGAAATGATAAACAAACTAAAAGAACGACAAACAAACTGAATACAGAAAATCTAAAACGTGCATGCGAATGCCAAGTTAAATGGGCCTCCTGACAATTGGATTATTTCAGGTCCTTCAAAAACACAAGCAACTGATCTATACTGCAGACGGTGGGGACGACAAAAAACTAATTGATAAATCGAACTAAACAATGAAAGATAAATAATAGTTTAAGGGTGGATTTCACAATTTAACAAACCATTATTCTGCACCAATAGGGTACGAGTACCAAACAGTCCGTTAAATATACACAATCAGCCTCAAGATCTCTCCGTCAAATTTTTGGCAGCAAATAGCCCCAAAGTATTCAAAACAAAACACTGTAAAATATGAAGTGACAGCTTGCCATTGAAATCTTTTCAGTTTATTAAATATTATGAAATTATGTAAAACTGAGCCAAAATTTTTAAAAATGCTTGATGTCTGAGTAAAATCTATTTTTTCAGATTAGCTGAAGGTTTTTCCATGTTTACTGCAACTTTTGTAATCCATATGTGATTATATCACCTACTGTGTGCTTATAGTTTATCCTATATTTGCAAACTTGCACTTCCAAACCCTTACATGAAAAATCCTTTTCACTAAAATTTTTGTTAGGTGTTGCATTTCAACACATTCATACACTTTTTTCCAGTTCCTCAACGATATTTTAACCCCACTGGTCCGAAACTGTTCAACAATTTCAACATTCATACATACAATTGCAGTTGCAGTTTTTTGTTTTAATTTCAGTGTATAATCAGTCGCACCATCGGTGATGGTACATTCAACATAACCACGTATTTAGTGGTTCGTGCAGATTTAACGTGTACACGACAGTGTAATATGTATTTCTTCACAAAAAAATTTTGGAGGGAGCACTTTTATACGGAAATTTGTTGTTAAAAAATTCCATTTTTTACACATAACAAAACAAGTGATCACAAAACATAGAATACAGTGACGTTCGAGAAGGAGAATAGACCAAAGGAGATCGGAATTGACATTTGAAATTAGTGTCTCATAATGTTAGTGATGGGAGAATACATTTGCGATCAGTGGAATGTATTGGAACGGTTAAAAAATATGAATTGAATCGTTTTTGCGTTATCTCGAATGAAAGACTGGAATATCTGCTCTGTTTCTGTATATATATTTTTTGTGGTATTGTTGCATAAAGTAGTTGGTTCACGAACTAGTTCCTAGAACTAAACGCAACTTAATGAAACGAACTGGAAAGCATATAACTTTTTCAAGTAATCCAAGAAGGGACAAATTGTCATTTCATCACACTAGTGATGGGAGAAACGAAAGCCTGAGATTCGCTTTGCTTCTGTGGCTCAGAGATATAGTGTTTTCTTCTGATAAAACTAGCGCAGTTTTTGTGTTTAAAATACTCTACTTTAGTTAATACCTTTGATCCTAAAGTTGCTCCCGCAACAATATTAAACAACTCTCATGTCGTGTCGCGTATTTCGAAACGATGTCAAGGGCCGGCAGGGGAAAATCTTTCTCTGAGAACTGAAAATCATTAAACGCGCTGTTTTCAGTCTATTTTATTCTATCCCTTGGGGACGTACAGATTGAAGAAAATACTACAGTGCTCAGTGGCCACTCAGTGGCTCAGTGCTCGTCTGTAATGATAATATTCAAATACTACTAAACACCTAAATAGCTTTCTGGCCTTTCAATTTCGAAGCTACCAGTCCTCGCTTAGAGATGGTAGCACAGTTAAGGATAGACTGGGGGTATACGGTTACGGATGTTTATGATTGCTCTCGATATCGATATATCGTCATGAAACCATCGATGCGTAAAGATCGATGTTCTACGTCCGATGTATCGATGTTTTCTATACATCAATGTATCGTCTATCGTCGCCATCCCTATATTGTATCCCCACCAGCCACCAGTCAAAAACACATATCGGTGTTTTGGGATGGGGACGACATCCTGTTTTGATTGCTTTGAAGAAATTCATTAACCCATGAATCTATAACAAATGATTACTATTATGATGTAAAGGGAGATGAGGAATTGTTGGAATACATTTTATATTATATTTTCTTGCAAATCCGCACAATTCAACAGGTATGTGTAGCTATAATGATCACATATACACACAGTATATTGAACTTAACAAATTTCGAGGTTGCCATGAATCAACAAACGACCAAACCTGCTGCCAAATTTAACAGCTAGAAAATCGACCTATTATTTCTCCCATTCCCATTCGCTGAGGGGATAACGGATGGTCAAATGTACACCTATAACATAAATCAAAATATATGAAAGTTGTCCTGTCTTCTCTGTACAAAAGCATCATGTTGGAATCAAAAAGTGGTCTTGTTTATAATACAGTCGAATTTTTACGATTTTATTCAACATTTTAATAGAAATCACTGATATTCTGAGACCTTTGACAGCTTCCGTCAAATTGCATTTCGATAAGGTATTTTCCTATTGGTACATAATAATAATGTTGGTGAAATCGGCCCTTAAAAAACTAAGGAAATACGTTTTTATAGCTAACCGAACTAGTAATACTGCTGTAATATAAACTATTTGTAATAAAAAAATATTTTCTACTTTTTAGTTCGGTTAGCTATAAAAGCGTGTTTTTTTGTTTTTTTAAGCTATATTTTTTTCCTGTTTAGGTTCGTCTAGCTCTTGTGATATAATTATGTTTATACCACGAATTTTCCGTTTCTCTAGTTCCCTTTTATTTGATGTAATCTCTTTCTTTGTCTATATTGTCCACCATTTCAACGATTTAGTAATCCGAAACATTTTCCATGATTTATGGAGCATTCCTCGTATATGTGATACCTTCTTGTCTGGCTTCACGTGCAATTTTCACAAAAAGAGGATGAACGCTACTGACGTATTGACTAATGAGAAGAGAGTACAACTTTATAATATATTTCTTGCGAAAAGAAAAGAATTTTCTAAACACCTTTTCGCACGTAAAAACAGAGCTAACGAGAACTCTTAATAGAATTTTCTCGATACTGCTAATTGAAAGATTGAAGAGCAGTGGGTTACACCAAATTCCGCTAATCGCAAATGGATCAAATGGCTTCTCACTTAAATATATATCAGAAATATGCGACTTAAAAAAATTTCAGTATACTTCGCATGAAAATCGGTGAAGTAGGACTAGGATCGGTAGTTCTGCTGAGGAATCTGGAGACCTGGTAACAGTGCTGCCGTCGTCTGTCTCTACTGAACACAACAATACCATACTGATGAGGCGGAAACCAAACAGATCCTGTTTAGCTCTTATACGTTTGGTCTTCGACATAGGCGTCCCCTGAATCAACCAGCATATTTAAAGTTATGTGCCTTTATTCTCCTACATTACTGATATCATTATACCTTCGCGAATGCCAGATAATTTCCAGAAAGGTAATGCGTTATGGCGCCCTGGGCGTATAAAGTCTGGCTTTCCATTAGGAAAGGCTGACGACGTCAAGTGACGGTAGGTAACGGTATATCGCCGAATGGCCTAAGCTTAATTAAACAAGATGCTGCGATTCCCCGACTAATCTAATAAGGCTAAGACAATAAAGTCGCCTACAAAATTTAAATTAATCCGCTGTAATAAAATTAAACTGTCTAATTAGTCAAATTTGTTCCGGAAAGCCCATCGGCTTAATTATTGTAATAACCGCGAAATGCCAGATGCAGCCGCTGGAGACTCTGTCGGAGTCTCAGTTGCAGAAGGAACTTGGTTCCTTTTCTTAGTTTTGTATTTGTCGTTTTTTAGTTTCGCAACTTTATTTTAAAATTGGGTTTATTAAGCTTCCCGAAGAGATACTTACTGTAATGAAACTGCGAGTGAACAAAAGTTATCTGCAGCCCCGAAGAACATCTCTGGAACATTTCACGCTAAGGGGATTATACAGGGTGCTTCAAGTTTTATTCTCACCATGGGGGTCCGGAAAGCGAAGTCGGTGAAATGGGGGCAAAGTTGCGCATTTGTGCAACTAAGAAAAAGGTACATATAATGTTTCGCAGCTCCGAGTATTTCAGGATTTTTCTCCATTTGGGGTGAGATTCCAAAATATGAAGTACATTTACGTTGACACTTTTTGTCTTCTGCGAGATGATATAATTTGAAAATGAATATAGCTTCTTGTCTCTCGTCCTCAATCATTTCATTTTTTCTTAGACGCGGCATCAGATTTTTGCACAAGCGAATAGAGTTTTTGATTCTGGCTACAAAAGTGACGAATATGTGACACACTGACATCGTCAAACAGCAATCGAAGACCTCGGTGCAAAAACCGGGTCACATTATAGAAAATTTTGAGAAATTGTAAAACTGAAAATTTTTTTCCAATATGGAAAAGAAAACCATTTTATTTTAGGACATAGAGAATGTAATAAAAAACCTACTTAATATGAATAACATAAAAACGTCAACCCAAACTTTAAATTTTTTTTTGTAAAACATTTGGACTTACCTGGCTCTTGCCCCGAATATTATATTGAAATAATGGAAAATTAGTTCAAACAGTCGTCATAGTCAAATAGAACAAAACCAATACAACCTAAAGAAAGGGGTAACAAAAATCACCTGTACCAACTAAAAGTTTAACTTCAGCAGCATTTTTTTATTAATCGGGAAAGGATAGGGTTGTATCATATGTGAACTTGAAGAGCACAATACATCTTATTTTCCAATATAAAATCTTGTAAAAACAGGGATGTTTGTGGCAATACTGCATTCTACATTTAAATATTTTTTGATACTGGAAAAGTCGGTAGGGCAGCGTATGCGTTTCTTACCTTTTGGGTGACGTCAATTTTTTAAATCTTTTTTGTTAGTCTTTTACTTTTTGTTTTGCTATCCAGGCGCTTATTGATAGGGCTAGGGACAGGGCTATTTTCATCAATCGGTATATATTCACTTCCTGACCACAAATCTGACATTGCAGTGCGAACAATACTTTACGTTACCTTAGTTTGTATACTAAATCACGCCACGCGACGTGAGAACCACATGACCACACGATTGGATCCAGACAAGTCCCCACCTACTTATACAAAATCACCTCGGTGCAAAACGCAGGTATATTCTGGACTTTTATGCCACCAATACTTGACCAGACAAGTGAAATCCAATAGTATTTCACATTAGAGGCGTTGGACTTATTTTAGCACCAAACGATCAGCAAATACTTAAAATATTCGAAGAAACAATTCTCGGTAAATATTGGACCTGCCTGGTTTATGCACCGAGGTCTTCAATTCCGAGTATTTCCCGAAATAAACGATGAAGCCAAACTTTCCGAAAATCATTTTTATCTTTTCCTGGTTTCATTTGGGAATGGTTTTTAAAATAAAAAATACAAGTTGTAGAGTTTCTGATCCTGACTCCAATAATGATTAATATGTCATACATTGATATTGACAAACCTAAATTATTCAGGAAAAACTAATATTGTCATAGTTGGCTTAGAAAATGACAATTAATCACATGTTTATCCGATAAAACAGTCAATGCTTCAATCTTGTGAGACGAGTGTCAAATTAAAAAAAAAATGCTTTCTTTATGGATTTGTAACAAGCGAAGGAGGGCTCAACATAACATCTCAGCCATAGATTAATAGTATGTGACTACAATATGTGTGCATCGGTTTAGGTATGAGAGATATGAAATGTGTTTAAGAAGCTGCTCCACGTTGGTCAGAAGCTTTTACTTACTCCAAAGTCAGTTACATAAAATGATACTGTTTTTAATGTCTTCGATACCACACATAAATAATATGAAAAAGTTTTAGCGTTTGGTTTATTCGATGACTTGAGACCAAGTATAAGTCGATCACTTTATTAGATATTTGAAATTCCATGTTATCAATGCCATGATATATTTCACATCATTAAATTCGGAAATAGGTCTGTCCAGCTATGTCTAGTTAAAAAACTGAAAAAATGCTTTTCTGATGATATTATGAAACAAATGACCATCTGATAATTTTAAGGCCTACTTGGCAAACTATGTTATTTTGAAATAATTATGCCTTGTACAGGAAAAATAGCAATGTTATTGTACATTTTATTTCAAAATCCGATACCGCATAAAGTCTCAAAAAAGTGATTTTGAGAAAGTTCGGTTTCTTTCATCTATCTCCGGAGGTACTCGAAATTCCGAAACATTCTGAGCTTCATTTTCTTAGTGACCTAAATGCGCACCTTTGTTCCTATTTAAACGACGTCGTATCTCTTACCGCTTCCGTCATGATGAGAGTCGAATTTGAAAAAATACCCTGAAAAATGTTGTATGAAAATACTCGCACTGCTTAAGAGCTAGTTCGCCTAGTAGATGAAACTAAGTTATAGTCTCAAAATATCAGCGCATATTATTAGCCTTCATAGGATAAAGCTTTCAAAGTTGATACAGTTGGAAGGCAAAAACACCCTGACAAATGCTGTGCGAAAAATACTTTTGTTAGCGCGACCCCTATTTAAGAGGTGCACAAAGAAAGAACTGTCACCGGGATATTGCAATATCCATTTTCTGGCACAGGTAAACAAAGTCGTAAAATGTCCTCCTTCTGTTCCACCCCAACAGATTCGTAAGCGAAATAATTTTAATATGAGAACTTTAAGGACCCTCCATGCCGTATTTCGCAACAAGCTACGAGAATCCTTGTTACACTTATAAACGCGGAACGCAATAATAGGAACGGAAAATGTATATACAGAAATGTCCTTTATCGTAAATAGAAGTTGGCGGGGAACAGTGCTGAGCTTTTCACTGAAATACTGAGCTCGTTTCGATCTAAAGGTGGGTAGGATTTAGGTCAAACTTATTCAAAATTAAAATTGCGCGACCTGGCTTGGCGGCTCATATCTTAGATCGGGCTCATAATTGCTTTTATGTAGAGTATCTACAGAAACCTAAGAATTTGTGAATTTTCAGGTCCCTAGGTTGAGCAGATCGTTATATAAATGGGTTCAGATATAGAATTTTCGGAGAAATGTGAATTTTGGCGATTGTGCAACATTTTTTCGCTACTCTTGCCTCTGAAAAGAATTTGACCCGATAATATACGACTATTTCGAAGTAAAATTGACAATAAAGTGTCCGCCAAGTCCGATAATTCGTTCAGAAAATATTTTAGTCAAACTTAATCTTTATTCGAAATGTTCATTGCTATATTGGGCCTAAAAAAAACCCACAAAATTACTATTTCTTTTCGTAAAGGATACGAATTAACTTATCGCCCTAAATGAGTATTTTCCATAGAATGAGTTACCAACAATATTTTGAATGCTTCCAGAAACAAACCACATTTAGATTTGTTTTGACCACTTACAACATACTCAAAATATGAAGTGAAGGATAACCGCCACAGACGCTAGTTTTGCGTCATGAACTCCTAAGTCAGTTCATGACATGTAGTTTTTGTTAGTGATAACAAGCTTTTGTTTAAACATACAGTGTTTTTCGAAAAGGTCCTCGCAAGTTCGTTTTTGGAACGGGTTAAGTTAGCATGCTGATATTCGGAATAATGAAATTCCACCGTAAAAATAACTGTTGCAAATTGGCAACGGACGCCATATTTGGACATTTTTTAATGGACTGGGGCCATGTCATACCTTATTTTGAGGCTTCCTATGCGTATTTTACAGCCCTGGAATATAAAGTCACTATCTTTTAAAGCAGGCTGTCAAAGTTGAGTATTTTGTAAATTGAATAGCTTATAACTCGACAACTAATCATAAAAACATTTAGTTCGCTATATCAGTATATTTTTGAAGGAGTCTATCTGAATATACAGTAACATATGTAACATTTAGAGTGAAAAAAATGTACAGTTTTTAACATTTTTTTCAAGCTGAACGATCTATATGTATGTGTTACATATTTTGATAGACCATTCCAAGGGAAGATCGACTGATATAGTATTTTGATTATTGGTTGTTGAGTTATAAGCGACTCGATATCCGAAAACGCTCAACTTTAACAGCAATGCATATTTAGTGATTCTATATTTTAGGGTCATAAGGTATTCAAAAGCTTCTTCATAATGAGGCATCCTCGACCCTCTATGTTATCTAAAAGTGTGTTCCAAAATAGCGCCAAGCCACCATCTTGAAACTTTTAACTGAGATTTAGACATTAAAATATAATTTTCGTGCATCCGTCACCTAGAATTTTAGCTTGCCCGTCTAAAGCTTATACAAAGCACTGTAAAAACTTCTGGTTTGCATAATTTTGAACAGTGAGCTCTCATTTGTATAGTAATTAAAAGCCCAGCTGTATGCTTTTTTCCAGAAAATTATATGTAAGATTGAAACGCTGGGATTGTTTGATTTTTGTTAGTCCGTAACATTCACCTTTATAACACATTATTATAAACAGATTTATCAGAGTGTACTTTTTACTACTAAGTAATAATTTCAGCGATCGTATTTGCTTGACGTACGAATTCCATGCATTTGGAACAAAGTAATCTTTCTCGAACATCAGAGGTGCGCGTTTCTGCCCGTGCTCCCGTGGTAATAAAAGTACTGCCACTTGTCGTTCTTATTTGTTTACTTTATTTTGTTATCAATGAGTGCTCAGAGTTTGCAGAATATACAGGGTGTAAAGTTAGTAGTGGATCAACGGAAGTCAGGTGACAGAGGGCCCCAAAACCTACCGAATGAACCCTCATATGTGTGGTTCGAAATTAATTCTATGGTTCAGGAGATATTTGCACTTTTATTAAATTTCGAAAAAACGGGATAATGAACTTTCAATCGCAATCACAACTTAACCACTAGGTTTAGGTCTGTGATATTTTCCTGAGATAAGCTGAAAGGTTAGTTCTAGCAATGGTTATGTCACCTTTTAACAGAGCAGTACATCCAGAATCGGCCGATACGACCACTCCTTTGTCCCGAGGGTGTCGAGATTGTGAAACAATCTACAAGAGGAAGGTTTTCTCAGGTTCACTAACCTTAGGCAGTTCAAAAATCGGATTAAAAAAACTTCTCTGGGATCATCAGAGCAGCCGCGGTGTCCTGGCATTTAGGCTTTGCCTGCGCGGCTGGTTCGGTATAAAAAAAATTGGAAAACAACGCAAAAAATCTCAAATTAATTTTTTTTTGAAAAATGTCTTCCATCCCTCAACTTTGCAGGGCCGTAAAAAATTGGGGATGTATTCCATTATTCATTTTATCGTAAAAACTATATCAATCCATGTAGAATAAATCCTGAAAATTTCAGCTTGCTACGATGAGTGTATCATGTTACATTTGTTGTTATAATGCGATAAACGTAAGAAACCTTACCACCTACAAGTACAAAACCTATTGAGTTTAGCCGCTCTTTAAGGCGATTTACCGATACATGTGGAACATAATAGAGTTTAATTAACTTTTAAAGAACATGTTCGAAATGGCCTCCACTATTTTCTATACACAAGCGACACCTTCTAACAAAATTCTCCCTTAGTCTTTGAAATGAATTCGCGTTTTCCATAATTTTTATTTTTGATTCATCAATTTTCTGGCGCAGTTGGTTAATTTTTGTTTATTCAGATGTATAGCTTATCCCCTTATAAAACTCCCGTATAAAAAAATCTACAGGATTTAAATCGGGTGACCTTGGAGGCCATGCATAGAAAGGCACTGTCTAAGTAATGCCGTACATCCCGTGTAAAGTGGCTCATGCAAACTGCTTTGTAGAAAAGCAAGATATGACTGACCAACCAACCTGGCGGGCAATTCCTATGGTCCAATTAATTTTATGTTGAGTGCTTCAGTCCATAAATTAACGCCGAAATGGATCGGCAGTCATCAAGTGCAATTACATGTCCGTGTAATAATCAAGACGATAAGAAAAAAAAGTTTTACAATACTTCAGAGCACAATACAATCTACACTGCTACGTTACTGTGTAGGGTATTACATATGCTGTCAGTATGTCAGTAAATCACGAACACTTTGCATTCGCGGTGTGTGGATCTGCCTACATTTTGACGTATACTAAGTGACATATAAATCCGAACACCCAGTTTAAATGGTTTTATTTTAATGAAATTTTGTATAAGTAATTAATGAAGCATAATAAGTAAATGATAAAAATTTCAAAATGATTGCACTGCTTTAAAGCCCTTTGACCTTTAATAATGTGTGGATGCACCCTGATGTGCTACGCATTCTCCAACGCGCCTAGGCATGCTTCTGATCAGGTGGTCAATGTCCTCCTGTGGTATCTCATTCCAGGCAACCACCAACTCCTCTCGAAGTGCTTCTAGAGTCTGAGGAGGACGTTGCAAATTGAGCAATCTCCTACCCATCATATCCCACACGTGCTCAATTGGGGATAAGTCGGGAGATCTTGGTAGCCATGGTAACAATGACATCATTATGTTGAAAGAAGTCTATTGTGACTCTTGCAACATGTGGTCGGGCATTATCTTGTTGGAAAGTTGGATCTGCCAGGGTGTCAAGATAGGGTAAAAGATGGGGTTCTAGAACCTCGTGGATATAACGCTGTGCGTTCATGCGTTCATGTTACCTCTGATGAAGATTAAAGGTGACCTGGAACCATAAGCTATAGCACCCCAAACCATAACTCCAACAGTGTCATGAACATGTCTTTCAACAAAAATCTGTGGATTCCTCCTGTCACCACGTCGCCTTCTAACCCTGGCACGACCATCGTGCATGCCTAAACAAAATCGAGACTTGTCACTAAAGACAATACTGTTCCATTCCTGATCCCAGAGTGACCGTTGTCTGCACCACTAAAGGCGATTACGTCGGTGTTCTCGAGTTAAAGGGACGACCCAGTGTGGCCGGTATGAAAACAAGCCAAAACTTCTCATTCGTCGGTAAACACTGCGCATGCCAATAGGTCTTCCGTGTTCTGCAAACCATTCATTTGCAATTGACCTGGTAGTGGAGAAACGGTCCCTTAAGGCCAATAATCTTAGGCGGCGATCTTCACGGTCTGTTGTTCTACGGCGGCGTCCAGTGCCCCTTACTCTTTGCGTACGTCCTTCTCGAAGCCATGCCTGACAACACCTAACCACAGTGTCTACACTTCTTTGCACTCTAACTGCAATTGCCCGAAAAGAAAGTCCAGCTTCCCGAAGTACCACTATACGGCCCCTATCAAACTCACTAAGTTGACGAAATCGTACAGGTCTCCGTACTCTAGGCATCGTAACCGATCGTAAAGGATGTCAAGAACCAAAATCCGCCAACGTTGATTCTATTCTGCGGCTGAAATATTCATTTCTAGAGCGCTAGTGAATTAAAAAAAGCAGTATAAAAACCGGAATGTCCAACTGATAAGGCTGAAAATTTTTTCACTTGTTATTTACAGGAAGATAAATACATTCACCAACTTTTATTAAAATAAAACCATTTAAAGTGGGTGTTCGGATTTATATGTCACTTAGTATATGTTGACTGGACTGTTCATATAAAAGGGCCCAGGATTGTCTGACCGAACCTGACATATGGACATTGGACCGGATTTAGACGTACTCTAGTGAAGAAATATTAAGACGAAAACGATATAATACCTCTCAGAACTTCTCAGTGCTTACTGAATCCCACCTTTTCCCCTATACGACTTTCGGTAGAATAGATAAACAGAGACACAATAGATAAACAAGTGTAGGGATGTTTAGAATACGGTAGAATGATTTAAAGGTTAGCTGATGAATGTAGATAGAGGTTGTTGAATTGACTAAGGCTAGCAATTTCTTAGATGCACTTATAGAAAGAGCAACATTTTCTTCCAATGCCAGTTCTGCTTCTGATAGCCGAGATCCACTTTTTATCCAGAAAGCCTTTTAATAGTGGTTTTATAAATGATTGGTAGAAAAGGGTAGGGACTGGATTAAATAAATATAAAATTTGGACTTATGTATAAGTTGTTACATTTCCACCAAAGGTCGAGGAAAACTTGGTCTTAACATCTTGAGTTGTGTATGTGAAAAAAGATGGTCCAAGGCAGTTGGACGATTGTATCAGTCAGAGTTTATGTTTTCCAAAGAACCTTTACTGTGGTTATACCCTAAGATGATGTATCGCTAGACCTGTAGAAAATACCGCGAAAAACTTGTAGCGGATGGACACGAATACAAACAACTTAAAATTTTGCATTATTTCGAATTATCAAATAATCACAATATTTCTCATGCAGCAGTACAAATGTGACAATTCTGGTAGAACATCCCTGATCCTCTTGCAGGTCAAGTATCTTATCGGAGAACCTACATTTTTATATTATTTTGCCCCTTTGCAGCAGGAAGCGTGCAATATGTAGAAAATAATTCCAATGTACTGCAAATCTAGAAGAAACAGGTACTAATGTATAACCATAGTTTTACTTGAGTTATACTGATACTAGTCGCCGTATTCACCAAGCCCAACCCGTCGTACTGATAAGTATCAGTCTGCTGATATCTTATATTAATTAATAATTGCATCCACAATTCAAAAAGCACAGTTTCGATAAATAAAGATCATTCCGTCAACGTTAGACTGCCAAAAAGTTTGAATGAATTTGAACTTATAAACCGACCAGTAGTGAGAAAATTAGAAGAAAGCGAACAAAACTACACTGAACAAAATTAAAATATTTTTTTATGACATGGACAAAACAAGGTGGCTATTATGTAAAACGTACCCAAAAAGCGGGAAATATCATTCGATTTTTTCTATCACCCACGGTTTTCTTGCAATAAGGCATTCTATTTGCAGCTTATACTCGTAAAATATAAGGATATGTGTGTAAGAGTACTGATAAAAACTCGAATGGACATTAATCTCAGAATGTTGTTGTCGATGTTTTACGGCGATATGATGCTCCTGAAAATCTCTTAACAAAGACCAGCAATAATCAGCAAGCCAATTGACACTTCATTTGCCTTGATACCGTTTTTCCATAGCAGAAATGCCTTGGTGGAACCCTTCACCATTTCCATCACTTACCGCACCTAAATTTTCCGGAAAAAAAACAAGATGAGAATCCATAAAATAAATTTTTAGAGACATGTTACATCCCATTCCTTTAAAAGCATTAATTAGTTCTCTTACAATATCTTTATAATTGTCCGCCTTCACATTGCCTAAAAAATTTGCAGTAACTGATTTAAAAGCATTCCAAGCTCTTAATTCAGTTTCATTTAGAGCACTGTCAAATACATCATTCTTCATGATTTTCCCTATTTACAGCTATGAACCCACAAATATGCCCTCTTCAATTTTTGCCTCACTCAGTCTCGGAAATGTTTTTTTTTAAATGCAGAAACCCTCTTCCATTTCGATCCATAGCTTTCACAAAATTTTTCATCACTCCCATATTAATATGCAAAGGTGGAAACAACACGTTTTTGGGATCAACTAGTGGTTCATGAGCAATGTTTTTGAGCTCCGGAGTTAATGCGTTCCATTCACAAAGAAAACAACAATATTTGGGATATCCCAGTTGCATGCCAAGGAGAAGGGCTATTACCTTTAAATCTGCACGTATGGCCCATGCATATTCATTATAACGGATATGCTCTCGAATATATTCTTCCTTCATATGAACTGCGTGCGCTATAGGTGCACATGAATATTTATTAGCGTTGTGTATGTGGTACGTAAGTGAATCACTAATCATACACCACAATGTATGTTTTAACAGTTTCTCAAATTTTTCTCCTAGTAATAAAATTTGCCCGGGTCCCCTCGTGTTGTATCTGCAAGAATTTTCAGGGCAGCATGTAGTATTTCTCAGACTCAACTGCATGGAAGGTAGGGTGGATTATTGCGTACGTGTACTCCATTAAGCAGCTAAAAGGAAAACAGCAGGAAAAGCTTGTGCGCAAGAACGTTTTTCACCGTACCATCTCCGACGAAGTAACCTGGACTTTATTGCTGCCGTCAGCAGCCGCTTAAACGATCTTAACGGAATTTACGATCTTCGTTAAACGAACCTTTTTGTACTCCTTTTACCTTTTTCTGCAAAAAGCTCCACTTTCATTAGGCTGGAGACGCCACCAAGGTTATTCGATTTGTTAGTGTGTTTGCGCAACGGACTCTGCACAATTCTAGTGTGAGTCAGTCTCTTGGGGGAAGTTTTTCACTCGCCTCGCAAATGAATTAAGGTATTGTGGTAATGAGAAACCTTGAAGTGTAACAGGCATGTTATAGAGAATCCGGAATCGCGAAGAAGAATTACACTGATAAACATAGGATTTGTGACATGACAATTTTTGGGTGTATCTTATGTATTTTGAGACCCTAAATCAAATCTAAAAACAGCATTTTTCTATCACCCACAGATATTCGGTATCATCTACTTTTATGAACTACCATACGTAACATCTCATATTGCTGCATTTCTTGGCGTTTATGCGATGACGCACATATATAATGTTAAGACCTGTCTATTCCTCTTTATTATATGCAAGCTTTATGTGATAGAGAACATATCGCGTTTATTAGTAGACTATGAGCAGCCGTTTTCTGTGTTGAAGAGTACTGAGAGGTTCTGAGTACTGTTATTTTTTGTTAAAACAGTGTGTCGTTTTTAGTTTATTGTGATCGAGACTAGCTTTATGGACAATGCCTAACAATTGTGTAAATAGTGCGGACAGTTTTTATTATGTGTGCGGAGAACTAACTTTTAAATCTCAAAAATTTACTTTTACACCCCTTGTATTGAAAGCATACGAACTTTATTTTGGAATTAAAGTTGGCGACCAAGATAAACTATGGGCCCCTCATATATGTCGTAAGACTTGTGTAACGTTGTTAACAGGTTGGTTAAGGCGCGACAATCGTAAAATGCCCATTGCGGTACCAATGGCTTGGAGAGAACCGAAAAACCATAATACTAATTGCTATTTTTGCCTCACAAATATTAAAGGTATTGGACCAAAATCGAAACATACTGTTAAGTATTTTAATTTACCGTCAGCTTTGCGGCCGGTTAAGCATAGTCATGAACTTTCTGTCCCAGTTCCACCAGAATCTTGGTCCTTGGACGAAAAAGTCGAATCCACCGATTCGGAAAGTGACGGTATAGAAAGCGTAAAAATTTCCGATCCTTCGTTTGACCTGCCAGAATGTTCAACAGCGCCGGATTTGATCACACAGGGCGAACTTAATAACTTAGAGAATAAAATCTGTCTAAATCCCACTCAGAACTTTCAGAGTGAAGATTAAAAGGATGGAATCTTTGCCACGGTAATGTTAGCATTACTTTTGACCGAAAACGGCTACAAGACGTCACACACTGTTTCCGTCAAGAAAGGAAGTTGATATATTGCTACGATATATCGGAGAAACATGATCCAAATGATTGGCTCCTGTTCATTGATTCCTCTAAGCTTAGTTTAAAAGCGGTATTCGTACATAAGGGTAATAAATATCCATCTGTACCTATAGCGCATGCAGTTCATATGAAGGAGTCATATGAACATATGCTAGCTCTGTTACAGCACATCCCTTATAACGAATATGGATGGTCCATATGTGCAGATTTAAAGGTAATAGCCCTTCTTCTTGGAATGTAACTGGGATATACTAAATATTGTTGTTTTCTTTGTGAATGGGACAGTCGTGCGCGAGATCGTCACTATGGACAGAAGAGTGGCCACTACGTCAGCTATTAACTCCAGGCCTCAAAAACATTGCTCATGAACCACTAGTTGATTTCAAAAATGTATTGCTTCCACCATTGCATATTAAGTTGGGACTGATGAAAAATTTTGTCTAAGCTATGGATCGAAATTAGAAGATTTCCAAAACTTAGTGAGGCAAAAATTAAGGAGGGCATATTTGTGGGTCCACAAATACGGAAAATCCTGAACGATGAT
Source organism: Acanthoscelides obtectus (assembly GCA_963669975.1). Lineage (NCBI taxonomy): Eukaryota > Metazoa > Arthropoda > Insecta > Coleoptera > Chrysomelidae > Acanthoscelides > Acanthoscelides obtectus. The sequence continues at coordinate 72,638,713 of CAVLJG010000006.1, forward strand.
GTATTTGACAGTGCTCTAAATGAAACTGAATTACGAGATTGGAATGCTTTTGAATCAGTTACTGCAAATTTTTTAGGCAATGTGAGGGCAGAAAATTATAAAGATATTGTGAGTAAACTAATTAATGCTTATAAAGGAATGGGATGTAACATGTCTCTGAAAATTTACTTTTGGAATTCTCAGCTTGATTTTTTTCTGGAGAATTTAGGTGCGGTAAGTGATGAACATGGTGAACGGTTCCACCAAGACCTTTCTGCTATGTAAAAACGGTATCAAGGCAAATGGAGTGTCAATTTGCTTGCTGATTATTGCTGGACATTGTTAGGATATACTTCAGGAGCAGCATATCGCCGTGAAACGTCGATGACGACATTCTGAAATTAATGTTTATTCAAGTGTTTATTAGTACTCTTACGCACATATCCTTATATTTTACGAGTATAAGCAGTAAATAAAATGCCTCATTACAAGAAAACCGTGGGTGATAGAAAAAATCGAATGCTATTTCCGGGTTTTTGGATACGTTTTACATAAAAACCACCTTGTTTTGTCCATGTCACAAAAATTATCTTAATTTTGTTCACCAGTGTTATTTGCTTCATGTGGCGAGAAGACACTTATGTCATTCCTTTTAAAGCATTAAGGCTAAGGTGCAATTAGAGGGGAGTACCTTAAATCTGATCCCGCCTACCGTTGATTTCATTGGTTTTGATTTTTTCTTTTTTCATACTGAACCAACCGCGTAGACAGAAACCTTTAATACCGGGGCACCACGGCTGCTATAAGGAACTTGAAGACGCCTTGTTAATCCGGTTTTCCAACTACCCAAGGTTGATAGCTCTGGGAAGACACACCTCAGGCAGACTGCTTTACAATCTTGACTCCATAGGAACGGAGGAGGGTTCGTACTGGCCTGTTCTCAATGTACAAGGTTCGGCACAGTTGAGACGGGAGACAGAAACGTAGCAGATCCGTCTGGTTCAGCGTGCGGTAGAATCATGAAGGAAACCTTTAGGTGTGAAGCCCGTTGACTCAGCAGTAGAAGAGAGCACGCTTGTCGACCCTCCGTCGGTGAGAAATGGTCCTGGGACTGTTAGAGAAGACTGGTTTTATTAGGGCCTTGTAGAGAGTGACGAGGCCATGAAGGGGAAAAGGACTTAGCCCTAAACAAACATCCTATCTTTTTACCAGCAGCTGTTGCGATTGGTGAGATGTGTACATGACAAAACAAGTCCTCGGCGATCTGGACTCCATCCTGCCGAAATGAATATTTCTTTGGCAGAGCTCAGATGGGAATGACCGTGCAGAGGAGGAAGTCATTGATATGTAATAGCAATGACCGATCAACATCGATCTCTGGGGATCACCTGCGTTGTTGTGGTGGGACGAACAGGAGAAACCGTCAATTACTACGAATATATTGATGTCGAAAAGGTAGTCAGCTATTCTTTTGCAAAGCTTCTCTGGGATGCCATAGGAGGGAAACTTGCGTAAGCGGGCAGCGTTGCCACAGCTGATCGGAAGCTTTCGTAATGTCAAGAGCAACGACAGGAGCTTCATCGTGTGACTGGATGAGTTTACTCCATACATGTGTGAAGCAAGCTAGAAGATTCAGTTGATCGTTGGTGTTTCGGCAAGCATACTGTCTGTCGCGAATCAAGCCATGATCTTTGAGATTCTCTACAACACCCGATGTATGCACCTCTCAATATCTTACTCATAACAGAAGACAGAGCTGTTGGTCTGTAGTTGGGAAAATGGGAAAATTTATCATTCTCTGAGAAGGTACCGCATTCGCGACGCGAAAGAACTGGGGTAAGCTCGGCTGCAAATCTCTTCAGTACAAAAGTTGAGAAATTTCATTATTACCAAGTACAAATAGTAGCCTAGGAGGCATCTACCACGCCGAGGTGGAGCGCACGAACATCTCCCGTTATACACTCCTTGTTTGTCCACGATTATGCATTTTGAGCGAGCTGCCATTTTCTTTATTAGATCTATAAGGTTACAGGTGAGCCTTTTTCATGAAATTGGTTCATTTAGCTGCTTGATGAAAATTTTATTGTATAAACAAGGTTTAACTGCGCAAACCGGACCCTACGTTCCTTAATCTAATATCTGGCATCCTTTTGAAATAGCTTTTCGGAAAAATAATGGGGAAAACGAATAGAGGAAAACGGGGTCATTCTATAATCGCCAAAGCTATTGATGCCTTTAGGAATAAGGATATGGGATCCAAGAAGGCATATAGAAGAAGAAGTGTACATCTGCAACGTTTGTCGCCAAGGAACTAAAAACTGTGCGTCTTTTTTAAATATATCCTTGCTTGAGAATGCAAACTTAGTTGTTGATTCACATTTATGCTAGAGGTCCGATTTGGGAACCACTTTTCAAAACGGGAAAATGTAAGGTTATTGGATACTAAACCAACAGATAGCCCACTCTTTATCTTTTGTAATAATAGTTTTATAACTATAACTTATAAAACCGTAAGGTAAGCCATGCTCAATCAAAGGGTAGTTATAACATAAGAAGCCACTTCTTTGGAATGTCTTTAACATCCGCCGGTCGGCTCTATTGACCTTGAGTTCTTTTTGCATTAAAGTAGAGGAGCCGACCGCGAATTTTTGGTTACATTATCGCGTACTGATACGATGCGATATAAATTAGTCAAATCTTATTTTTCATATTATTTTAGATGAACTTTTCTCTCTTTTTGAACAATCCTACACAAGCATATCTTTAGACTCCGCATATAGCTGCGATCTAGCACAAATTCTCTGTCGCATTCCCCGCAAATTCTCACATATTTTCCGTATTGCTTCACATTTTGCGAATATGTATTTTTCACCACACTCCAAACACTGCAGTGTGTTTGTTGGTTTTACATCGACAACCCAAGTCAACAGGATCCGACAACGAGCGCAAAGTACACCTAAATACAAAATAGGATCGTACACATGCAACTGGAAGTATATTTTGAGCGCGAGCCGTTTTTTATCCTATACCAACTCCAATATCCTGTCATAACTCGGTTTTGTTGGGGAAATGGTTGATTATTTCTGTTTGAGTTTTGCAAACGGTGCAATGTTGCGTAACTATGCCGTGAGAAGTGTGAGTTGTTTGCTTCCATGAATTATCTGAAAATTTCGAGCTACCCGAAAGGCTCGTACAGTTATTCTCTGCGCTTACACCACGCTGGAGGGGTTAATAGTTGTGAAAAGTCTGGATATGTTAATTTTCTAACTAGGTTGCGCGGTTAAACTCATTTGTTTAATGGGCAAGTTTTATTTACACGTATATACAAATTTGAGCTAGTACCTTGTAACAAAAATAACATTATTACATAACAAAAAGGATATTGAAAGAGTGTTGATTACTGAGAACTGGTTACTGAAAAACACACAGTGATGTCCTAATTAGCTATTAAAATTTGGAAAAGGTTTTCGCTATGCTTCAATTAAAGATATAAAACCGTTAGACACACTTTTTAATCTGTATTTTGTGGTAGTTCAGAAATGGCAAATTCTTGGTACACTGACTTTATTCATAAGAAAAATAAATGTAACCACTTGGTAAGGTGTGCGAAGGACGAAAAGGAAGAATTAAAAAAAACAAAAGGCCTGAAAAGTAGACATCATGGCGTTCACAATCCTCTGATAAAGGAACGAAGATATGGCTTGTCTCTGCTCCAAGGCGGCCAGATGTATATCACATTTTAATGGTGATTTTATTCCGGATTTCAAACTATTGAGAATCTTTCGAGACGTGTACAATGATTTTTTTCAAGTAGACAGGCGAACAGTGGAACGGAATAATTACGTTCCTCTTTCTAGAAAATGTGCCAAAAACCAATCAAGGTCATCGAGGTCAGGTTTACTGCCAAATCGAACATATTTATAACAGCTGTTCGGAAGTGAGGTAATGAAAAACCGATAATAGCAACGTACTAACTGCTCTTTTACTGTTTTCAGGTACAGGATATCAGACGTTTGTTATAAGAAGTCCTGAAGGCTATTAGACTCCGATAGTTAACTCCTTCATGATAAATCTACCCTATATATGGTAGTGTTGAAGTGATATCTGAATAATGGGCAATACATTTGGAATATAGAAGCAAGGTTTTCATTGCATTTCCTTCATTAAATTTATACCCGTAACGATATTATAGATGTTCTACCCTTACTGAATATCGAGAGATATTGCCCTATAAATGTTTCGATAACACTTGTTGTGGCATCACTATTATTGTTTTCAAAACATGCGACGTTTGACTATGTCCGTTTAATTTAGGATATATGTCTATGTGCCACTTTAGCGCGATGCACGTTAGAAATGCAGCTTTATTTGTCTGAAATGTGAGGCATTTGGAAAACAGCACTCTTCATCACTCGATGTCTATTATAGTTCATGTGCACCATGGATTAATCGAAAACCACAGATTAAAAGAAAAAACGCCGAGACACGTCAAAAGGTTTGTCAAGGGGGACAACTGTTCAACCAAAAACTTTCAAATGACAAGGGGTATCTAGTAATAGCTTGTTTGAAAGGTTTTCCACAATCCTTCATTTTTACGTCTTTTTTTTAAAATCAGTCGATTTGTTTTCGAGAAAATTAGAAAAATCTATATTTATCTTAATTAACACACGAAAATAACACTTTTTAAAGTTTCAATAAGTGTTGAAAATGTTGCACGTTACGATTTGCCGAATCTACACTCGTTTATAATCTAACACGGCAACTATCAACATAAATAAAAAATCGGAAGATTAGACGTGGCAACAACCAAATTACAACCCAAGCTTTGTCCGCATTCTTTTCATCAACACAGATATACTTGGCGAACTGTATTTATTGTTATATAACTGTTTAGTTATTTGGTGCTAAGAGAGAGAAGCAATTTAATTTGTTGCCAGTTACCATTGTGACAATCTTGAGATAGTAAAAATTAATTTACTGATTCAGATTTCATTCCCAAAATGGCTTGCACACTAGCCGAAAGAGTGGAAATGATTCTAATTTATGGTACCCAAAATCAATGTGCCCGGCAAACTGCCGTCACGTTTAATGCCAGACATCCGGGGAATATAACTTCCCATATGACGTATGTTTTGGACCTTGTTACTAAATTTACTCATACTGGATCTGCTGCAAATAAAAAACGTGATCAGCGGAGAGTTTTGGATGAAGCCGCTCAAGTTGAAGTTTTGGGTCATTTTGGAATAAGGCCTAATACTTCTTTACGCAAAATTATTGCTGCGACTGGTACTTCGTTAGGCTCTGTACGCAGTTACTAAACTCCATAATTTTTATCCATTTAAAATAAAAATATTACAAGATCTAACCGAAGATGATTTCGATAGGCAGGTTGATGATTGCAAATTTTATCTAAGTAAATTTGTTAATAAACGTAACTGCAGGTACTGGAGTAATGGAAATCTTCATGATTTTGTAGAAGGGCATACCCGGTACTCCCTAAAAATTATAATTTATGGACAGGCATTTCAGGAACCGAGTGCTTGGCCATTGCTTATTAATGGAAAATTTAATGGAGACATTTATTTGGATATGTTGGAAAATACCATTCATCCGCTTAGGCTGAAATACATTTCCAGTGGGTATGGCGAGGAGAGCCTACAGAATGGACTGCTAGATCTCCCGATTTGACTCCATTAGACTTTTTTCTATGGGGTCATTTAAAATCTATTGTGTTTACTCCCCAACCTGAAAGTTTGGATGAACTTTGTCAACGCATCATCGAAAGCTGCCATGATATCCCACAACATGTTTTTGGAAATGTCCGTCAGGAATTTGAATATCGCATATATCCTATATCATTGTTTGGCCAATAACGGGCAACATTTTGAACACTTATCGTAATAACAAGTGATGTTTTCGTGTGTTTTAGTTTTCTATCTGAACTAATAAAGATTTTCCTAATTTTCTTAAAAACGAATCGACCGATTTAAAAAAATCAAACGTCAAAATAAAGGACTATGTAAGACCTTTCAAAGCAGCTATTACTCTTTACCCCAAGTCGTTTAAAATTTTTAAGGTGATGACCCTGGGTGGCAGAGAGTGAAAGAGGGAGTAGTAGTTTTTGGTTAAAAAGTTGTCCCGCTTGACAAATCTTTTGACGTGTCTCGGCGTTTTTTCTTTTAGTCAATGGTTTTCAATAAATCCGTAGTGTGAAGTTTTAAACTGAACACCCTATATGTTCTACCATATTGCGGTGTGTAATGATTACATACCAGAATAATTTGTCTTCACCTGTTACCGGTTAATACATCATCACATGCTTGTAGATGACAAAAATAAAAACAGAACTGTTTTTGCAATTGCCTTTGACCCTGTACAAGCAACTCCCGCCAAGGTTTGTGGGACCCGCAATCAAGCGGGTACTTGATTTCCCCTGGAATTTTTCAGAAAATAAATTTCCCTCTGTTAGGACGAGCTGGCGGTTCGCAATAGAATCGTCCGCTTCAGCAACTGCAGACACTTAACAAGGAGTACACGCGCCGCACCGACCACTTCTATCCTTCAGCAGGGGCAACTCGTCAACGACTTAGGAATGAGTTGTAGCAATAGTAAGGTGAAGCAGCAACTGAGCCACATTTGAATCATTTTGCGGAACTTGCCGCTAACTTCACCGGCGTTGAAGCTTAATGTAAATCTACGAAATCACCGAACCAAGCTGCCAATGTAAAACCTATCTGTGTGTCTTGTAACAAAGTCTGCCATGCTGTATATTACAGCTCTAAGGTCTTGATACCCAGCGCACTTGTCTAGAAAGTGGAATGCTGTTTCAGCACGCCTCTGCATTTGGAGCAGGTATGGTCTTTCTTCGTTCCGTTGAAGATCATATACCTGTTTGATATGCAGTGACCAGTAGCTTGTGATAATCCCAACTATAGTGATTTAATCTACATATATTCAATAACTTACAAAGTTGGATGCAAGTGAGTTTGAGATCAACTTCTCGCCCTGTTAACAGTCTACTCAGCTCAATCATACTTTCGCTGTGTCCAGTTGTCCAAGGCGATATCAATCTTCATGACATCCGCTAATACCAGTAAGTGAACAAAATTAAAACAACTTTTTGTTACATGAACAAAACAAGGTGGTTATTACGTAGACAGAAAGTTCATCACTATGCTTAAAGGGCCGCAAAGCTGATGGTCAATTAAAATACTCAACAGTATGGTTTGATTTTGGTCCAATACCTTTAATATTTGCGAAGCAAAAATAGCAATTAGTAGTATGGTCTCTCGGTTCTCTCCAAATCATTGGTACCGCAAAGGGCATTTTACGATTGCCGTCTCTTAACCAAATTGTTAACAACGTTACGCAAGTCTTACAACATATATGAGGGGCCCATAGTATAACTTGATCGCCAACTTTAATTACAAAATAAAGTTCGTATGCTTTCAACACAAGGGGAGTAAAAGTACGTTTTTGGGATTTAAAAGTTACCTCTCCGCACACATAACAAAAACTGTTCACACTATTTACACAATTTCTAGGCATTGTCCATAAAGCTAGTCTCAACCACAATAAACTAAAAACAACACACCGTTTTAACAAAAATTAACAGTACTCAGAACATCTCAGTACTCTTCAGCACAGAAAACGTAACTGACTCGGCTGCTATTAGTCTACTAATGAAGGCAATAGGCTCTCTAAACATACAGCTCGCATATAATAAACAGGAATAGACTAGAATATGAGATGTTACGTATTGTAATTCATAAAAGTAGATGTTACCGAATATCTGGGTGATAGAAAAATGCTGTTTTCAGATTTGATTTAAGGGTCTCAAAATACATGAGATACACCCAACAGTTGTCATGTCACAAATCTTGTGTTTATCAGTGTTATTGAATAGACCAGCTCCAGCACCCTACCTATTTGCAGCCTAAATATCTGTTATTTTGGCGTTTTTGGTGCAATAAGTGAGGGTGACATGACTGGTACATCAAAAACAACTTCGTGACGGTTATCCTCATGCTAGATTGTCACTCTGAAGGGGCTGGATGTTTTTGGCAGCATGAATGCCTGCATCAAGTGGTCTTGTTGGGTGTGCGCAGTGCCAATTTAAACTGTAATGATGGCAGGAAAATTCAGGCTGTTGGTGCTACATACTATACTATAGTACCGGAAAAAGACAAATTAACTGAGACCTGGAAGGCAGATCAATATAAAATATATTGTCTTTATTACTTTTTGATCTATACTTTATACAATGCGGTTTCATTTAGAAGTCTTGGAGTATTATAAAGGTGGACAGATAGCAAGTTCCGTCTTTGAATTGCTGCTTAGAATAGCCGCTCACGGCGGCCACAGCTATATTTCCATTAAGCCTCGGTTTCGGTTGTCTTGTAGGGGGGGGGGGGGGTAATGACTGTAGGAAGAGGTTTCTTTGAGTTAGAAATATGTTCCACCTGCTATTATGCCCTGTTTCTTTACAGCTTGACTCTAGCTTGATCAAGGTAACGTCTCTCGCAAACAAAACCTGGGCTATAGCTTCCGGTAACTTGTAATGATCCACCCTTGCTGTCAGGCCAGTAGAGGAAATAGCGGAACGGCGGATTTTAATCTAAAGTTTAGAGTGGGCTCTCACAGAGAGACGATTTAAACTTTTCCGGTCATGCAATAAACAATCACTATCTACCGCTTCTTCTTCAGCTCCTTCTCGAAACAATCGTTCGGCCAATGGCGTGCGAACGATGCTATCGAGAAATTCGCCAGACGTCTAGACGGCTGTATCCGATCTGTCGTAAAACATGTAGGTAATGGGTATGGGATTGTATGCCTTTATTTATAAGCTGGTGATCGTCTGTGTTTGGACTGGCCTTCTTTCACCTCCGGTCGCTTGCACTGAGGGTTTCTGACATTTACCCGGGAGTGGCGAGCAATGTAATGATAGGTTAGCCATACACATTAGATACATCTAACTGGATGAGGCCGTCCAAGAACCTGTCAAATTATACCAAACATTCTTTTTGTTTTCGTGAGCGTGAGAATCATAGTCGAACACGAACTGGAAAATATTTCGTCATGCATGTATCTCAATATACACAATGATTTTATAACGTTTGAAATAGTATGTAAGGGCTTTTACTCTCCATATCCAATGAATAGCCTTTCCCTAGATCACCTGGGTTAGCTACATTTGTTCATTTGATTCGAGGATCAGGGACAAGTACCACATCCTCAACTAAAAGAACAAACATAAATATATACGTATATATAATATATATATAGGGTGGCCCATCCATGTGTGGACGGAATATTACTCATAAACAAATACAAGTTGTTATTTTTTAAATGGAATGCCACAAATTTTATCGCATATTTCGATAAACCAATTCAAAAGAAGAAAATTGATATGACATACTATGGTATTTTGGTAATTAGCTACTGATATACAAGGTGCTTTGTCTAGAAAAACCCCCCACTTCGGTAACCCCTCAGTCCGCCATTTTGAAATTTGCAGTGGTGAGTTTTGTATCAAGAAAACTTACACACCTCAGCTTTTATCTTATTTGTTACTTTTTCAAATTTTTTATTTTTGCTCATACAGGGTGGTCAAAAACGCAAACTGTAGTTTTTCTAATAAATTTTAAATGAATCACCCTGTATATTTGTCCAAGTTTAGATTCAATTTGCGGCTCCTCACTGCATGACATAGCTAATAATAACTATAAATAACATTTATCAAAATAGTGTCTGTTTGAATCCTTATTTTTCAATTCAACACAAATGGTCAAAACAATGTATAATACAATCAATCCAGTGCTTACTTTTAGACTATATCGCCATTTGACGATAAAAAACCATTCTGATTCCAAATGTAATGAAAACTGTTTTCTGTGTTTATCCCCAAAGATACCTACATACATCATATGTATAATGAAATACCCGTATTATAAATTGGGCTATATTATCTTTGCATAAATATGGGTCTCACACAAATGGTGCGCTAGCGAAAAAAATATCGATAAAGTACAACCAAAATTTAATCTACATATCGATGAATTATTAAAAATATATATTTTCTGAGCAAAATTATCTACATCAGGTAAGTAGTGGTATTGTCACTTCCAGGAGAATGCTGAGTGATTGCTGCCATATCAATCTATTCTATCAAATTTTATCCATGGTTCGAGTAGTGATTGAAGCTTTCTCTCTTAAGCAAATCTCTTAATGCCCCACAGTAAACTTGCTCCAAAAAAAAAAAAAAATTCGAACATACTGTTATTCAAACTATTAATTCATTGGAGATCTAGTCTCTTTTTCTTTATCACCATAAGTTTCTGTATGTGTATGAGTTTGCGCCTTATTCACCGCCTTTGTTTGATGACTTTGGAATGAATAAAACTAATAATCTCTGTTTATCCTTTACATACCCCATGCTTAAATATTTATAATTGACTGTTGGCGATATTTTGAATAACTAAAATCATCTTTCGGCCCCCAACCCCCACTGTAGCAGAAGAGTTATTTTTTTTCAAGTAGTCTATGGAATGTCTCCCTCCATTCAATAACAGTAGTTGTTTTAAAAGGTTTATCTATCAACACTTTTATTTTCATTGCATTGTTGATTTTTCGCAATTTAAGTTTTGAAACAATTTTTTAAAATTTTTTTAATCGCAGTAGGATAATTCTGCTACACTATGCCACTAACAAAATTAGCACCAGCCGACAATCATTGGAATTCCTTCAAATAGAATAGATCTTTATAAAAATATTATAAAAACTACAACTAGATACAATAATTTGATTTGGGAGTTATTGTACCTTTACAGAGTGTCAGCGCATATATGCGAATATACAGGGTGTTCATATGAATACTTTACACCACGGATTTATCGAAAACCACTGATTAAAAGTAAAAACGCCGAGACACGTCGAAAGATTTGTCAAGGGACACCACTTTTTTACCAAAAACTACTTAACCCCCTTTCACCTTCTGCCCCCCAGGGTCATCCCATTAAAATAAATGAGAAAGCATCATCTAATGCTGCCATGATATCCCACAACATGTTTTTATAACGGGCAACATTTTGAACACTTATTGGAATAAAAACTGATATTTTCGTGGGTTTTTATTTTCAATTTGAACAATTTAAGATAAATAAAACGTTTTCTAATTTTCTTGAAAAAGAATCGATCGATTTCAAAAAATGAAACACCAAAATTAAGGACTACGAAAGACCTTTCAAACAAGCTATTACTCGATACCCCTTTGTCATTTAAAATTTTTAAGGGAATGACCCGGGGCCGAGGGTGAAAGAGGGTGAAGTAGCTTTTGATTAAAGAGTTGTCTCCCTTGACAGATCTCTTGAAGTGTCTGCATTTTTCCTTTTAATCTGTGGTTTTGGATAAAACCGTAGTGGGAAGTTTTGAAATCAACAGATGATCAAGTTACATTGTAAACTGTCAATGTTTAGTCGTTTTATTGCAATAACTTGAAAATTCTTTGCCTGGTTTTGGTGCTCAAAAATTGAGTCAATGAGCGTTTCATGACTAAAAAAGGTGATTCTCTTAGCGATAAGATAACTTGATGGAAAAAATATTTTAAACCTATTTTCGAAAATAAAGAAATTAAGCGGATCATTTTTTCTTGTTAAGGCTCATATTCTCGTTTAGTAGTCCACTTTACATGTTTTTGCGTCTTTACCAAGTGATTGGCCCAGTTACAAATTTCCCTGAGGCTTAGTTCGATTTTCGCTAGATTGCCTGCATTATTACCAGTATTTCATTTTTAAGCCAATCAAGTTATTATGCCATCGTTTAGAATTTCCCAGTTTTCGACCCGTATGAACTTGCATAATTGACGATGTTATCCACCTATCCATGACATATTTATTTCACCATTTCCTTAGCCTGTTCTGTTTTTTTTCGTGCAACACGCACTACCAGCATACTTTTTGTTATTATAAACGGAAAAGCGCATAATGAAATTATTTTTATGAGCGTACTATAACACTGGCCTGCTATAATTAAACCTATAAAAACATAAAAAAGTAAAATTTATACAGACGGCTCTAAGCACGAAAGTTTTATCCGATGCATCGCTGTATATTTCTGGTATTACAGGTCTTTTTATATACAGACGTGTACTGCCGATACATGTAAGTGGGAGAATTATGCCGCATTTAGCTTTAGATACTCGACCATACGTTTGCGAGATCGTTTAAAGAATAAAATAAAACTACATAAAGGGTATAAATCCAGCTTATCAAGAATATCGTGCATAACAAACAAAACTAGAATATACGTTTATCAATTATTAAGGTGGGCAACTATAAGCCGGATCTTTTTAATCATTTGGTCAAATATCTTACCCCCCACCCTTGGTTAACCTACAGGTTGCTGCAAAGAAGCGGATTTTCAGTTTACTTCATGAGACGTAAATGACAAATTACGTGTTTTCTCAGATATTCCACTTTTGTAATATTTGCTCTTCGGCATTTTTAGCCAATACAGAGTTGAGCCTATCAAAAACGATCTTTCAATATTGGAATTACAGGATTTAAAGTATATGTTGAATACGTGCTTATCCCTGGTTCCTTTACCACTTACAAGGTGTACGACATTACTTCTATTCGTGTTTTCTCCCTTATGATGGATGATTTTTCCCGTGGCAACCCCAACAAAATAAGATAAATGAGAGAGCATCTGGCTTTTCAGTCGCTGTCTGAGGTTGTAATAAAGGGCTGGGGATTCTAGTATTTGTATTTGTGGTCATCTGTTAGAGTGTATTTAAGATTGTCAGTTTAAGTATTAGTTATGTTTCCTAAGGGTCCTGCATCCACTCTTGTTACAGTGATAGTAATCTTTATCTACTGTATAGACACAGGTAACATGAAATGAGTAAATAAATGCGAAAGGTTGGGAAATCTCGGAACTGATATGTGAATTGACCTGAACATACCTTATTCCAAAAGGTGATGGTTAGCGAGATACAGGGTGTCAAAGTTAAAGTTTTATTTTCTATTTTTCCTTATTGCTTGAGAAGTGTTTCAGATGTTGGCATAAAACTCGGTATAAGGAGGGTTTCTGGTATGAGAAATAAGAATCCGTTATTTTTTATAGCCAAACTACTAGAGCGCGTCACTTACAGCACTATTTCGATAAATAACTTATAACTTTTTTGTGCTACTTTGTATACAACAACTGACTTTTAAGCATTTTAATGAGCATCAGTTCTACAGTGACCTACAAAAGCTCCCTCTGATAGATATTTGCTATGCTTCTGGCATCGATGATAAAATGCTTTTGTTCAACAACATGATCCTTCAGCTGTTTGACAAACACATGCCTCTTAAAACATCTAAAATTAGCAAAAATAAGGCACCTTGGCTTAGCAATAACATAAGGAAACTAATGAGAGATAGAGACAAAGCTAGGTCAAAATTCCGGAAGAATCCTTCTGCGCAGAATGGTGTGGCTTACAAGCAGATCAAAAACAAAACTAATCATACCATATTACAAGAAAAAAATAAATATTTCTCACAATTGGCTCAGAATAGAAACAGTAAAGTACTATGGAAAGAACTAAGATCATTAGATATAAAATCAAATAATCCTGGTATACCATCACAGCTGCAAAGTGCTGATAATATCAACGACTTCTTCTTAGACAATATTCCTCAACAAATCAATAGTAATGAGGATTTAGTTACGCACTATAACAATAATGTCATATGCTATGATAAATTTAATTTTTCCTTGGTCTCCGAGGAACAAATTCTGCAAGCCTTCTGTCGGATAAAAAATACCTCGCCAGGAAGTGACGGAATTTCAGTCCGTTTACTTAAAATATGTATTCCAACCATATTGCCTTTTCTCGTCCACATTACTAATAGTATTCTTTTAGACGGAAAATACACCGCCTGGAAAACAGCTCTAATAACTCCAATCCCTAAGATGTCAAACAACTTGCAGATCTTCGCCCTATCAGTATCTTAGCTGGTCTTTCAAAGTTAGTGGAAAAATAATAGAATTACAGCTACGTGACCACATAACCAGAAACAAAATTTTACCTAGTACTCAGTCAGGTTTTCGTCAAGATTATAGCTGTACTACAGCTTTGGCATACATTACAGACGATATTATAACAGCTAATGACAACAGTAACTGTACTGCACTAGTTTTGTTAGATTATAGCAAAGCATTTGATACTATAAATCATGACGTTCTGATTGCAATATTTGAATCATGTGGGGTATCAGGTCATAATAAATCGTTATTCGAATCTTACCTTAGCGATAGAATGCAACGTGTGAAGATCAATAATAATCTCTCGCGAGTAAGGTCAATAAATCAAGGGGTGCCGCAGGGTTCGATACTCGGACCGCTATTATTCACGCTATATACTAGTAAGCTCTCCAAATCCCTTGAATACTGTAAGCCTCACATGTATGCAGATGATACTCAAGTGTGCCTTTCATTCCTTGGTGATGATTGGCCAATGGCGGAGTTTAAAATTAATGCTGATCTTGACGCTCTATTTAAAACTTCTAATGATCATTCAATGTCACTGAATCCAAAAAAATCAGCAGCAATAATTTTTGGGAAAGATCGGTCAGAGATAATGAACAATATGACGCTACATATAGATAATGTTCTAATACCGTTCTGCGATTCTGTTAAAAATTTGGGTCTCAAAATAGATTTTAAGCTCAGATTTAAAGAGCATATTTCAAAATGTATACAAAGAGCGTATTATGCACTCAAGCTGCTTTACCCTCATAGACACTTTCTTAGCAGAAACATCAAACGAATGCTATGCGAAACGTTGGTTTTGTCCCACTTTTCGTATGGTGCTCCTGTCTATTATCCATGCTTGGATGCTGATACGATATCTAGAATTCAGCGTGTTCAAAATTCATGTATAAGGTACATTTTCGGTATAAAGAAATATGACAGAGTTAGTCATAAGCTGAAGGATTTACAGTGGTTGAACATGAAACAGCGTTCAGAACTATTAACACTATGTTTCTAAAATAATGTTTTGTCGAGCCAGTCACCGCCATATTTGTATGAAAAAGTCATGTTTAGAGAAAGTCTTCATTCTGTCAATGTTCGTTCGAAACAGAATATTTCTGCTCCATTCCATCGAACATGGCTTCTCTTACAACATCTATAAATTATACAACTCCATCCCCCAGCAAATCAAAAATATGAAAGGTTGCAAATTCAAGGCAGCTCTGAGACGATTCCTTTTAGATAAGTATAATTAACTTCACTGATAATACTGTAACATTTAGCTTTTTTTGATGAATCTCATGATTATATGATGGAATATTTTCAGTTTTATATTTTCAGTGTTATTTGATTTTTTTTATACTCATGCATTTTTTTCTGCTCTCATATAGTTAGTAGTAGGCATGTAACAGTTGATATCACTATTTTAAAATAGAGCAAGGGATGAGTGGAAGAGCACGCAGGTCGTGAACTCCCCCTTGAGATTCGAGAGCAATTATTCCTATTTGTTGAACTCTATTTTTGTATGCATTGTCTCTTCGAATAAAGCCACTTTATTATTATTATTATTATTATTATTATTATTATTATATAATTAAGAACCCAGACAAGCGAAACACCAATCACTTGGTAATTGTTTTGAAGTCGCCAAGCGATTTTGAAAAATGCTAAGGGAAATTACATATTTCTACAAGCACATCCAAAAGCAAGTGCAAATGACGTCATATTCGTAACGACAATAATGGCTCTGATGTACTTTCAAATGTAGTTTTGCGAAAATAAATCTATCATTTAAGTCACAAGTTAAGTGACCCCAGATTGAGCAGGTGTTAGACTTTTAAGAGGACTAGCTGAGTTACCCGTAAGTAAAACTCGCTGAGGTTTCTCCGGCAATAAAAGCCTTATCGAAGGAGATTTCCCATCCACATCACAACCTTCTTCTATCAGGTTAGTTGTCCGATTGGTCGGCCAACAGTTGTAATTCTCTCTTCGGGGATTACAAATCAAATCACACCGTGTAGCCGGGAGGCAGCCATCGTATAATTAAGGTTTCGCAGACCGAGGGCAGAAAAAAGGACAAAAGGAAGGAGAAACGCAAGAACCATTCAACGGGGTTCGTAAATTCTGTTTAGACCATTTAAACGGTTGCTGACGGCTGCAATAAAGCCCAGGTTATTTTCTAGGGGCACAACGTTACTGTTACGCAGTGCCTAACGGGCTGGAAGCGTACACTGTTTCGGAGCTACTTTGAACGAGTTAAGTGAACGGTGAGGGTAAGATTTGTTAGTGAGATATTCGAGACTCTACGATTTTGAATTAAAATAAGTGATAGCAGATGTTGTAAGCTCTTACTAAAAGGATCTGAGTCCATAAGCTGGTTCTCTGGCCGTGAAAATTAGTCAAGTCTTAACTTGATCACATCTTTGAGACTTTTGTATTTGAATATTTAAAGAAATACGTAACTTTCATCAATATTTTTCTGTTTATTTTAGTACCTGAATAATCTTCAAAACCCCGACGTTTGCTATTTTGGCATTTTTGTTCAAAAATAACTCCTTTTCTTTTAGCATGAGCTCGTTATCTCAACACATACTACTTCAAACCTATTAAAAAACATACTGAGATATAAACAGTTTATGATTTACTGAGAGCACAAAAGCGTTACACTTTAATTTTATATGTTTATTATCTTAGTGTGTTTTATCATAGACTAGCATTTTGCCATGTAGGTGGCAATACTCACAGAGTAACCAAATTTTCGAAGCAATCAAGTTGACAATTTATAATTTATTGATGCCATCTATGAGACAAAACGTGATCGAATGTTTGGTAGGACTACTGAAAAATAACGTTTTAAGTTAGTAATAGTTTTAATTATGCGAAGCTGTGGGTAACAGCTAGTACTAAATATCATGTCTGTATTGCTTGACGGTCACAGGTTGAGTGGGGGCGATGTCAGGCTGTGAGGTTTCTCGCTTCACGCTGACGGTTGAGATTTTGGTACTGGGCACGACAAGTGTTGGGACCATACTTGCCAACAACACTTTCCCATCCAACTGCAAATACTCTAAAGCTATCTCTATCCCAAAGATTGGTAATGCAAAAGAATTCTCTCATTTTCATCCTATAAGTATTCTACCTACCTTTTCGAAAATATGAGAAAAAATCATAGCTTTTCAACTAAAAACATTTATTACATCTAATAACGTATTTCCTACTACAGTCGAGCTCTGGCCATACTACTACCGCTCTTGCAACTGTTACAGATGACTTATCTAGAGTATGTGACAATAAGATGTATACTTGCTTAATTTGCTCGATTTCAGTAAAGCTGTTGATACAATACAAGTAGATCATTCAATCTTATGTTCAAAACTTAAATCTCTGGGTCTAAGCAATATTTCTGTAGATTTCTTTCATAGCTACCTGTCAGGCAGATCCCAGTGCACATAATTTAGTGGGCACGTATTTCAGTTTCGTAGTATAACCAGAGGTGTTACACAGGGTAGTATTTAAGGACCTTTGTTGTTTTCACTGTATACGTCAGACTTGAAAAGTCAGTTGGAATTTTACAGTACACATCAATATGCCGATAATACACAATTATTATATTATTCCAAACCTGATGATGCTTGTGTTGCCTGCATGCGCAACAATTCTGATCTTGAGTATTGATCTAGATATGTAAGAGCCCACAGTCTTGTATCAAATGGAAATAAAACTGAATTGCTTATTTTGGGATCAAGACCGTGTGAGGTTTCTGAGAACCAGAATTTTAGAATCTGCATTAATAACACTGTATTACAAGCAAGTAACCAATGTGAAAATCTGGGACTATGTATGTATAATATTCTTAACTCGTACTTGTAATCTCTATTATGTTCCCTTCCATACTACTGAACAGCTTAAAAAGTCATTTATTTATGTTGCATCTATAATGTACAACATTGACAGATACAGTAATAAATTCGCTCTCACTTAGTAGCTTCCGAAATAGAGTCAAATCCCATATGAAAAGACTACAATAATTTTATTTTTGTGTTACTCGTACTTCTATTATAAATCTGTAATTGTTAGTATAGTATTATTTACGGGGGTTGCATGGAAGAGCAACGGTGTTGAATGCCGCCTCCCTCATCGAATGAGTCTTTTTTCTTTGTTGTTCTTTTAACCCAAAATAAAGACACATTATTATTATTATTATTATCATTATTAATATTATTATTATTACTATTATTATTATTGTTATTATTATTATATTATTAGGTATATCAAACTAACTTGAGTGTTCAAAAATGGGTAAGCTTTAGAGAAAAAAAAATGCAGGCTTTGGACTATTAGAGACCAATCAAGTACCACAGTGAAAAGAAAATGTTGATGAAAGTTGGTTAATTAGTATTGTGGGCTCGGTCAATAACTCTATTATTAGGCACGACATCTCAAAAAGTTAGTCAACAGTATGCTCCTGATCTTAAAATACTTTTGATCTACAGGGTGCTTCATAGCTACGTGGAGGCCGAAACATATTTTGTTCCATGGAAAGCCATATATTTTATTGCAGATTTGGATAGTCCTTCTCAAACGGAATTATTTGATGAACATACTGGTTTAATTCCAAAATGTTGACATATTGAGCAATGTATAAAAAAATCAATCAACTTTAAAAAATCACGCCCATCAAATGTTGTAGATGAAGTATTAAATTTTTTGTCAAAACAAGTTATGATCTGATATTTTGTTCCCCATCCACTTGCTCGTCCAGTTTCTTAGCTAGTCTATAAAGGGTGGTTAATGAGGAAAGATGAGCCTTTTCTCAAAATTTTTAAATGGAACATTATCATCATATTTTGATTCCTCTTTTCACAAGCTTTGTCTGATATGATGTCTATGGGGATTTGTACGAAGGGTTTTCGAGCTACAAAAACACAGTGACAACCTCTTGACCTTTAGTGCAAAAGGGTAGGTAGAAGATCTTTATCTTGAAAGTATTATAATATTTCTCATTTACCTTGATATCTGATTTACAATAAGTTAATCACGCCTAAATCACAAATCGTAATACAATTTTGATACAAAGCTACTGCTATGCCAACGATAGGACACCATAAAAACGATCACCAATAAAGGCGTAGGAACAAGTAGAAATGAACATTTGAAAGGGTCACAAAACATGTTATTTTGAATGTTTTTGGAGTTGCTGATTATTTTTTTTTTCGTAGTACAAAGGTTCGCGTTTTTCTATTTTCTTATTATTCCGGGCCATAGTAGAAATATGGGTTGTTCGAAAATTCTAGAATCTGGCATTCCTTCTAGGGTTGCATATATCGCTAACAGCGCTCAGAATGTCTGTGTAGCTAAGATGTATGTAAGCCGCAATTGATCAATTTGAGTGTAAAGAACTTTGCAAAATTCTCAACAGTAATCTATGAGAAGGATGTATAGATACTATTGTGTGAGAAGTACATAGGCAGTTTTTGTATAACTCTCGTAGAGAAGCTGAAATTTCGTCATTTCGTAAAATTATTTGGCTATAAACATATTGATTATGTCATTAAAGATACTTAGTGGAAATAGTTACGCGTGCAACTATGCTCAAGTAAGCTATCGGGCTAATAAAATATTATACGGAGAGTTTTTGTGGAGATGTTCATATTTACCTTTGACATAATTCAAACCGAATAACGATATAGTTGAAAAGTGAGCACCTCTCAATATACCGTATATTATAATTATAGTCTTGTAATATACCACATGAATTGTAAAAATCCTAAATTACTTCCACCGATAGCGACCCGACCTTTTACTAAATTATTCCCTTATTTCCAACAAGCAATTTCTGACTATCAGAGACCATGCACGTACAGTCATCCATACAAATTAAGGATATGATGTTCCCTTGCTATGGCTGCTCTGATCTGATCTGCGATATCTGACCGTTCGGGACTATCGGAAATTCATTGTTGGGAAATACCGATAAGTCCGAACCTGTACGGAGTACGCATCGATTTACCGTAGCCGATCGCTTATGTGTTGGAGGCTGAAAATTGTACTGGAGATTTTGCCTGACTGTAGCTACTTGGTTATCCATTGTGATATTATCACATTTCAAGGTTGTTTTGTTGTGACGTCGCTACACATCAGACAGAAATTTTGACATCTGAGGTTTCGTTTGACCAGAAAAGCATCGAGTTCTATTTACATCCAGTAATACCTTCTTTTTACATTTTTTGCTCATAAAGAAGTAAAGTGAGTATTTTATGACCTTATATCCCATATGTCACTACGCCCACCAATAACGCAGGGTTCTCACGCACCATTTGACCCCTTTTGAAATATTTGTTCGCCTTTTTAGGTCTGGTTTCGTTTATCCGTATACATCACGGTTTTATGTTTTGTCTGGTTTTGGCAGCACGGAAAGACTAATGCTCCGTTCTGGCGTTTCGGCTCTGCGTCTAAGAAGACTTTTATTACCTAAAATACTTTCCGAGTGGTAAACAGAAATATATTTCATGGATCTTCCATTTTCCTCTGGAATAGTCTTTGATATGGAGTCTGACCGTTTCGCTATTTTTATAATAGTGTAATTTATTGTACTCATAAAAAACGACAGCAGAGAGCTCAAATAGAGATATTTTTTTGTTTATATCCATCAAATTATACGATTTCTTACTTGTCCTTTTATTCTTGACGGATCTATAGACTCATCACCAATAAGTAGTTACATCAACCCAACTAGCAAAGTAGTGATATAAGCTTTTGGTAAAAGAACCGTTCAGCCATAAAAGCTCTCTATTATTGTTGCCTGAACACCAAAATGCTGGCTTAATGTTGTGTGGTATGCAGATTTGCTTTCTGCAACATACTTGCACATATTTGCTCTAAACTGAAGTGTTTAAAATATTCTTATAGCATAGTTATACAATACCTTATAGGGCAAATTTTTAACTGTTGCATAAACGTTTATACAACTATTTTATAGGGCATATTTGCACGTTAGTCAAAATGGTTGTGTTGTGGCATCCATGGTAACGTTTATAAAACAAACCCGCGCCTTGTTGTTTTGCTGTGCAATTGACTACTTTAGCTGCAACGGAAGCACTTATACAACTGTTTAAGGCTGTACATATGCTAGATATGTTGGTAAACAACTTCACCATAACCTAACTTTCTGCTGTCATATTTTTGTAAAATGCCAGAATCAATGTTTTAAGATAAATAACGCATGCATATTGGTTCAAAAGGTTTTATCAACTGTTCAAACAGAAGATATAGATCTGGTACAAATTCTGGGTAAATCATTCGACTCTGTCGGTATTTCATTTCAGACATTTGTCAAATTGTTGTATAAGACCTGCAGGCAACACCAAAATATTCTAATAACCTAAAGACAAGATCGACGATGCCATGATTGTACACAACCACCCGCCATATTGGACAAACATTTATTCCTCTATTTAATTTTAAATAATTATGTTTCAGTTCGAAATTACAGATATAAAGTGATAAACATTAGTGTAATTGTGTCTAAATATAGGATTTGTGGAAGATTTAACGCAGATAAGTTTAGTTTTCCATCTTAAAAATCTAGACATACCTTTGATCATTGTCAAAATATGAATCAAATACTTAGCCCGTAGAAATTGGGTAACTAATCTGCACGATAATCACAATAAAATTTGCTGCGCAAGTAATTCAATAGCCCTATATCACAGTGTAGAAGTTTATCATAAACCTGTGTATGAAATTCACAATGGCCGATATATAAGTAAACAAGATGACTGTAATGTGTTAGTTATATATTCTTCATTTCATCTATACAATACATAAGAAATAGTTTGTTTGCAATAAAGTAGAATCACGTAACAGAATAGTTGTATAGTTGACAAAAACTGAATCTTGCACTGACGCAAATGTCCTATAGCGGCTGCAAGATGCTTACACTTTTGTTTTATAACTGTCACCTGCAGCCCTTATTTAACCTCTTCAATGACTGAAGTGTCCTATTAGGTGTTCCCATTCCGCTTGTATAGCTGTTCTAAGAGGCTTTTGCCAATGTTCTTACAGTATACAATGCTGTTTAAGGAATACTGTATAATCATTCTTGTAACTCTAATAGGAGTGATAATTGTTAGTTGGGAAGAGAAGGCACTTCGTGGAATATCTTCATAATCCGCTGGTCAGCTTGATTGACCTTGAGTTCGTTCTGCATTATAGTATTGGAGCAGACCACAAGTTTTTGGTTACACCATCGCGTATTGATAGATGTTAAAAACTAGTAAAGTATATTTATGTTGAACAGCAAACTCGGCAAAACTTTGCGTTTGACTCTTGAACTATTACTGGTTTACAAAAAACAAGATTATAAAAACAGGGATCCGTGAGCCAAACGTCCCTTGTTTTGCGATACGCTCATAATTGGCTATGCTCATACACGACTCTGCAAATACCGAAGCGGTGTTCCCAAAGTTACATAAAGCGTTTAGAAAACACTTCATCTATACTGAACCGAATGGAGTTCAGTTCTTTTCACAGATTTTGGTGGTTACGTGCAAAAAGCTGTCTAGATAACTGGTAACCGTGTTTTACCAAATAAGCAGTTTGAGGTTAGAAAAAATTGAAGTTGAGGCGTTTCTCTTTTGTTACTAGCTGTTGATAACTTGCAGGCTATGAAAATAACGTCTGTTTACATGATGCGGAGAACACCAGCAAATAGTGTAGTTTATAACTTTATTGAATTAAACATACATTTCGTAAGCTGAAAACCGAAAATAAATATCCCCACAATGAATGAATGTCCAAGAAAAAGTAAATTTGAACGAAAAATGCATTCACGAGTGATGGATAACAAAATAATCCGAAAAGGATTATCTATCTGCCAACACCGCATTTATTTTGACCAAATAAGAACAGCACTTAATTATTGCCATCAGCTGTTTTGTAGACACCATCTTTTGCGTAACATCTCTTATCTCTCGCTAATACATTCGTCTTGTCTGTCTGTCTTCTCTCGGTGTCGCTACCCTTTGGAACCACTATAACATAATGTTGACTGACGTTATTCTAAGCTAGACGTTCGGTCACTGCCCATTGACCTATGTTCTACAAACAGGCTGTTCTTGAAGCTGAGACTTTTACAAGGCATGTAGCTCTTATCAAAATAAGCAAATTTTCTCAATGGCACGTACACCAAAGTCATAACAGTAAGAAGGTGGGCAACAAGAAGTGGCACTTACGCCTTTAATTTAGTTCAGTTGGTTGTGAAAATAAATGTTTTAGTTGAACTTTGCAGTTATTTATCGTCTATACAAGGAGGAGCTTGTGTATTACACACACACACACACCTGAGTTGTCGATCTGGCTTGTTTCGTTCTTCTGTAGTCATTATTTTTGCTAGAGCTGTTTCGTGATTGTTTCTTTTTTTACGATGGCAAGCTTCAGTGAGCAACGTGCAGCTGTGAAATTTTGCTTTCTAATTGGTATAAATGCTGCTACAACTGTTTTAATATTGAAAATTGCTTACAAAGGTGATGCCATGGGAAAAACTCAGGACGAGTGGTTTTCTCGATTTAAAAATGGCGATATGTCGATCGGTGACCAACTTCGCTCTGGACGTCCATCAACTGCCCGAATCGACGAAAATTCAAAAGCTTGTCCTTGCAGACTCTCAACTGAAAATCGATCAACTATCCGTAAGTAGTGGGTTGTCCTGGAGTTCGGTTCAGCGAATTTTAATACAAGATTTGGGAATGAAAAGGGTTATTGCCAAGTTTGTTCCTCGGGCTCTGACTGACCATCAAAAAGAGCATCGAGCTGAAACATGTCGTGCTTTGAAACAGCAGCTTGTATCTGATCCAAATTTTCTGTCAAAGATCATCACTGGTGATGAGACTTTGTGCTACGGTTATAGACCAGAAACGAAACAACGGTAAAGTCAATGGAAGACGCCATCGTCACCCCGTCCAAAAAAATGTCGTCAAGTCAAATCAAACATTTTGTTTTTTTGATGTCAATGGCGTAGTCCATTCCGATTTTGTTCCCTCAGGTCACACTGTCAATCAGACCTTTTATTTGGAGGTTTTAAGACGATTGCAAAAAAGACCCGATTTGTGGCAGTAAGGAGACTGGTTCATCCACCACGATAATGCACCTGCGCACAGTTTCTGGTTTTTTTGGGTGCCCCTCTCGTATGTGAGAGTAATTAGATAGAATTTAATGTAATTAAAGGCATATGTACGTTTTCAAGTTTATACAAAATAAACCACATATTTACGATGACACCACTTTGTCCAATAACATGCAAATGTCACTATTTGGAACACACTGTCTGAATAATGTTACCATATGAAACACATTTAAGCGAGGGTTAAAATCATATTAATGGGTAAAAGTAGATTTTGAAGAAAATATATCATACAGTCACTGTTGTCAAATTTTAAAGTATCAAACTAACTTCCCGATCCTTGCGTCGGTGTAAATGATATGAATGTTTCAAAAACAACACATTCTGTATGCAAGTGTATCAGATTTGATCCAACTATAACAACGTCAGGGGTATTTACTAATAAATGACTATTTTTAGTGAGGTCTTCTTCATTACTGTAAATGAACGAAAATTACACTTCCATTCTGGAAGCAGCTAATTAAGTCACAGACAAAGATAGAATTTAACATATTCTGTCGATAAAAAAGCGTAGAACTAGTACGCAAATGTTCATTATCTTCGTAATTGAGATGTTGAGGTATTTAGGGTCACTATTCACTAAGGCAAACGGAACTGTTTATCTATAAATCTAGTTAAAAGACACCGAAAATGGCCCATTCCTACAGCAATAATAAACTTATAGATATGACGTTAGTTCACGTTGAATGTTTCAAAGCTAGTGCTTCGCGACTGTCTCTATCCTATGCCACTCAGGTTTGTTCACCGTGTACAAAAAGCTAGATGATATCCGAGACTCAGACCGTCGAGGTGGGTACAGTAGAAGTCTTAGATATTCCCAAGTATTGCAATTTTAAAGAAAGAAGATATTGTTGCTTAATCGTACAGCGGCAACTTCAGTAGTATTTAGTAGTAGAGGTGGTAGTTATTCCCATAAAACAAAATTACATACATTAGGAATCCTTTCTATAACTCCAACATCATTAACAATCTGTCTTGAAAATAGTATGGACATTCGGTAATACATGTGACGTTATTTAATGATGACATGGTAGGAATGTATCCAGTAATACATCCTTATAGAATTAAATACTATAGGGTTCTGTCTTAAAAAGCTCAAAGAACAGAACAGTGCTATTTAGAAGAATGATTAAGATATTCGTCAACGGGCTAAACAGGATTATCTAAAAATAACCTCCAACCTCGTTGTTTAAAACGGCATTTGATAAATAACATCATGATTCGGCCAATACTTCCAGTACAAGGCAAACTTGTGATGACCAAGGTAGTAAGGTATCAACATAAACCCCTAGGTACTTGACGCTAGGGTTTAGTGGCAAACTATGTCCAAAACATTTATCTGAAACGCTACTATGTACTTTTACTATTACAAACGTCATAAGCTGGGCTTTATTACTCTTCAGAACAAGACCATTGTCACAACAATACTTACAATACTCTTGTACTATATGACATACTGAGAAATGACTCAGTATCAATAAAGCGAGGATGCATCATCCGACTGGACGGTACGTTTCTTGTCAAATGATTGGTGAGAGCTATCTTAGATTTATTGCTGTTTAACTTTACACATAACCTTTACGTCTGATCACCCTATACGAAAGCGAGGTAACCAAAACGATCTGTTTACTCCTAGGCCGTCTGATCAAAGTGATTGGTTTCAAACTGTAAGTGTAATTTCCACCGTGCACTTTCAAAATAATGGTCAACTATCAGAGGCGCCTAGTACAATTTTATTCAAACGAAAGTAAACATTCATCGGATAAAGTGGACGCACTGCCCCATTCGCTACGTGATCCAATCAGCAAAGTTCACCACCATCATTGGAAAGGTGAGTGGAAAAAAGCGAAACGAAACCTTCCTGTAAAACTTTTATTCTGATTGAAATCTCACGATTCGGCTTTCATCAGTATGAAATCAGACGCGTCTGAAAAGGTAAGGCAAATCGTAATAACGGCAGAGCATACCGGGTGTTTCAAATTTCACTCTCACCATTTGGATTTAGGAGACGAGAGATTCGAGATTGGTTAAACAAGGGCAAAGCTGTGCAATTAGCTAAAAACCGGATATTCCCAAAACCGTTTATATTTTTCCTGGCCTTTTCTCTCTTGCGAATTGAAGTGGCATAATTAAGACTTCAGCATGTATAGGCAGCAGCGGTGACTGCAGTGGTAGACTCTTAGGTCTCATGATCGGTCGCCGTGCGCTGCGCGGGTTCGAATCCCGTACGAAGAGAAATGTTTCTCTTGGCTATGGATGTTGTGATTGTCCGTAGGTGGAAGAGCGTCCCTGACTGTCGAACGCGGAGGTACCACCCGGCGGATCTCGTAGGCGGGGTCAAAATGTGTGCATGTTGCATGCACACGTGTTCCCTCGCCAGAGTCCGTGTGGCGTCCCCATTACCCCTGTTTCTCCCTATAGCCCCACGGTACCCAATGGGTCGTTAGGCCTTAGGGCCTTCGTGGTGGTTGAAGTATATAAAAAAGGAAAATGAATTTTTGTCAAGTGTACTTTTCTTCATGGACGCCATTTTTGATCTTTGAAAAGGTCGAACAACTATTAATTTTGATTTGCAATATGCCCTACGTTAATATTGGAAAACTATATAGAAAACAGTATTCTCTAAGTAGTGCTTGAAATTTTGAGAGTCACTTGTTTCATAATATCATAGGCCAAGCATTCCATTCCAGTCCGTATGAAATGGACGCAGGTAAACAGTCCCTATTTACGATTAGGATTGATATCATAAAACATCAAATTACTAAAAGAGTAATCTACCTAAAGTGGATCTTAGCTCATCAAAAAAAGAACATGAGGATGATAACTGTTTCATACTACTTAAGAGTAGTAACAGAAACACCGAAAGCGATATAATTTTAATCTTCCGATTCTGTATAACCGAATACTCAAACCATCCGACTATTTACATCGTCAGCGTGAACCTCTTATGCACAGCAATCGAGAACATCTGAAAAACCAGCGAAAATACAATTTAATAATAATGATAAACGTCTTTTTATTTGGGCGAAGTTTAGCTTAAGCCTCCACTTAACCCATACAAAAATAAATACAAACATGAATAAAATAGATAAATGACAAAAAGACTCAAGATATAACAACAGTAGTATTATACATATGAGTATTTAGTATAATTACTCATAGATGAATAAATGCTATTTTTATGCGTAGAAGTGAGAGACAGCAATTTTTAATTTTGGCACGTTAAAAGTAAGTTCTTGATATCTCTTTTAAAGTTATCAAATGTTAAGGGGTAATAAATTATATAGATAAGGTGAAGCCTTTATGGAAAGTTGATGTTCTGTGGATAGGCATGGTGAGTGTATTTGGGAAGGGAATATCTCTAGAATAAACACAGATACGACTTAGTAGTTTTTTCTTTAAAAACGGAGGTAATGAGGTAATTTGGAGTTTATGAACATATCATAGTAAGTGATATTTATATAATTTTTTAATGTTCACCCAACCTAGTTTTTGAAAATATATGGAAATATGATCGTACTGTTTCAAGTTCTCATCTAAAGCAAGAATTTTTTATTTTTTGCGTTTTATAGATACCGAATTTAAAATGAATGGTAAGCAATATCACAATATGTAATTTTTGAAATGATCAATAATTTGCATAGAATTTTCTTAGTTTTGTAGTGTAAAATTTATTTATCGAGGTATAATTGGCGAAATACTGAAAAACAACTTTTAGTAATATGATCCACATGTGGAATGAAATTCAGACAGTCAAGGAAAATACCTAAGTTCTTAACTGATTCATGAACTTGAATAATTTCGTCATCCAGAGATATATTTGTATAACTTTATTACTCGTATCTTTTAATATATAAGTAAATATGATAACTTTTGATTTTGTAGAATTTAAGTTATGAGGTTTTCTACAGAATTTATACGATATTCAGTTAAGCAGGGTTTTTTGGATCGCTGGATATTCCAAGTATGCTTACAAAAAATCTAGGGCATTGAGCCCAAATCACTTGTAATTCAGTTTCTAGTTGCTAAGTCCAAATCAGAGGTCGGCTAGTCACTATGAGGTCATTTGAAGGTCATTCAATCCAAAATAAGTCTATCAGTTGAGTCCAGACCATATGGGTTTTAAACCAGTGTTTCTCGATATTAAATCTACCGTCACTTCGTACTAGATCAAAGGTGGTCATGGAAATATAAAGGAGTGCGGTGAAATGTTTGTTGGCGCCTGCCGCACACTTTTACAATGGAGATTGGCGGAGAACAGCGCGGGTTTGAACAATAATTTGATATATGCTCGCTGACGTATCTAGTCGAATTGCATTTTTATTAGATTTACGATTAAAGCTTGAAGCGTTGTTGTCCTTGGTCATAAAACGCAGAATATGAATTCAAAGAATATATTCGGTTATTACGGATTCTAGTGCAGCCGGTTACATTGCATACAAGGGAACAAGAAATACTGGTGGCTTAGTAAGGTGATCAAACTGTAGGTCAACTACTTTGAAGAAGTGACATTACCTATAGGTCTTTTCATGATTTTTGGCCGGTCACAGTAGAACTTCAGAAGTTACTTTCAGACATCCATCTCTTTTTCACACATACATATGCAATCCGACAAAATATCCGCGGACGCTTCTTTATGTAAACTCAAAGACGTAAGTTCATTAATTTTGTTTCGTTGCCCTGAAAAATTTGTCGTCAACGTACGAGTCTTTCACATATTTATGCTTGTAACTGTATGACAACTTGCTTGTCATTGGCGTGTGATTTGCATTTACCTCTGTTTGTTTTCGATACAGAACAATAATGCCTGAAGATACAACTACAATGCCGACAGTCTATATTAGATTGATAATAGCATTCATACATGTGCACAGGAGCGAGCAGCAGGTGAGTTACATATCGCCTTGTGCAGTGTGTAATTTACATTAGGAAAGTTGAGTTATTCACATGGTAAGATCCATGGAAAAATAATATCTTACTTTTTAGTAGCGGGTGTTACGGATTAGTTCCTGGTTGGTAGATACCAAAGCCATTGGGTGCCCAAGATCATTTCATTTCATTCCATTTATTATACATTTGACATTAAAAATAATGTATAGGATTGGTCAGTAATTTCAAAAAACACAACACAAGCATTTATACACATAAAGTCATCAAGAGGATACAAAATAGCCTACCAACTCCATCTTAAACTTATTTAAGCTTTTTTTCCTTTCAAGATCAACGAGCAATTTGAAACTTTGTATTTCATAAAAGATGCACGTATATAGAGTTGCTATCATGTATTGATACCATGTACGACCTTATTAAGAATAAATATCTATTTGTCGAGAAAAGTGTAGACTGTCATTTAGTAAAGAAACTAGTCAAGGTAATGTGAGAATTTTCAATTCTATTGGTAGCTCTTACAGATATGTGCACTGTTAACTCCCACCACACATCGAATGACCCTCTTTTAGCTGAAGAGCCCAAAAGCATAACGCATATCGCATAATACATCAATAAGAGTAAAGTTATTTAAAGTTAAGTTAAACGGTGCTAACGACCTCTTTGGATTGTGAAGCCTTGGAATTTACATTTTGTCACTGTCCAAATGAAGACGGTTGTCGTTGAACCAGTTATGTATGCTGTTGCGCAAGCTGTTGCCGATCTTCCTTAAAATTTCATGTCTTTTATCTAATATAATAAATAATAGTTTAAAAAACTTAAAATCACGAACTAAAAGTAGAAAATAATTTTCAATTACAAAGAGTTTATATTTCTAAGAAAGCCTAACTTGAGCGGACCATAGTATTTCATGAATGGATTGCAGCGCTGAGTAGGAGGCTCAGAGTTAATCTACTTGACGCCATTTTTACTTTACGGAATCGAAATGGTAGAAGTAGAACTACAGCTGGTTAGTGTGCATGAAAAAACCAGTTGACGCGATCCATATCCGTTGTCGTTCCTTGGAACGACTGCATTGTACACCATACCCGGAAATCGAATGCGCCTTCCACCAGAAGAACATCGCTGCTCTCATGTACGATACATAGGAATGTAGGTCACTCCCTCTCAGTTTGCCTTCTCGCATGCACTGAAGCATTAGGGAAACCACTCCCTTTGCCACTCGGTTACTGAAGGGCAAAATCAAAGAGACGCCCAGCGTCCAGTCATAAGTGATTTTACAAACAGGATTCTCTGATCTGTACATAGAGGATCATTAAATCTGGCCAAGGTTTTGCACAAAAGGATAGGTCGATTGGAAAACTAAATGATAGAGATAGAAGAGCCTGCCCTAATTCTCATGCTAGTTATAGCTCTATTGGGGAGGGTGTGCAGATCCTAGCATCTTCTAGGCGGTAAGAAAATATGACATCTGTATCAATACGAAACATGCAAAAATTATCCGCATATTTGCTCATTGCGTTGAAACCGATAGGCGTTTATGATAAGGGCTACTTTAGTTATAATATATGTAATAGAATATTATAATAATAATTTTAATACTACTTTAGTTGGAACATTAATGTTAAAGGCTGAGTAGGATCTGTCTACTGTCCATCTCTGTGACCATAACCAACCGTATAGAATGCTGTTCCGTACTTTTTAGCAATTATCAGTGTGGTAGAGGTTAATTTGACACAGCCAAGGAAAAGCAAACAAGCGAAGGTAGGTCTACTGGAAAACTCGATATTTTATAGCTTGGTATCGAAACGGAAAAGAGTATCAAAACACATCCTTTGCGATTGTTAACGCGTCGTGACTTATTATATTGAGATCCGATACGATGTTCCATGCTATTCTCTTCCGTCTTGGTACCCAAGTATTGTGTACGAGGAGGTGACGCTACTACCTGTTTGAGGTTTGCCAAACGTAATTCAACCGACTCATATGTCGGTCTCAGATAACTAGTTTCCTGGCACATTTGATTGGCGTAGGTAACAGTAGTACCGCGTTTGGTGAACCGGCAGTGTCACCTCTTGCACACTACAATAATTCATTTTTCAGTAGACTCACTTTCACTTGTTTGATTTCCGTTGTTTGTCATCGAATGACTAGACCTATACCGTAATGATGATTTTTCAAAAGAATGAAACAACATTGTATACGATTATGGTCACAGAAACGAAAAGCAGTACAGATCGTCTGTAACCTGTACTCAGCTTATATGTATAGTCGTACAACTGGTACCACGGCGAGGAAAATGTAGCTTCCTGCTTTCAATGTAGAGTTCAATAGTATCCTTCTTGGAGAGCTATTTATTGGTGGGAGTAAGAATTATAAAAAGGATATATGGCAACTGAAACTCCGTGCTAATCTTTTTCTAAGCCTCACAAAACTAAATTTAATCACTTCTTTCAATTGAGATATTACGTATGTACGTTATTTCTATAGCTGAATACATGCAAAGTTCAACGTTCTACCTGTTTGCCAGTTTTCATCTAACCCGCGCCGACAAATAAAAAAATTGGGTCCTCGTCATATCGCCCTCGCAGTAGGTAACTGAAAATAACATGCCCCGAGAGTAAAATATTCATCTCAGTTGGCAGTGAGCCATGTTATGTAGGGATATAGGGCAAACCTTCGTTTTTTGTCGTCTTACACACACCGAAATACTACAGGGCTGCGTTCACTTTTACGCTCAAGGCGCGCACCAGACGCACACCAACCGTTCACTTTTGAAGCATGGCTTCATCCGGGTGTTGATGTTTGGCGTTCACATTTATCACCCGGACAACAACTTTTCATCCACAAAACACTCCACTAAATACATGGATGTAATTTGCCCGACCTGCGCACAAGACGTTTGTTGCTAACCTTAATTCTTAATTTCTTTATTTTGTTTCTGCCTTCATAACTTAGTAAAATATCTATATAGACAAAGGTACTCCACAATTGTGAATGATGGACAAAATAACTAAAGAGGATCTAGTATTTGTTCTAGAAAATGGTCAACCTGTCGAAACGGATGGGCTATTTTTAGTCCAAAGGAAAGATGGTACAATACAACGTTTGATTGTCATCGAGATTGTTCTAAAGTACATCTTTTTTGATTTGATTTTTATAGGTGGAGAGTTATTGTATGTCAACAAAGTAATGGAGAGTGAAGAAAATCTAGCAGGAACCAGTCACAATGCCGACAAAGAAAATATTCGGCAAACATGGACGAGGGAACAGATATTATCTCTAATCAATTTGTATAAGGAATATGAGGATCAATTCAAAAAAAACAAGTATCAAGAATGATAAAGTGTGGCAACTTATATCCACAAAAATTCAGTCACATAGCATCAGACATATCAAAAATAAATTTAAATATTTAAAACAAAAATATGTTGCCAGAAAAGACAATATGGGAGATAAAAGTTCTGGATTCAAAGCACTTTGAATTCTACGATGAACTGGACAGTATTTTCGGAAAAAAAGATAATGTTGATCCAAAATTCATTGCATCTAGTATTAAGGGCTCACAAAATTGCCAGCATTTACAAAGCTCCATAATTAGCAACCAACCTTCCACATCAATGTACTCAAAGCCACCAAAAAAGAAGAAAAAATATTTAAAGCGACAACTGAATGACAATATTCTATTAAAAGAAGAAACGAAGAAACTCAGGCACCAGTCAAAAGAGGAGTGCATGGCCAAGTTGTTACCCCCACAATGCACATCGGTTATTAGAATATTCTATTTAAATGCTGCTAGCCCTAGAAATCACCGCACCTCATTCAGCCAATTATCGAAAATGCTAGTCAATATATAGACAGTTTGATTATTTGGCGAATTTCATTTGCGCCATGTCTTTTGGTAAAAGCAGATTCAGTTTAAGCAAGTCTATATGTACATAATTTCATAATACGCTATTCTACAGATATACTTAGACCCTATGCGACCTAACGGAGTTTCCATCATATCAGTCACAGAATATAGATATTACTTCACCGATAGGATATCCGAAGAATTATCTGTCTTTTAGCATAGTTGACTTACATGAGCAGGGTGTGTGGAGATATAGAAAAAAGCTCTAATCTCAGAAGCTCTTCTTGTATAATTAGCACAGCACAGCTATGAGCAGCTTACAAGGAGTCTCAGTTAATATAATTAGAGAGTAATGAAAGCTCATTTTACATTCATAAATAGACACATCTGAGCCAAAACCTCTTGCCTTTCTTTTCCATTGTGTTACGCAGATCGGAAGCCCCTTACTACTTATAGATATTTTTAGCTGTTGACATATAGGTCAAGTAGCGACCCTTACGGCTCCCTCACCGCTTTGTTAAAATGATTCAAAGCCTCGCCAGCCGGATGTTCGCTCGAGAAGGTCGCTGTCTTTAGGGAGTTTGGTCAGTAGATGCGGGTTCGAAACCGGAAGTGTGGAAATCCGATGTGGATAATTAGGGACAGGGCGATTATTTACTTTGGTGGACGACAATTTCTGTTAATCCGGACAAGAGGTTTATAAAGTGTTGGTAGCGAAGTGCTTTTCTATCGAACAACATAACGGGAGAGAAAAAAATGGAGTGAACCAGATTGACTCAGTGGGTTTTTAAAAGGCTAAGAATGAGGAAAAATCTTGAAAATGAGATCGATACAGCTTCAAAAATTGATCATTCCACTGTTTTTTACATAAATCGATATAATTCCCAACTTTATAGACGTGAATAACCTTTTTTGTAAGACATAGTAGTGGGGCTTTGGTAGCTATCGTCATATATAATAGTAAGCGGCAAATACACTTGGAGATATACTATGACTTATTGATGTTTTTATCAAAGAAGCATAGCAAGAAGCTGCAGTCGTCGATGAGTTTTTCAATTGGAGTAAGTCAATGCACTAATTACGGAAGCTTCGTACACCAGTGACAAATCGAGTTTGACGAGAAGAGACCTCATTTGCTTTTCCCTGAATGTTCAATTTTGAAAATGGATATATACAGCAGGAGTAGCTCACCTTTATCATTGCACTAACCTAAATCCGGGGGGAAAACATTCATGTTCAATAATTACTCTCTTATGCAGCTACATCACGTTATTGAGATGAGTGAGCTTACGACAAGATAAGTCACACTCTAAATTGACTCCAACGAGTCGCAGTTTCTCTATCTATATCTTGAACTCATACGCACTACAAATATTATGTACCGTTATCTTGCAAAATAATGATTAAGATACATTATAAAAGTTGAAACGAATTACTGAGTCTGCATCCGAGTACAATATATGGAAAACTGTTCTTGTTTAAGTCTGAATGCACAACAGCACTATTGAATCTTGATGTGCCATTTTCCTGAAATGACGTGTTGAAAGAATTAACTTCTTTCAAGGCAAGAGCATCGATCGGTCCTCAGTTTTTGATAAAGATGATTGTTGTAGACTGCGGATAATATTACCCCACAACTCGTACTGATTCATTATATCCAGTGGATCCAGTTGATCACAGCGTCGTCCAATACGCCACCGCGTTCAACCAGTAATGCCAGGATCTGCTGACGAGATGATTCAATTTATGTGATATTTGTTAGGAGTCATTCAGATTTCTTCTAATAATCTTTCTTACTCATCTGATCCCTGCTTTTCCATGAACTGTTATGAAAAATGTACCGAATCAGTGAATCCGTATCGGAATACATTAAACCCGAACTAGTTTTCATTCAAGTTCGTCTAATATTTCTGATTCATATCTCGACGTGCCTCCTGGATGATCCGCTTTTTCCAGCCATTACGGTGTGAAGTGATTAAAACTATTTCAAGGCAAAAGCGCATTAATCGGTCCTTTGGGAGTCACATCAGCTGGTGCCCTACGACACTGATAAAAGAAAGCAATTTATGTTTGCATGTGGGAGGGGGGTTAATTCAGAGAGCTTTAACGTTATTTCGCGTTTTCCTTTCTTCTTCTGAGATCTCGATTTACAGAAGCCAAATGCTTTCTGTACCCAATGATAATCGGTAACAAACAAAAGATAAATAACATCTGCTTTGAGTATAATAAGAAAGATTATTGATGTAATGATAGAACAGAGAAGGAAATTTATTATATTATACATCCTACTGCTCTATTACTTTGGCCTGGAAAGATAAGGTGGATATGTCTATTCCATAAAAATTAGCATGTCTAAAATTCTTAATGAAATACGAAAAGGTTCGAGAAATAGGATTTCCATTTCAATATTTTTTAATATCCATATATATATATATATATATATACGTATATATATATATATATATACATACATACAGTACTTTTCTTTAATGTCCCCCTCCCCTTTGATTTTTTTAACGGATCAATTGAAAAAATTAAAACTTAAAGTAAGGAAATTGATGCGTGGATGCCATATTTTAGAGTAAAATTGACAGATGAAAATGTCAAGATGGCCGCTGGGCGCCATCTTGGAAAAAAATTATATGAAAAGGGGGGTCTTGTGGCACATCATTTTAAAGCTCCTGACGATTACTTTATAACCCTGGAATATGAAGCCTTTATCTTTACTTACTACAAAATGGTGGTACATTTAATAATGAACTAAATACATTGACATTTAACTTGATAATTCGAATAAATGCGTTGAGTTCAGTTTAAAAGATGCTAGGAATGACTGCCTTGAACTTCATGAGACAATAACAGCTGGTCCGTAATTTCGTGTCAAACATTTTCAAACATAGTAACATCCATATTTCTACAAATATTTGTTATTCTCAGCCGTATATCCAATATTGAAGCAGGTTCAGTTTCTTACACCTTTTGCTCCAAATAGCCCCATAAAAAAAGTCTAAAGGTGTCAAATCTGGCGAGTGAGCTGGCCATTCCACAGGACCTCGACGGCCAATCCAACGACCTGGGAAATTGTTATCTAAATAGTTCCTAACTTGTCTAGAGTAGTGTAGTGGAGTACCATCTTGCTGGAATACAATATCAGATCGAATTCATTAGGATTCGCTTCGACGATTTCGGTGATAGAGGGTCAATAATATTGTTCAGTATTTCCAAATACAGTTCTCTGGTTAAAGTTTGTTCGATGAAAAGAGGCCCCAGAATATGATTTGCCAATATCCCAGCCCAAACGTTAATTTTTGTGGATATTGAGTATGAGTTTCCCAGAAGACGTGAGGATCGGTGGCACTCCAATAACGACAATTTTGTCTTTGCACATTACCGTTGAGAAAAAATATACATTTATCACTGAAACAAATATGCTGGATATAGGTAGGATGCCGTGCAATGATTTCCGTAGACTGTTGGGGATTTACGATGATCTCACCAATTATTTGAACTTGTTTTTCTTCCGGGATGGTCGGATAACCTGGGGGCGTTTTGTTGTTTACACTACCAGTAGCTGTAAACTTAGATACAAGTTCCATTGAATATTTTCTACAGATAGGACGATTCGGGAAACGATCATTAAAGTTACGCGTCGCACCATAAATATAAATTGCTTTGATTTTTTCTTCCAATGGTCGAGAATCGGCCATTTTAAAAGTAGTTTCAACAGTATCTAGCAATAAAACCGAATACTAAATAAGAATAGTTTAACTGTACAATGATGTTTGTTTTCTTACTGATATTCTTGTCATGTCAACAAAAAGTAACAAAACAGGTTTTTATCGCTGTTGCTGTGTATACAGCAGGGATTTACAATTATTTGTAGAGATATGCATGTTAGTAATTATTAAATGTACCACCATTTTGGAGGAGGAAAGTGGAAAGCAGAAAATAGGATAGGTAACCCGAGCGATACGTATTTGGCTTCATAAGGCCCGAAATGAATGCACATATGCAACTACAAAAGTAGATACACATGCCCATACATCCGGATACGGGTGTAACCTGAGGAAACGAAGATGAAGGAAAAACATAACAATTTACTTGTCAGGTATTGCTCGGGCTACTATCATATTTCCTGCTCAAATCCACTTTCCTTCTTTTTGCGGATATTGTCTATTATTTTACTATTCTATATCTTAAGTATTATGGACGTTGACTTAAACTTGTCAAGGGTTTTGTCAAAATTACCAACTTTCTGATTCCGTGTCTTCGAACATGGTTGCCACTGTATAGATGCGGTATTTTTTTAATTGTACGTTAAAGAAAGCAACCGATGGGGGCAAAATATTACTAAACAGTCAACGTAACATATCATTGTATATTCTTGTCTTAACTTGTGTTGAACATGCAAAATCTGTAAACAAATTAAGTATCTAGCATGGTTTTGTTTGGCGACCAGAAAAACACGGAGATTGTGATATTTTCGGTTGATTTAGTTTTATAACTGAGACCTTTGAACTTTGGCCAGTGTTATCTCTCTTCTCCTATCATCAAATAATGTAATATGTCACGGAATGTGTATCCAAATATATTAAGTGCAAAATTGATCCCGGAGAACACCAATATGCCTCGACCTGCTTCCCTAATCTCAATTCCCCTTTCCCCGTCATTACGCTGCGAAATGATTGAAACTTTTTCAGGGCAAGCGCATGAATCGGTCCTTGGGGAGTTTCGTCAGCAGGTGCCCCACGACCCAAGGCGAGCCGTAACCTGGAATTGCGGCAATCCGTTACGGATAATTAGGACAGAGACGATCGGTTGTCAAGAGACGGAAGGGAAGGAGCGAGGCAGGCCATGCCCAGGTAACTAGCTGCCGCGTTTTGTATTCAGCTGCCGTCGTCAGCAGTTGCAAGGATTTGGTGACCTATGACTTTGTCACGCGTCCCGTCGGGATTACAAATCAAATCAGGCAGGTTACGGTTAATTAGGGCTGGAGAGCCCTTACGAGGAAAGTTGGGAAGGGTTTCCTACTGATAGCTTTAATTATTATTTTATTGCTTGAAGCTGCGTCAGTGGTAGGGGCAGTGAATTTGGGTCTACCTGAGCTTACGCTCACTCCACTGGCTTTCCCTTCCCGTTCTTCTGCTGATCAAATGAAACTACAGATAAAAATTATAAAAAACTTCCTGACGTTCTAAACTCATCAGTGGCGTTTCTGAAAGCACATTTAAACTAAACGTTTTCAATCTACATCTGTTGTTTCATTTGCTAGGCAGTAGAACATGGAAATTTATCAGCAAAAATTTAGGGTTACGTTATTCACTGACTTTCTGAATATTTTTTTTCATTTGTCATCATAACAATAATATCTGTACCAACCAGAAGTATCTGAAGGTTTCAATGTAATAACCGTTCTCTGAACAAGATATAAAATAAAGGTTTGTCTGAAGAAAATAATCGATAGTTTTTTCTGGGTGACAAATGTATCGGTAACGAGTATCAAATAAGCATTTTCATATTAAGCAACAGCTGTAGAAAATGGGTGTTCATCTATACTAAGATGGAAATGATTGAATTTAGACTGGTTTTCCTACAAGACTTCAAAGGCGATGCGTGGATTCCCTCTCGGTGTAATAAGATACCAAATTACTCAACAGAACGTAATAAAGGGCA
Source organism: Acanthoscelides obtectus (assembly GCA_963669975.1). NCBI lineage: Eukaryota > Metazoa > Arthropoda > Insecta > Coleoptera > Chrysomelidae > Acanthoscelides > Acanthoscelides obtectus. Next base: position 72,677,301 of record CAVLJG010000006.1, read on the forward strand.
GGATCTTGTACAATATCTAAACCTTTAATTGCGTAGCTCCCAAATATGCGCTTACACATTACTTTCGTGACAAAAAACCTTCTGACCATCATTCCTATGACTCCACTGCAGAATACATAATTTAGTCATGACCATGACTGAATGTCTGATTTTCTTTGAGCCTCACCTTAATAGATTCATTCAGATTCAATGAGAAGTCTGTAATATTCACTCCAAACCTACATTATTTTAGTAGTAGCAGCAGCAGCAGCAGAGGTAGTAGCAGTAGCATCAGTAGTATTTGATACTCCGTATAGCAGAATGCTTAAGTTCAATTCCAGACTCAGCAACAAAATAATGAATCTTGTACTTACCGATGAGTTGCGTAGCTATTTCATTTCATTCTTACCTGAAATGAAAAATTGAAAATTTAATTTTCAAAATCAATGTGACAAACATAATTGTTGTAGTATTACAGCCCAACCAATGTCTCTCTAACATGCGAGGTCTATATTTAGAGCAATACTATTTCCGATGTCAGTCACATGAAACTTTAGGCCTTTTGATATTAATTTTCAGAACTATAGTCCCACATTACCCTGAATTTCGGACACTTGTGAGCATGGAGAACACAATGGAAATTTTGCGTTAAGAATCTTGAAAAGTAGAGAACATTTTCAAAAAACTTTGAGTATCTGCAACCTCACATAAAAACCGTTTTCCCAATTACTCCAAATAGCGCTTCATGAGATTTCTTTCCACAGTGTTTTGAATTCCATTGACCCGTAGCGATAGAAAATTTTGTCCTGAGAAGCATTAACTGTTGCAAGCATACTGTACAAAATTTACAAAACTTCTTGCATACCGCTGATTTCCTACAAAACGGACACTAGGTTCTCATCAATATTAAGCTCCAAAAGGCCCGTATTCCTACTCCAAATGAGGCTTCGTGAAATTTTAGGATCTCTTGTAGCTATATATTATGGTACCAACGGAGACCATAACTAAAGAATTTGCCATTCAGATCGTTGCAAAGTTCAACGGATTATCACTGAGAAATAACCCTTAAAATTCTCTATTTGCAATCTCGACGTCATTTGGGTAAATCATGTGTTAGTTCTAGATTCTAATGACCGTTTTTTAGTAGTATGTTTGATTCCTTGAACTATTACGGTCAAGTCCTGGTATCAAAGCTTACCTTCGCACCCAATCCCCGGGATGCTGTAAAGTGAAACGAAAGTCGATTCCACTCGTAATATCGCGTACTTTATTGGATCCGAACTATTGAAAGCTGAATGGGGCCAAACAATAAAATACTCGTTATTCTCACAATGCACTTCCACTCTTATTATATACACTTGAAGTTAGAACGTATTTTCGTGCCAAGCTTTTTCAACCTGACAAAACTTGAGCAGCTAGAGATTGAATGAAATTTGGTATTTACACAGGGCGATTCAAAGCTAGATACATTGAAGCTACCTCACAGACATATGTGAAATTGAAAAAGGATTATAGAGACAAGTGTCTACATTGTTTTAGTTCAGATAGAGTAGATCCATATGGGTCGCAGAGACCCTTAAGTGTGTATGATTATCCCGTATTTCTCTGCGGAGCAGTCGAACTTATAGGACATTTCACGGCTCTTGGCGAGCATGTTCGTTTGTGTTTTTAAGTTGTGTTACACTGCCTTGACTATTGCAGTGTACTCTATCAATTGCCATAATTGCAACCAAATATACATAGGTCAGACCTCCAGATCTCAAAAAAGGAAGGATTTTATCACACAAAACTCTTCTTCCTTCATGTCAATATAACAGGGCACTCTATGAACTACACAAGTATCAAAGTTCTTGACAAAGAAAAATACATATCCAAACGTTTATTCCTGGAAGTGTCCCACATTTCTATGAAAGACAACTGTATGAACAAGAAGACAGATGTTAAGCAACTAGGCGTCATTTACTCATATTTGCTAAACTGCGAAAAGTTGGAGCACGTACACATCTCTCGAAATTTAGACTTTTCACAACCATAAATGGCATCTGATTTTTTTCCCTCCAAAATTTCCATTCCATTCAAATTTGAATAATTGTTTTTTCTCCTAATAAAATAATAATTGTTTAATTCAACATATCTTGATAAATCACAAAATCTGAAGTGATTTGGCAACATAGCACACACTTTACAAAAATGTCCGTCCCATACATCGACACTGACACCACCAACCTTCTGTCACCTGTCAAATGTTTGATGCTACTTATGATCCTGTGCCCACCATTTTGTGCAGCATCAGGTGGTTCACGATGTAATTTTAACTTTCGTTTTAAATATTTTTAATCCGTTTTAATTTGTTCCTGACATACAGCTGTGTGTAGTATATATTAATTTTAACGAATGTACCATGTATCCAGCTTTCACCAGGTTACTGGGTGTTTCCCTCAACATAAACGTTAATAACATTTAGCAACAATCTCAAATACGTAAGTTAATTTGAAACCATTTTGCACAATAGTTGCTATTTCTTCTCAATGCTATTGCAGTTCCTGATGAAGATGGCAAAGTCCATTGAAAGCTAGAGATTAATAAGGTATAAAGAGACCTCCTCTTTGCTTGAATTTTGTCGATATATATATATATATATATATATATATATATATATATATATTTAATATGTTCGGGTGTATTGATATTTTTAACATGTAACGAAGGTATCTGTCGTTATCAACAAGACCAATGCCTCCGTCCTTTTGTTTTTATATTTATAACAAGTTCTATCTTCTCTACGTTCATTTTGAAACACCGTGTGGCTGCAACCTCAACGACGAAATCCTGATGAAGGCTCCATAGAGAATGCCGAAAGCTTGATTTTATCGTCAAAAGAGTCAACTTAAGCCTAAAAATTTGCCAATTTCCCAATTAACAATTAATTGTATTTTGTGCCCAACTGGTCGTTGGCTTTGGCAATGTCCACTGCTCATATATATAAACAGGGTGACTTCAAAGTTGAGTCATTTATTTTAACAGTGAGTAGATCTGATCAAAATAAATGTTTTTTCCCTTTACCATTTTTCTGGTAAAATTAAAGTAACAAAGTTATAGCCCTTTGGAAGTTTGAGTACCGCCCTGTCTCAATAATAATATTATGTGCTCGTGTTTGGCAACAACGGATATAATCCGCCTTATCGGTTCATCGCATCGGAAACAAAAAAGCGAAAGAATTTGGAACGATGTTTTTACAATTATTTTATTCAGTTGTATACAGTCAGTGTCAGTCGGTAACGCGTGAGTGAATAGTGGTGTCTGTTGCGTGGCTCAAACGAAATAAAAAATGGCACATGTTTATGCGGATCGGTTTCCCAATCGAGTGCAACCAACCCCTCGTGCCTTTGTTAATGTAGTACAACGGGCTCGTGAATCAGGTGACTTAAGATCTCACAGGGGACGGCATGCCGGTGCTCCAAGACCTCACGATCAAATACAGGTCCGCACTGAAACACTTGTCGGGAGGATACTTTATAAAACAAGGTAATTTTTTTTTTATTTTTTTTTTATTTTTACACACATATTTTGGTTTATCTTCCTTCTACAATCATTATCTGAAAATTAATGACTCAACTTCAAAGTCACCCTGTATATAACAGTCATCAACTTTAATGTTCTAAAATGTTCTCTGCAGGATTGGGGTCAACCAAGGTTGTTAATAACTCTAGTGGCAGCAGGTTAACTCTTTCAGTTAGTGAACTACTTCCCCAATTAAGAATACCACAACGGATATGGTGACATAGTATAAAGTAATTAAAATTCGCTTACTGCGCTGCTTTGCTGAGAATTTCAAATCATAACAACTCCTGTGCAATATAGTGTACAAGAACTCAACGTGAAAATCCCTCGACCAGTCAAGTATGAACCCAGCATTTCAACTGAATTACATGATGAAATAGCTTGGTTAGTATTACCAAAAAGCCTGAAATCTTGTTCACTATTTGATGCGAACTTCACAATGCTGGTCTTCTCTCTGTTGAGTCGGAGGAACTTTTCTCAGACCACTTATGGTTCCGTTGTATGCACTCTCATTACAGGCAGCTCAGTGATGTTTGGACTGGTAATCAAAATGTGTATATTCTGGACAGCCAGACAAATCGTTAGCCTACAGCAGAAACAAAAAATCTAGAATCGAACCCTGTGGCACACCGATGTTCATTTCTGATGTTTCACTTTTGAGACCGTTGAAACAAACAAATTTGTTCGGCGTGCGCAGTGTGCGACTGTCCTTACCGAAGTTAGGTTCTGCGCATGGTACGGTTAGTTCACCTCTTTACTTATTTCATGTGACTGTGATGCAACAAACAAAAGCTGTGAAAGGAACCGTACCTGATTTCTTACATCCCGTTCTTAACTACTGTCTTGAGAATGGGTATTTTAGGTCAATTTTTGTGACACGCTGCACGAATTTGTGTAGTTGAATGTAATTCCAGCCGACGCGACGTAATCCTTATTTAAGGTTGTAACTGGAACGCGGCCAAATTGAAACATGAATATCTTCCTCAAAAGTGTGTCCGGGTCGCCAGTAATTTAAAACTCCGTTTCAGTCGTAATGCGCATGCAGAAATTGCCTCTGAAAACTGGGATATAACATTCTCTAGTATTTATTTCAACGGAGTACACGCGATAATTATTGTCCAGAATGGCTAAGTGATAATTAACGTCCGGAATGGTTGAGTGAATAGTTATCGTTTCTGAATGTGCCTTAATCTATTATACTCGACCAGAGTGTTTTACGTTATTGAAATTCCACATGTGGATGTTCTTTGAAGTATCGCAAACCAAATTGGGATCTAGTGTTTTAGCACATGAGACAACGAACAATCATCAAAACGCTGTAGTATGCTGGATCAATCTTCATTTTTTGGAAGTGACTACCCAAATGCGTAGTGAAATATGAATTATACCTTTATAAAGTTGTCAAAATCTGCGTATTTTTTTGAGTTTGATCTCCCAAACGTTTCTGCTAATTCAGTTAAACCCTTCCAAATAAAGAAGATTGATCACCTTCGTAATAAGAAAAAAATAATTGGTAAGAATGTTACAATATAACAAGACCTTACTAAACTACAGAGGGGAAATTTAAATCTTCTTAGTGAATTGAAAATAAGGAAGGAAAGAGGTGAGGAAAATATCGGCACTAGAAATCGCAATGGCATTTCCTACATTTACAAAATTAATAACTCTTATCGTTCAAAAAACTAATTGATCGAGATGATCAATGATAAGCTGTTATTGAGAACGTCGGTAAACTTCGTACAAAAATTGACTCATAAGGAGGCAGTAAATCTCCGATTACTTGGTCATCATGCTACTAGAGACTTGGCGGAATGAATCCTTCTCAACCAGTGAACTTAATTTTCAAGGATACGATATCTCCAGAATGGATCGTAGGGCTTCTACTAGTGATAAAGGGGGGGGTTGTTGGGGTGATTATTGCTGTGTCTAGTGGTCTAGAGTTCTGTAAACTGCAGATGTCCCTTAAGAGGTCGAAGTGAAATTTTCCAAGAAAACCATCATTATTGGAGCCGTCTATGTTCCACCAAATTCTTCATCATTTAGATATGATATCCATTGCTTATCTCTTCTTGAAATGTCCAGGGACTGAGGTGGCCATCTTTGCTGATTATAATTTTACAACTCAATAATCTTCTGAATGAGCGTAATGCGTTCTTAGATTCCTTGTTTTCTAGTTTGTTTTATATCAATGTGTGACCAGCTTATGATGTTTTACTGCCAGAGAGTGTACACCACAGAGCCTATTCCTTAACAATTTTAGCAAAGTGTAGTCAATCGGATTTTAAAAATGCTAACGTTACTGCGATCAATGATTATTTAGCATCTTGTGGCTGGGATGGATTATTTGGTGATGTAGATGTGTATTTGGCAGTTGAAAGGCTTTATGGTGTCTTACAAAATTGCTTGGATTGGTTTGTGTCTCAAAAGCCGATAAAAAGTTCATGTGACAGTAAATGGAGCAGCCCTGAACTCAAAGATGTAGTCTGTCGAAAAAAGATTGCCCATAAGATCTTTATAAAAACAAACCAATATGACGACTATGTGGCTTTCTCAGAGTTACGCCCATTATGTAAAAAAGACCATAAGCGATTTCATGCAATTCATATTGATCGAGTCCAGGAATCTTTGGTAGCCGATCCACGGCGTTTTTGGGGATAGGAAAAGAGTTTAAGAAATTCAAGTAGCTTACCTAATAGTACGAATGCATTTAGGGGGAGTTAGAGTGCAAGATGAGATGAAAATGAGTAATTTGTTTGCAAAGAACTTTAATGGTGTATATGATAGTTCTGTGTATCATCTACTCTCTTTTTTATTTGAGAAGACAGGAGATATACTACTAAACAAAATTTCTCTTGACCAAGTATTTAATAAAATCGTAAGTCTCCCAGTGAAGTTAAGCTCGGGTGTATGTATCTTTACAGTTACTAAACCTTTGCAGCTTATTTTTAACATGCCCATCCAAATATGTGTTTTTCCTGACACAGATATATTGGCCAATTTTCAAGTCAGCAGATGTTGAGGATATTAGCAATTACAGAGGTGTATGTGCCCAGTCATCAATTCCGAAACTTTTTGATAGTTTTATATATGTTCAAATTAACTAGTATTGCCGTGGGCTTGCTAGTAGCTGTCAATTTTGGTTTACTAAGGGTATATCAACTGTGGAGAATTTGGTGTCTTATAATGTTGATCTGTTGGAGGCATTGGAAAAGGATCACCAAGTGGATGAAATCTACACAAACTTTTCGAAAGCCTTCGACAGAGTGAACTTCGACATTCTATTGGCAAAGCTGTCAGCTTATGGTTTTTCAGAAAATTCTATTTAATAAAAATACATATGTACCTTTTTTATCAAGTACTGTTTAGGTATGGTAACTAATAACCATACAAGCCCATAAAATAGAAAAGTGGTGTGTGCTGAAGATCTCACAATATTTTTTCATCTATTTTTTCCCGCTAAATATGAATCTAAAGTCAGAATAGTATAATACTATGGTACCTGCACAGGCGGCATCTAGCGGCCATAGTAGTTATCCGGCTGACACTGAGAACTGTCATTGTGTTCCAAAAGACAGCTGGCCGTTTTTACTTTCGCACTGATCGATTCTAGTAACTCTGTGGTTTCTTATTTCGATTACTGCGGGTGTTGTAGCAGGTAGATGCTGCTCAACATTAAAGGATACGTCGAATGAACAATAGCTACATTTTATCAGCAGTGATCTCCTAACGTGCGTTCCAATGACATTCTCGTAACTATTCTTCAGGCCTTTTTACCTCATTTCATCAATCACACTTCCAGAATTTGAAGAGAAAATGCAAATGGGAACAGAGGAAATGAATTGTCAGTGGTTTCTTCTTTGTGACTACCTAAGAAACCTTTTTCCACAGCTTTTATAGATTTTCAGGCGGACAGTTCTTTCATTTAGTTTTAGATCGAAAATTTAATTTTTTGTCTAGATGACAGTGGACCGTTGAATAATCCTCATTATACGTTTAGGAGAAAAGGAGATTTTAAATATAATAATCATTAGCTTTTTTTACCCATTGCCTTCATTAAGCACATGTATTGGAGATTAATTAATGTCTTAGGGGTCACTTGAAGGCAAGTATCCTCCACTTGACTTTTCACACACAACGTCCATCAGCTTTTGGCCTAACTTTAATCAAACAACGCTTAGCAGCATCCCTGCTATGATACATGTAAGGAAAATGACAGTGCTTAGTGAATCCACATTGCACATTAACTAATAGAGCTATTACTTTGAGGTCAGCATAGATTTTCCACGTATTTATTCTACTTATTGACTCATCTTGAAAGTCATACGGGAACAGACATCCACTGCCTACAGACTGCAACTAACGGGAAACTATAATAGCAATTAGTTTTGCGGGTATCGAAATTGTGTTAGACAGTATTATTAGTTCCTCATAAATGACTGATTCCAATACTAAACGCTATGTGTTCAGCCCAAACTCCAAACTTAGTCGATACATAACTCCGGTAACTAGCTCAGAGTGAGATAACGCCGTTATAAGCCTCAGAAGCCTCACAACTACACCGTACGCGTCAAGTGTTCGAACAATAAAACTTAACACCTCAGAGAATCGGTTGAAAGCTATTAGATTTGGGCGATCGCGTATGAATCAAAGTACGTGAAGTCACGTTCCGACAATGCATACACCTTATTGAGTCATAAATTAGCAGAGCAAGAGCTACGTTCGCCATTCCCGACGTAGGCGGCGTCGTCTCACAGGAATGCTTCGGCTTCATGCACGACTATTCATTCCCGTTATTACATTAGTTCAGATCGATTACATGCCTAAATTTTCCCTCTAAGGCAGTAGCGGAACTGTCAGCTTTCCGGCATGGACATCACTTGAACCTGATAATAACAGAATGATCGGTTTTATCAAAATACTTTTGCCCCTTTTAGATACCATACCCAGTTCAGGGTTCCAGCCAGTTTATGGATTTTTAATTATATAAGATATAAACTACAGTAAGGATTTTTCTACACATAAGTGAAAATAAGGAAATAATAAGAAATAGATCAGTATAGAGAAAAAATAGCGTCGTCAGTTGACTTTGCACTTCCTACACAACTCATGTCATCAACCCTTAAAAGATTATTTGACACAAGTTAGTCCCTACGAAGGAGTACAACAAATGCATTGAATGGATCATGTCGAGCAATAAGGATCATACAATTAGTCCATAGTCTTGATAGATTTTATATCACGATCTAGCGTACCGCGGTACTAACAGTTCCGACTACCCAGCATCGTAAAGTAGCAACGCAGCACGACGATGCAGGCATGGATATACGCACATAAACTCGCGTCGTCGTTCAGTGGACCAGTTGTACCTCCGCATCCGAGTCGTCCGGCAAGCGTATATCGAAAACATATCCATATCATTGAAGTTTTAAGGGCAAATACACTAGCAAATTTATGATATATGACATATATTTAGTTGGCGCTTAGAACTACCATGTCTGCAAACGGATAGATTGCTAGCACCTAAAAATTGCAATATACTCCCCCGAATTCCTACAACCCCAACATTTAATTTTTAACATCTGCGTAAATTTGTCTGAAAACAATCATTATCCTCTGAAACCTCAAAGAACGGAGTTTGAGTCAGCTTTAATTTGTTTTTTTGCCTGTAGTACTGGATCTATTTTCAAAAGGTATCAAGCTTTTTTATCCTTGACATAGTAGTACCCTTGTGTGAACATTTAATCGAAATCTTACCGGTACTTGTCAAGTTATAGACGTGCCAAAGATTAGCGGAGACAGACAGACCGACAAGCAGACAGACAGACTGACGAAAATAGCAAGATAGCTTTTCGTGATTTACGTACATCTGATATAACAACCAAAAAACACAATATCTCATTTTCAAAAGTTTTTACGACTACAGACCAGTGGTGTATGAAGTAAAAAAGGACATGATTAAAAAACTAAACAATATTATTGTACTAGTGAACTCCGTGTAGAATCGTAGTCAGAAAAGGTAACAGGAGATTTATCTTCTATTAAAGTGTGATATTTAAAGAATGATCCGGCCAGTTGGACATCAATCAAGGCCATTAACAGAGCAAGTTACTGAGAAAACAATACTTTGGTGCCTTGGTCATTATGTATCTCTACCCATGCTTCGCCACAAGACTTTCTTCCGGTCAAAGCCATATATGGCATTGGGTTCCATCTCTTTGGGGTTTCCAGTATCGTAGGACTACATGATTGTCTGGCCGCTAAATGAAATCATATCTGTTTGAGTTACTCTTGACTATCGTACAACTGACAATAACAATATATTTTGTCACCCAGAGCATACGTTAAAAATAAAATATATTGTCATTGCCAGTTTTCACTTCAAAAGGACCACCGAGCTGGCAGAAATGTTAATTAAAAGGTAAGTCAAACATACAAGGGTGTATCAAAAAGTTCCCGGACTAGCTCCCTAACTTAACAACAGATGGTAGCTTGAGGTTGTGCCTGTTATAAGAATCACAGACCATCCCACAAAGTGGGATGCCAAGTTCCATCAACCCTTTTGTTTAACAAGAACTTATAAGGTGTTTCTGATCTCGTTTGATTTACTTAACGGTTGTTCGTACAGTGGTCGGTGACTTGTCGGCAACTGTGTCTGGAATCCGGCCATGAATTCCGTCGAAATAGCGTAACAAAATAAACGGAGTTTGTGTCACGCTATCTTTGTCATGGTCACTGACACGTTTTTGACAGCTGTAGGAGCAGGGCTTTAGTCGACTTCATCATGAACCAAGTTTTGAGTAAAGAGCGTGTAAATTGAAAAATCAGCTACAGAAACACCAATTTTGCTTAATGGTGATAAAGCAAAATTTATTGTTCGCTCTTTGCTCGAACTTTTCGTTCATAGTTTTCAGCTGATTCATACAAGCACAGCCTGACACTGCCATCTGTTGCTAAGTTACATAGCTCACCCGAGAACAAGACAATCATGGAATCCTGTCAGCAAGAAACCCGCAGGATAAGATTAAGGTATTTCCTTAATCAGTATCGTATTTCAGAACCTGTGATTAAGTGCGAATTCAGGATTTCGTCTAGGGAGGGGCGCAAGCGATATTTGGGGATGGTATTTTTCAACCTCAGTGGTTCTAGAATTTATCCCATTATTGCACCTTAAATCCATTGTGCTCTATCTGGTCAGTGCCAGTTTGAAAAAAATACATAGAAAATGCTCAGAGATCCTCAGAAAGGCAACATTTTATTAAATATGAGAACAAAATAATTACGTCGCATTTATAATTAACTAGTGTAATAATATTAAAGATTAAAACAAAAAACTTCATTGCTCTGTTAACCGAAAAGGACAAAACATTCTGAGAGACACCGAGGTATATATTCCACACAGAATATCCATTAAATATTTATTCAATATTTAATAATGTTTTATCTTACTTAAATATGTATTTGTTACCTTAAACAAATATTTAATAAATATTTGGAATATAATATTTTTATTATATATTCATTCAATATCTTTTAAATATTTAAAATACAATATTATTCATTTAATATTTACTTTTCAATCAACGAAAAATATTAGATTTCCATTATTTAGAAAATTATCAGTAAATATTTTCGGCTAAGACGCATGTGCGTATGACTCCAAGCGACCAATGGCCTAACGGCAAGCCGACCTAAGCCAACCCGCTAGTCGCCATCCATTTTGCCTGTGAGTTTCACTATGATAGCGTGCTTCCTGTGTACTCCAAGTGGTACATTATGTGAGTGTTTTTTTGTGGTAAAAAGAAAAGGGTAAGCTTTTCCATAATTACATAGCTCAATTTTTCTGACTAGTAAACGCATGTGCGTATGACTCCAAGCGACCAATGGCCTAACGGCAAGCCGACCTAAGCCAACCCGCTTGTCACCATCCATTTTGCCTGTGAGTTTCACTATGATAGCGTGCTTCCCGTGTACTCCAAGTGGTACATTATTTGAGTGTTTTTTTGTGGTAAAAAGAAAAGGGTAAGCTTTTCCATAATTACATAGCTCAATTTTTCTGACTAGTGAACATTATTGTGTCTGTTGAGTATAAAGGTATTTACAAGAACATATAGGTATAACTAGCCTTGAAGTGTAACAGTTAATTTCGATTTGGAATTGGCGGATTTATCAGAAAATGGATACGAAAATTATATTCATAACATCCCTATTGAAAAGTCATATAATCGCAACTTGATCGAGATACATCAAAAATGCCTTTTTTAAATATCTCAATTATTATTATTTTTGTCGTATCAGCTGTAACTATTTTAAAATTTTCAAGTTCAATAGCGACGTTCCAGAATTCCAATAGTCGAAAATACTATATTTTTGTCCCTTGAATTATAATGTAAAATCACAAAATAGTTATGGCTAAATTAGCCCCCTTACTACTGCAAAAAAGTCACATTTCAACAAAATCAATAAGTGGTCTATTTTTAAAAGCCTTTTCTTTGAAAGTTTACTCAAAGGATCAAGCAGTGCTCATGGATATTTTTCATCAAGATATCTAAAATAACATACCAAATTTTCTTGAAAACTAACGAATTTTCGAATTCTCAGAGTAAGAAGGAAGAAAATGTGGGGTCCTTGCTGCTTTTCAGTGACCCAGTTGAGTTACTTTGAGTAACTCAGCAGTGCTCAGCACCAATATTGTTCCACTGCATTTCATATTCCCATAAATACCGTTTCTAGAGTAGTTTGGGAGAATACCTCTGTCAAACAAAAGACCACTGGAAAGTAGCTTATGTATTCAATAATACTTCATAATTTGTAAGTTCTTTTTCTAAGAAGAGTGGATTTGCAAAATGCAGAAGAGGCTTAGAATGTTTTTTTTAATGATATTTTTCTAGCAAATTAAATCATTATAGTATATCTAGAATGAATTTTCTTCATAATCCCAATTTTATAAAAGAATTCCTACAGATTTTGTTAAAATTATCAATGAATAGTTTCCTATATAAGATATACGTATCAGATTAATGCTTAAAAAGCCATACATATTTCCGAAAAATATTAGATATTTCATCAAAATATAAAATTGATATTTAAAAATGTTTCCTCATATATTTTCTAAATATTTGGAAAATAAATATATTTATTAAATATTTTAAGAATCTGTCGCTAACAAGTATTTAGCAAACATTTCTTAAAAATATTTAATAAATAGTTGATGTTATCGGGGTGATGGCGAAAACGAACATGAAACCGAAAAATTCACATTATCGTATGGACGCTAGACGAGACAGAGACGGATGTCTATAGACTATCTATCGTGGCTTGAGACCGAATCCAGACTGCCTATAGACAAAAGTTGCGCAACGGCGATTACTAGTGTGTACTAAGCTTAAGGATTAAGACTCTGAACTGCCCATTGAACAAATCAAATCAGCAGGTGATAAAAATATCAATACGTATAGTCAATTATTGCGTTGTCGAACTTCGATGTACGGCATAGTTGTTGTTTTCTGAGTTTTTGAATCGGTGTTGATCGCATGTAAAAATGTTGGAAATCTTTAAAAAACTATATCTGTTAGATCGTAATTACTTTGATAATTTATATTTGAACCAAAAAAGAACAGAAATACGCGAATTCAATAGAGTAACATAAATAGACACATGCACGGGAAGAGATGCGGGATGTGTAATTTTGACTTTGAGCATCGCTGGACTCACTTTCTGGACAGACCACAGGCTCACCGCTAAACAAATCTCATAAATGTCTTATTTTAGGCGTTCATCTAACATAGTGTTTCACTGCAACACCAACCACGAACAAAATCGGTCAAGCTTTACACACTTTTCAAATTACTATTGGGCAACAAACAAAACATATAGTAAATCACTTTTCAAGTGCAATCTGTATAGCTAATATATTACTCAGACTTAGATTTGTCACTAGTCACAATACTCGTAGGTATATACGTAAAAAATCGTAAGAATTGTGCTGTAAACGTAAGTAATGTCAAAGAGGGATAGCGTTTGGAATTCCAAAGGTTACCAAAAAATCGCAATGCTCAGTTTCTATAGTTATAAATTATAGTCAGTATGCCTCTAACGCCATGATCTGTCAGAAAGTGTTAGACTACAAAAGCAAGTATCAGACGACTAGGGGGGTGGGCGCCCCTCGCGCCCTCCTCCTAAATCCGCCACTGCCTGTCATCGACATAAAATATGTGTTACAATGTTCATATTCGCAAGATTATGTTGCTACTTGAGAATTTCCTTCCTCAATATTTAACGTTTGCGCCTGATGAGGACATCTTGAGATGCTATCCCATCACAAGGAGTGGCGATTTGAAACCGCTTCCTATGGTACAGCCGTATGTCTTATCTTAATAACTTCGGATTCGGTACTCAAAGTGTGTACGGTAGTGGCCATTTAAAGCGCATTTTAACCGCTTCAAATTTACTGTGATATTTGTTGCAATACGTTGAAATGCAATATTATGTTTTTGGATGTCATATAACAAGAAAAAAAAAGTCACTTATTTCCGTCAGTCTGTCCGCCAATCCTTGAACCGTATATAATTTGGAAAGTACTACCCGGATTTTGATAACTCACTCGAGAATTCGTCACCTATTAGACGTATTTCACACGTCGTAGATTTCCCCGTACATTTGCCCTTAAAACAGAATGTTGGAGACATATCTTTGGCAGGCGCCTCTCTCTGGGTTGAATGGCATCACAACCTTCCACATAAGTGACGAATCGTCATTGCTTACCGGGTCAGATCAGTAGCGTTGCCAACTCCATCGAAGAGAAAAATTGTATATGAGCTTGAAAAATACTTTAGATAACTGTAGAATACTATTTCACACTTTGTTTTCTTTGGCATCTGGAATGTCTTTGACTTTGTTTTTCTGTTCTACTGTGAGTTCTAGATAAACCGGTTTCTTTATTTGAATCTGTGAATATTGGTAACGCAAAAAATCGAAAAAATACGAGTATAATTCAGTTGTTCGTTCCAGAGCTTTCGTTAAAATGGCTTGGGCGGAAAGAAGACGCTCTACGAAAACTGCTGATCGAAAATACAACTTAATAGATGGAAGTTACTTTAACAATCTGGTCACATCATGCAACTTGGTTTGAGCAAGGTGCAATAATTTATGGGATCTCCTTTGCAAATATAGATGTAATTCAAAAGCCCAAATGTATGGCATATACATTTCATGGTGAAAAGATTGGCTATATCGTTCTTCGAATGAGTTAACATAGAGTTAATTCCTTTAAACATGACATTGGCACCATCAGACGCAAATCTCAACATATTTACTTTGTATGGGATCCATCTTTCATTAAAATATTCGACAGTTTTACTAAACAAAACTTTAGCTAAACCGTCGGTAATTGGTGTCAAAGTTAGAAATTTGTCTTGTACTTCATAATTTGAGTTGACGACTCTAGTTGTTAAACCTAAATGCCGGATCGTCGATTTGTCAGTGGTTTCATCTACCAACAATGCCAAATCAAAACAGGTGGAGCGAGCATCTTAAATGAAAAACTGTAGATTTGGAGGCCCGAAGATTTTTGAAAAACTGTAAATCTACAGTTAAAGCTGTAGGGTTGCCAACCCTGCTGATGAGTGGATTCATTGAGCAGTGAGGTATGAGGGGAGGGGCGACGTTGCCAGATGGACGGTACTATCGGGAGGACAGGGAAAATATGTCTATGAACTAATTGCTTAGACCTGTTTGACTGACTTGATTTAATTTCCTTGTTTTACATGTACACGTGTAACTTTTTCTAAGAGGGTATACTTGTGCCGAACATAATCCTGTATGTACTGATGGCAGCGTTGCGTGCTTCGTTTTTGAGGCGTCGCGTCGGCAAGGATTCTAGTTATCTTAAGTTACCAAAACGTTAATTAATTTTTCAATTTTTTTTTCACGAGCGTATTTGAATTTAGCATCCCAAAACACTAGCTACATCAAGAATCGTTCAGATCTAGCCATTGATACAAGACATAGATTTATATCACCTCGAGGTATTTTTTTGTAATCGGATGTACATCATAAATGGGATCAGATATGTTCGGATGACAGCGGTTTCGATTTGAGCGACTAAAAAAATGCTCGCACTTGTCATATGCTTCATCGAAGCCTCTTAGAACTATAATTTATTTATTTATTTATTTGAAGCCAAAGTAAAAAATGTAAGCACAACCTTGCTCATAATACTCCCTGAAGCCGAATCCGGAAGCCAGTCAGTCTTAAAATGCTCCTTTTCCAAGATATGGGCAAAAAGTTTGATGATTATAGAACGCATTACAAAATGTGTGCCTTTGTGATCTGTATGAACACTCGATTCCTAGGTAAATCAGATGCATAGATTTCGAATCTGATGTCATTTTAGTCCTGGATTGCCACAAGCAACTGTTTTTTGCTACAAATTTCATCCCACGACACTTTAGAATTTTCTCTCGTAACTATTTGGTCATGATGTTTCCTTATCAAGTATCGAGTAAATAGCAAATATGACGCGACAAAACATTGAGAAGCATCCTCCAGGAGAATACGAATACCGAAAATTTGTGTACGCCACTGTAAAATGCTACCATTATAAAACTTATCCTGGGATTTATTAGACGGAATTGCAGAGCCCAGTAAGATGCGCTGCGTTTGCTGGAAATTTGATGAATCTCTAAAAATCGGAATACCTAACTTATTACTTGCCCTTGCTGGATGCATATTGGAATTCCTCATCTTCTGGCAAATAATCCATTAAATCTCCCATATGTGAGGAATTACATTTTATCAAGTCACAAGGACATGCAGTCTCTCATGATATGTATTAGTATCATAGCTCATTTATCGGCATCTACCTACTAAACCATAGAATATCTACTCTTTGGTTATTGCTCCTACTACGGACATACAGCATCGAAATGCTTTCCAACTTTTTATCACTCTGACCTTAATGTTGATTAATAATAATAATTATTTTACTATGTAAAATTTGTTGCTGACGAAAACAAAAATATAAATGTCAAAAAAAAAATGTAAAAGGAAACAGAACACCTGACTTTCACATAAAGAATTTAAGTTTTTTTAGATAACATGCTTCATTAACATTCTTAATCTACCGTTAAAGACCGTTGAAACAAAAGTAGTAATTTTAATATTGAGTTTTGCTGAGAACAAGATCTTAGCACAAATCAGCATAGCTAAAAACCAAATATGGGAGATTTCAGATAAATGATTTCTTATTTTTCAATCCCAATGCCAACCCTTTAGGTTGCAATAAAACGAATATGCACCTAATTAACCTAGAACAACTTCTCCTGGCACTGTTCCCATCTGAATAAAACAAGTCGACTACGGAGTCAGTTTAAATGGAGAAAAACACTGGGAGGGTATTGTCGGAGGCAAATTAAAATCAAATTAATGTCAGTGTAAACCAATACTAGAAAGAATCCTGTCAGAGTTGTTTTTGCTCGAACGGGGGAAATTTTAATTGCGACATTGCGTTGTTTGATGGAAACGGGGTCGCTTTAAGGCCACGGAACTGCGAAATTGATACAGATACTGCTGTCGGTGTTATACGCATCAAACGCCACGATCGCTATGGTGTTATGCACTTTTGAAAAACATATGGGTTGACAATGCTGGCTGGCTGACTGGTATTGCAATTAGACACTATTAGCTAAGAGTTGCCAACCTTTTCAGTGTGTTGAGCTACTTGGATAATTTTGGAATAGTCAGCAACCTAGTCGTAAGCAAAAACCTAAATGAAATTATACACAGTTGTATGCTACATACATGTGTTTATTTTACTAATACTAATACATACTGATTAACTTAAATAAACTAATAATTGTATATGTACATACATAATTACTTCCATTCCTACAAATCGTAGGTGTTCGAAAAATAAACAAAATTTTTCACTTGTCACATATGATTTAATAGAGGCAACTGAAAATAAAAAAGCAACGCACTATTTTAAACAAATATGTGTTAAGATAAAAAAAGCGTGTTCAATGATAAGCCTGACTCTCAGAATTACTGACAATTTATTTAATGTTTGGAGTATAATTTGATAGGGCTATTCAGATAAAATTATCCAAATGTTCATCTGTAAGTCGATTACGGTATTTGTTTTTAATAAACTCCATATTTGAAAAAGGAGATTCACACAAATAGGTTGAACTGAATAACGATTTCACTTTCAAGGCAACACGACATAAAACTGAATATTTATGTTTTTTTACTGAAGGCCATATACATTTTGTATTCGAGACTAATGATTTTAAAGCTGAATAATTTTGAAACGTAATCACTTCCATTTCTGTCGCATGGATGGAACAACAAGTTGCACAACTGTAGCAATTTCATTGAAATCCTTGAAACGATTTTTGAAGTTATTCTTCAAGGTAGAGACTATATGGTTTTAATGGACTTTTCTGAAAGAACAGGAAAATGCTTGGTATAGCTATCGATTAAGTTTTGTTCCCAAAACTCAAGCTTTTTGATAAACGCTTTTATATCAAAAATCATTTCTGCTAGTTCATTGTCTCTCCCCTGAAGCTGCAAATTAAATTCATTTAATTTTTCTGTAATATCGACAAGAAAACCAAAGTCTCCAAGCCAGTTTGAATTTTCCAGTTCCGGAATCGGTTCATCACGTTGTTTGAACACTTGAACTATGGCAGATATGCTATCATTAAAACGTTTCAGCACTCGTCACCTACTTAACCATCGGACTTCAGAGTGAAGAAGTAGTTCCTTGTATTGACAGTCAATTTCATCGGCCAAGGTTTTGAATAATCTTCTTTGTAACGCTTGAGTTCTGATCTTGTTCACAATCTTTGCTACCAGTTTCATAATATTGTTTATTTCTATAAAATGTTCACATAATGCTTGCTGATGGGTAATGCAGCGGTAACACAGAAATTTCAGAAAACTTTCATTTTTACGGCGTAACCTCACGACCCACCATAGCTGGAGCGCCATCATTTCCGATATTGGAATTTTCTCGGAAGAAATAATATTTTTAAAAGAATGAAACAGTCCTGCCCAGTAGTCTGTGGAATAAACTTCAAAAGATCTTCTTTAAACGTAAGACCACTAAAAACCATCCTGACGAACATGGTCATCTGAGGGGTGTCAACGAGATCTGTGGATTCATCCAGCTGCAGTGGAAAATAAGCACAGTTATGAATGTAATTTCTTAACTGCAAAACTATATCATTGCTCATTAGATTTTATTGCAGACACTATCTTGCCTTGTCAAAGTTGGCAAATAATGAATCTGCAGCTTCTAAAAACGCCTTTTTTATCATTTCCTCGTCTTCACATAGTTTATCCCTTTGTGTAATTATCTGGGACACCCGGTATGATGCTTCAGTTGCAGTTCAGTTACTTTTCTCGATTATTATCAAAAACAATGTCTGTTGTCCAATTAACTGATTTTTCATTGCTTCAGTTTTTCCATTCTGGTTGCAGAACGTAATGGGAATATTTTATAGTGCCTCTCGATATTCCCTTTTTTAGCAACGGAAACAGAAATGGTATGTCTTCATCTTCCTACTACTGCTCATAATGTTTTCAGTTGCAGGCCGACTCTAACCCAACTGTGGCCTGCGTGCCGTTCAGTTTGCGTATTCATTCCATTCAAAGTAATCGAGATCGTTCTCGAACAGATCGCTCACCGCAGTGTTTCCGCTGCTTGTGTTTGTTACGAGAATTTACAAAATTTACTGAAGCTTCTATGATTTCAAAACCTTTTTAAAATATGTTGTGAGCCACCAGAATTACCTTTGCGAGCTACCGGTAGCTCAAGGTCAAGGGATTCGCGACCACTGGCTAATAGCCCTCCTGTCAATACCAGAATGTAGGTTTGTAGTCTTTTTAATAGTGAGCGGTGGCTGATGTAACACCTATTCACCAATATCACAATTGATAGGAGTAAATTCTCTTTGCTGCTGAAAAACTTCATTCGCCAGATTTCAAAAATAAATCCACCTACCTACTTGAAACGAAAGCGTAGAATTTTGCCCAGGGTGGCAGGCTCGATTATGCTGTATAGAGCCTTTTTATGACAAGGCTTTGAGAAAAATGAAATATTCGCAAAGAGCGAAGTACACAGTAGGGGGAACTAAATTGATTGTCGAGCAAGCGGCGGACAAAAAGGCAGCATCGTCGGTCTGATAGTAGAATGTAGGCGTCGTTTCAATGGTGAAGTGAGCCACGTGGGATCAGCTGGCAGTGATACAAATATTGCGCTATCATCTGTCATATTTTCATTGATATAGTTTTGGTGGTGGTGCTGGCATCGCGCATCCAGCGAACAGACAGCTAATGCTCAGATGACAGCGAAGGTGGTACTGGTGGTGGATGGGATCTCTCCAATTTGAGAGAGGGCCGAAATTAAAAACGATGACGGGGAGTAACTGTTTGCTAGATAGAGGTAGATGAAAGTGTCTATGCTTCCGATGAAGTATATCTATTAGCTGTATCAGACGCGTTACTTGTGATGTACTTTTTGAAGACAGGTAAAAAGTCATAAATTATGATTTTCAACGGTTTTTTGCGTTTTCAAAAACTTTTAGAAGCATTACGGAGAATCACGACTGCGCGCGAGTTGTTTATAATCAAGCCAGGTCACAGAAAAGCTAGGAATGACGCATCACACACAAAACATGTTCGCAGTGCCTCACATCTATGCGCTGATCTGTATTTTCTGCTTTCATCGCAAAATAAAATCCAATAAAATTTAAATGACTGGAAAAAATAAAGTAATATGTGATAACTTATTACACGTTCCATAAATATTACTGTCTGTGGCATATTTTCTCACCTCTTTGCTGTAACATACTTCACGAACCAGCGATTTAATTTTCTCATCTCTGTCATTTTTGAAATTCAGCAAATTTGCGTAATTATTTTCGAAGGATGCGCAACTAATTTCTAGCCTCGCATACACCTCAAGTAAATCTATCGCGGACTATCAAATGTTCACCATTTTCTAACGACAGGAACAGGTCCTCTAAAGTAAAAGTAAGTAAAAAAATCTCCAATGTAAGTGCCAGAAAAAAAAAAGTTAAATGGGTTTCTTGGATACAAAACTAAATTTTGACATCGCTTGATGGTTTGAGATCTGTGTTCTTTGATGAGTGAAAGCAAAATTTAACCTAACGCCATAGTCATTTTCATACGAACCCCTTTATACCGAAAAACCAAAAATAATAACGGAATGCTGTTTCAATTTAGAGAGATGGGTCTGACTGTGAAAGCAATTAAAACATATGGGAACAAGTTTGCCATCGTAACCAAAACAAACAAGGGAGAGGTTAAAAAAACATCCCCAGTGCTTTCAGACCACTGCTTTCCATAATTTCTAATGCAAACTGGGTGTGAAGCAATAAAGCAACAACATATTCTATATGCTTACTCTGAATGAAATATTAGGCCGGCTTTTGTGTAATAAATTTTGTAAATGTTTTAACAGCTTGTAAACAATATTCATTGTTGCCACATAGGGAAAATGTTCCAAAAATATAGCTCATATTGCAGGACAAACGTTTTTCCTATACAAATGTATTCCCAAATCAGTAAGCTCATTCAGTTTTCTGTAGACATTTCCAACTAGATGGTCTAACAGCTGGCAGCATCTATTTATCTTCAGCAATAAGAATTATTGATCCTCGTTCATCAAAATGCGGTTTATTCATCAAATCGCCCAGAATTCATCAGATAGTCAGAGTGTATCCAGTGAAAAGGATGTTTCACCAATTGTTGGTTTTTTGATAGATTTTTTTGACCCTGATCATCTGACGTCAGATAAATGACAAGAGTATATTAAAAGACAAACCGAAGTCATTTGTTTGCTTGGGCAGTCCGTGAGATCTTTGCCCACTAGTCGCTGTCTAATGTACGATAGTAGAATCTGTCAGTCCTGGTTGCCCAAAAACCTGACAATATTTAGGAAAAAGGGAAAGATCAGAAAAAAAGAGAAGAGCATAGAAAACACCTAGACTTTTTGACTTGGTACATGGATTAATTTTGAGGTGAACTAAAAATAAATTTTGATTCAGGCTTTGTTAGAGTGTAATTTTTGGTTTACTAAAAGTTCGCGCTAGCGTATGATCACAGTGCGAGCCGTGGCCCTTAATGTTTACGAGCTTGCTCCACTGTGTAGTCCACTGAGTCAAGTAACAGGGCGTTGCTATGCGATTTCGCTTGACTATAAGTCGCTGCGCCTCAAGTGAGGAATATCAAGGTGCCTGTAGATTGTCTTATTTGATACATACCATCGAGCGTTGCAAATTTTTCGTAAAGTCCTGCTTTGTAGTCTGGTCCAATAAACTGATCAACAGCCAAAAAATATCCTAAATAAAATCAACAAAATATTACTATTTTTAATGTGCTAAAACCGGAATGAAACTTATTTTTTCAATATTAGTTCAAGTTTTAGAGATACGGTAATTATATGTGTTCCTGCTGTGACAGTGTTAATGTACTGTAATTCACAAGAATGCACGTGCTACATTTTTATATTCGGCAAGGAAAGATGATGTAATCGGCATGATTGTGGTACGTTATACATACGTGTACATTATATTGTTTTATATTAGCCATTTTTTCCTCAGTTGGCTGACAGCGTTCATGCAAGATGTCTCGAAAGTGTGTAAACAATCCAGATCAGTTTTGTTACGTGTGTGGTGATGTGACTTTTGCGTCTCAGAGACGGTCTATTAGTCCACTAATAACAAAGGCATATCAGCTTTATTTCGGTTGTAAACTAGGTGATCAAGACAAACAGTGGGCACCCCACATCTGCTGTAATACATGTGCTTCAAGTCTGAGGAGCTGGTTAAATGGCAAAAAACGGTCTATGCGCTTTGCTGTCCCAATGGTTTGGAGAGAGCCTACAAATCATATTAATGATTGTTACTGTTGCATGGTACCTTGTGTTGGACAAGCCACAGGTACGTCCAAGAAAAAAAAATCGGTTATTAACTACCCAAACATACCATCTGCGATGAGACCTGTGCCTCACAGTGACGAAAATCCTATTCCAAAACCCCCAGAATCCTACACTTGCGAATCAGAAAACGAATCAGATCATGGCGATCGAGTGATTCGTCAGGAAGAAGATATGCCATCAACGTTAAGAGATCCTGATTTTATACCGAGCACGTCATGCCACCAACCGCACAAAATAACACAGTCAGGATTAAATGATCTTGTAAGAGATTTAGAACTTCCAAAATGTAAGGCAGAGTTACTTGGATCAAGACTGCAGCAGTGGAACTTGTTAGAAGACGATGCTTCGGTATGTGTTTTTCGTAAACGCCACAAAGACTTAGAACCATTTTTCAATATGGAGAATAACTTGGTTTTCTGCAGTAACATTAACGGCTTACTCGCGGCTTTAGATATAAACTATAACCCAGAAGAATGGAGATTGTTTATAGACAGTTCAACATTGAGTTTAAAGGCAGTGTTATTGCATATTGGAAATATTTTACCATCTCTTCCTGTAGGGTATGCAGTTCACATGAAAGAATCATATGACAATATGAAGTACCTATTGACATGCATAAAATACGATGAGCACCAATGGCATATTTGTGGCGATTTGAAAGTTGTTGCACTTTTACTTGGGCTGCACCTAGGCTACACAAAGTTTTGCTGTTTTTTGTGTGAATGGGACAGTCGGGCAAAGGCACTTCATTACACCAGACAAAACTGGCCTGTTCGTCAATTCCTAGAGCCAGGTCAAAAAAATGTACAGCATATGCCATTAGTAGATTCGAAAAAAAATTTATTACCACCACTGCATATCAAGTTGGGCCTAATGAAAAACTTTGTCAAGGCATTAGATAGAGATGGGTCAGCTTTTCAATACCTGCGTCAGAAATTTCCAAGACTAAGTGAGGCAAAGGTTAAAGAAGGTATTTTTGTTGGGCCACAGATTCGAAATATTTTGAAAGATACACAGTTTGAAAACACTTTAACAGGTATTGAAAAAACGGCTTGGAATGATTTCCGTCTGGTAGTCACTAATTTCTTGGGAAATAGAAAAGCTGACAACTATAAAACCCTTGTCAAAAATATGCTGTCATCGTATCAAAAGATGGGCTGTAATATGTCTCTTAAGATACATTTCCTACACTCACACCTGGACTTTTTTCCTGACAATTTCGGAGCCGTAAGTGATCAGCACGGCGAGCGTTTTCATCAGGATATTTCAACAATGGAAAAAAGGTACCAGGGAAAGTGGAATCCTTCCATGCTTCCAGACTACTGTTGGACTCTTGGTAGAGATGCTCCAGAAACGATCCATAAAAGAACAGCAAAAAAACAGCGCATATAGTGATTCTTATAAGTATATGAATCTTGTTACTTTTTTTAATATATCGTTAAAAATAAAAAGTTTTTTTTCTAAACCGCAATTAATTTTTTTATTTCATTGTCATTTTTGGATTCAGCGCCCCAAAATTAACAAAGAAGTGCACTTTTCCCACAAGATACAATTAAAAAACTAAAATTTGTTGTCCAGTGAATCATTTTATATAGTCGAACTTTGCTTAAACTCAATTTGAAATATCTACATAATGGAGGATATACTTGTCGAAATGCAATTTGAAATTTCTGCCAGAGCATGCCTTTACCAAGGGTGACACCGAGATACTTGGTACCATGGTATACAATTTTCGTCCACCGAGACTTCAGTTGAGAGATTGCAACGTTCCTTGTTACAATAAATAACCTGCGTTTTCGAACGATTAATTTTAATCAGACACCGTTCTGCCTACTCTAGTACTTCCTCCACCACACTCTGCAACCAATCATGAACCAGATCACCAAGACACGACTGGGCAATAAGTGCAGTGTCGTCAGCGTAGAGGTAGACTTCACAGTTGCTGGGGCAAGGGACGTCGTGGATAACAAGCGTTTAAAGGATTGGTACAAGGACCAAGCCCTGAGGAACACCAGTCCGTACTGGCCGTGTTGTTGACAAAACATTGTTAATTTTGATCCAAAACGTCCTTGCTACAAAGAAAGATTTCGGTGGTTTTTGGCCAAAAAAGAAAACCCTTTTGGATTAGTTTATAGAGGAGGCCCGTCATTGTCAAAGGCTTCTGAAATACCCAAAAGCAAAATGCCAGTAGTCGTGCTGAGGGTGGATCATCTGGTTACATGTTCCACCAGCCTGACTGTCTGTAGCTGTGGAGTTATATCTTCGAATGGCCTAGAAAGACAATGTGAAGTCAAGAGAGATTCCCAGATGACCATAACAAAATGCGAATATTTCGTCTTCTTCTCATGGAATCTTGTCGAATCTGGATTTAATCAGTCAGCTTAGCTGATCGTTTGGTATCTTTGTGTTCCAGAAAGTTACGTCACTCTAAGGAGCACTGTAAAGCATAAATGAATTTTGGGTGAGTAGAGATAATGGTAGTTTTTTATTCTGCCAACAGTGCTCTAACAATAATATATTTAGCGCCCTAAAAAAGTTTTCCTGTGGCACTGTATACGCTCCTGGGAGATAATCAATACAAAAAACACAAAATCTGCATAGCAAAAAGCCATAGCGGGAAAATCTCGCGTTTATTGGTTGTTTGTCTACGAAACGACGGGACCGAGAAGCGAAATAGGCCCCTAAAGAGGTATATTTCACAACGAAACAGTGAGATGAGCCTAAGTGTCACTTTAAGCACAAGGAGAGTATCTCGAAGTCTTGAAAATATAACCCTCTGATGGACGAGAGAGTTTCATCTCGGTGACGAATTGGAGTCTATAAAAAATAAAAGTGTAAAGTGTTATGAGGATCCCAGATTGTCCGGGATGTGTATGAAGTTAGATTTAGTTTGATCGTGATGAAACACTGATTCTTTATGAAGTGCCTTGCAGACTCAAACGTGAAGGAGTTTGAGGCATCAATGAGTAGAGAATTGACAAATTCGTCAAGGAAATGAGAGAAGGGATTAACGTGCTAAAGAGGATATCGTTAATCTAAAGCAGATTTAATATTGGAGCAAACCAATCCTTATGGACTACCGGCGATATCATACTGAGCAGAAAAATATATATCTAAGAACAAGACAGTAACTCCACTACCTGTTTACAGTCTTTCTAGGATGTTTTCTTAGAAGGGCAGCATGCCCAGTAGACCGGATGCGCGGAAAGCAATAAGTACTTCGTTCACCTACAACTTCTATAGTTTCTGGACCACACAACCTAATAGACTGACAACATACACTGACTATGAAGTAGCGGCTAAGGTCTTCCGGATCGTCTTGAGAAGCAACGAGAAATAGTAATATAAGTATAGTGAGCTGAGCCTTTAGAAGAGTTGACTTCTGGTAATGCAATCCATATTGCTTGTGGTCTACGATCGAATAGCACAATCTGCTGTACGAGTTTAACAGTAAAACTCAGAAGCCTTAACGCGTTTTGCTTATATTTGAAAAGAATCGCCAATGTTATGCTGATTATACAGGATAATCCAAAAGTTCCTGAACAACAAGATATTTGGAGACATCCAAGGGGTGTGGAAGAAGTAAAGTTGAAGCTGTATTCAGTGTTTTTCCATGACCTTGCATCTGACGTTGACAAATACCTTGTAGGTCAAATCAAAGTCAGGACGACCTTTTTAAATGATACATTATACCTTTGACTCAGTGAATTGATAGAGCTGAAAATTTTACGTTCAGACATCCTTGAGTGGAAATTATTTTAACTTTGAACCTAATCGTCAAGGTTATCGTAAAAAAAATTAGGTCGAATAGTTTGGGGGTCTTTCAAAGACAAAGGCAAAAATAAGCTTCCAAAGGCAACGAGAGCTTCATTTTTCTCTGGCAATTTACTGATAATTTTTAAACTGACCATGACCTTGTAAGCCAAACCAAGGTCTAGACATTTTTGGCAACAAACCCTATACTCTTTACCTCGGAAACGGATAGTGTGTTCTGATATGACTTGCTAAAAATGATTTTGCCATTGAGCATACTGATCGCAGTCATTGTAAAATGAACCTTCGTTTGAAAATGTTTCGGGTATAGTGGCTATTCACTGGTCATCTTGCCTGAATCGCCTGGGAAAAAAAGAAACCCTGCTATCTTTGAGTCTTTATTGTTTTATCTCCAGATACCTGAAATCCTTTACACCGAGGGTTAGTACCAGTGATCTCGGACAGATATGCACAGGGTCAATATAGTTTTCACCCAAGATCATAATTGGATGTAAAAATTTCCGCTGTCTTCGTTTGCAGGGTCAAAAATATGTATATGGTTCCACTCAAATAAAGCGTCTTTACCTACATTTAACCTTCAAGGTCACGATTACACTGTACATTGCTCGAGAAGATGATACGATTCTTGCAGATATGTTTTTACATTAGCTTAAGATGATATGATCCTAATATAAAACTTCACCGTGATGCAATGTTTACCATTTTCATCTACAAGGAAAGCCAAACCGGAGCTGACAAGTTAAATTAATGATCACAGAAGGCAGCGTTTTCCTTCGTGAGGTTTTACTACATTCCTGTCACTTCCAAGTGTTAAAACTAGATAATGTAATGATAGTAGTGGTGGTGGGGAGGCCAAGTCTGGTAACTAAGCACTATACTACTCCACAAGCTATCTACTGGGAAGTGATTATTGAACAAACCTGCTCCTACAATGCGAAATACCTTGCAACGATCTGGTGCGAGATATAGACAGCACACAACACAACATCCATTGCACGGAATTTACTTCCTCCATCGAACGATTATAACTACTTGGCTATACAGGACCCCAAAACTGACAAGGCAAGGAAACCGTCTTTTTAACAAGAAGACTTGAGGGAGGAACGGCTATGCATTCGAGCCGTAAGAAGACCTGTCAATACATTTGGTTCCATGTGAGCGAAAGTATACTCAAACCCTTCCTTTTCTATGACAACTATCGCTCCAGGGGTCCAGATTGAATCTCGGGCACACCGTATCATGTGCTAATCCTTGCGAAGTTCTTCATCGGTGCCGAACGCGAAGTACTCGAAAGTAAGCACGCTTGCTCGAGGTGTAACTTGGGGCGATAAAACTGTTTAATAGCTTTTTCTTGTTCGCCTGGCGCTTAAGGAAAGGAACTGGAAAAAAGATTGTGCGAGGCTGCGTCGGAAAATTTAGGAAGTCGGAGGAAATGCTCTGATCGGAAGTGAGCCTTCTGATAAGTAATGGTTCGTT
Organism: Acanthoscelides obtectus; assembly: GCA_963669975.1. Taxonomy (NCBI): domain Eukaryota; kingdom Metazoa; phylum Arthropoda; class Insecta; order Coleoptera; family Chrysomelidae; genus Acanthoscelides; species Acanthoscelides obtectus. The sequence continues at coordinate 72,705,058 of CAVLJG010000006.1, forward strand.
AATAAAAGCATATACTCACTGCTAATAATTAGATTTTATTGTGGTATCGGGCGAGTCTTAGAACTTTTACCACATATAGGGAAACAGTTTTTGTAATTAGTACTTCGTTTCTCCTCATTCTTTTCTTTCACTTCATTGACTATAAAACTTGATTGCAGCTACTTCTACTCCAAAGTACTACGGAAGTCGGTTGCTAGGTGCCATCTACGACTATGGGATAAAAAGCGAAATAGTCTTCTGGGCGTTAAGTCCTACTTCCTTATTCAGAAGTAGCCACAAATGCTCCAAGGTGAGACATGTGTTACTAGTCCGATTTTTGAACTCCCTAACATCAGTGTCTCACGAGATTCCTTACGGCATTACGAACAGTAGTTCAAAACACTGGAAAGCTGCCAAAAATACAATTTCTATAGCACCTCTAGGACAGGGTTTTTAATCGCCAACTTCAGTCCCGGGGTCACTTCAAGGTTATATCGAAGGCACTTTCAAAAGAAACCGTGCAGTTGAGTCCAACCACATGCCATTTAGGATTTTCTGGTTTATAAATACGAACCAAATGTCAATTATACACTATGAGGGCATTTGAAGATCTCGTCAAGGTCACTTGAATGACAAATTCAAAATAAATCCAGGCACGTTTCATATAGGTTTCCGCAGTCGTTGACTCTAAATTAGAAACCAGTTTGTGCGTAGGAACGCATTTGAATGTAATTTTAATGCCACTCAAAAGAAAAATTCAAGGAGATATACTGACTGGTGTCCGAGCATCTGCCATATTGTGGCTGTATACTAACATATGTTTCTAAATAGTTTGTAGAAGTTGTCAAGGACTAACTCTGAATTTTATCCAGTAGTACTACACGGTCCATAAGCATACATTAATCCCTATTGGCAAAAGCGTGGAACCTCACTGAGACCCTCTTAGACTAACCTAAAGAAGAGAAAGTAGAAATAGCAATACGTTCAATACACAGTGATTTATACTACCTCAAATTTAGGTGCGCACTCCCTTTACTATAATCCATAGATAGATTCCAACACATAACACAACGGATGATACAGAAACTGTTCAATTTCGCTGTAAAAAGGTAGTGATGATGATATAGGATAAACTTAAAGTTTTATAGTCTGCAATAGTAAAGGTAGTACAAGCAAAGTTTTGTTTCCATGGCCAACTCATTATTTAAGGTATTTAATTTGGCTAATTTGGCGCCCCATAGGATAGGATAGGACTCAAAATTACGTAGAGCCATCAAGTCAGTAGCCGTCAGTAACGCTATCATCCCTGGACGTCTATTCTGCTATTAAAAAAATACATCCTCAGGCGTATGCATAGAGTGACACAGAAGTTATTAATATATTGTTGACACGTTTCCAGAGCATGCATTTTGAGATTTTGTCAGCCAGACGGTCGGCGGCGAAACTTCTTCCAACCGTCGGCTGAACAACAGGTAATACGCCTAGTAGCAACGAAATCGGGCTATATGTGGAGTAAAATCTGCTGACACATCAAAATCCTGTCCTTTTATCTGAAAGCCTCAGAAGAAGGTATACGTTTTCCGCGCGTGGGTATGTAGACATGTAGACACAAAAATCTATTTTACGGGCTACAGGTCGAACGGCTTTATAGATTTATACATATGATGTGTCGTTCGACTCATCCTAGCAGTGAGAATGACATAAGTTATATAAAAATTTACTGAAAAACAAAATAGCGGGATTTCATGGGCTGCTCCTTAAACTAACTAGGTGTCCCTAGATCTGTCTTGGCATTGCGAGCGGCACTGGGTAATCTGAAAGTAAAATGGTGAATTTAACACAAACATTTTGTGACTTTCAAATTCCCATTCTGCAGGCTACGGCTTAAGAGGCTCGCTGGATTTTTACATAAGAGGTGTTTCTAGATTCGTCCAAGCACTAGGTGTACTCAAAACTATATACAATCAAAATGGCGGAATTTAATCTAAAATTTCAACTCAGAAATCTCCTTTCTGTGGGTTACATATTAAAGAGTATCTTGGATTTTGACAAACACTTATAAAAAGCTTTTGACAAAAATTATAATAACTGTCCCGCTACTAGTGCCTGTCTGAGTAACTTATTTTGTTGATAGCTGCTTTTAATAGGTTGTTGCCAAGCCTGTCCATTCCCACAAAAAAGAATACATGCGTTCTATTTCTCTGTTCCCTAGTATCATTCCTTGTAACATGAGATAGAGAATTCTGTATCTATCGGCTTCTCATTGTTTGTCCAATATATCTTAGTTTCCTCACTATTGAACTGAAATGATGAAATTAAAACAATAACAAACAACATTTTTTCTCATTAGAAATATTGTACATATTTGCTTATAGACTATCCCAGGAACTAAACGGAAACTCCACAGAAACATTTCTTTTTTTATTATTAATTACGGAGTTTAAAGATACCCTGTTAGTGCGATTTTTGAACTGCCTGGGATTGATAGATGTAGGAACACCTCCTCATGCAGATTATCTCAGAATCTTGACACCCTAGAAACAAAGGAGTAGTCATACCGACAAGTTCTGCCAGAGTTAGGCTAGGAGGTGGAAGCCTGGTGAGTCAAAGCACGGCGGCATCATGGAGGAGAGCTCTGAACTAGTGGTGGAACGTAGCCAGATCGAGAACCGACCGCTAGTGTGGGGCCGGAGACCGTTCCTCAGAAAAGTGTCATCGATCAGTCGGACAGCCTTCCTCTTAATAGCATCGAGAACGACAGCATCCTAAACATGTGAGCAATAACCCAGGCTAAGTCTCATCTGGACCTTGTACAGACAGACAGATACTTTTATCAGTTGTGACCATACCAAAGTTAGGTGAAAGCAACCCTTAGTTTCTCCACACATCGTCACAGCATAATGATGTTCTAATATGATAATGGTTGTCAAAGTAAAACTCATTCGACGCTGAGTAATGTTATATCAAACGGCTATTAGTTTAGTGTCACGTCGATTTATTGATCGTACTACTTAACGACTACATAGCACAATACGCCTGCCTTGTGTAGACTCAACAGAAATAATACACGTTAATCAAAATCGCATCTGACCTTCACTGGACAAGGGGCAGTGCTGAATATTCAGAATATCTAAAACGTTGTCCGACTTTCCGTTCTGGTCATGGGTTTTTTGAATACAGCGCAAAATTACATTCCCACCTAAGATCCGTTTTATGCGGGTACCTTGCTCCAACTAAGTAAGACCTTTATCTCTCGTTCCTTCTAAGTCGCCACATCGATTCTCATGAAGAATATTCTATTATCCTCGAAGACAAGGAATTGAATAAAACATTTCACAAAGCCCCATATCTCGTGTTAGGCGAGCGGTACATTTTTGTCGTCCTCTGTTCGCCGTTGATCGTCCAGTTTCTCCATTTCTCAGACATCGGCGAAATCCAATCAAATCGAGTGTGCCCGAACAGCCATATGGATAGATTATCCGCCATCGCCTCGCAGGGTATCGCGGCCCGAGTTCTCGCCTCGTTGCGACTCATAAACTGGCCGGAAATTACACAATTCCAGTTAGCGAAAGCAACTTGGGCCTCAATTGGTGTAAGGAAAGAGCTAGTGTTGTGGCCATAGATGTAGTTACTATTACCAGACTGCCTCGCTCTTGTCAGAGAAATTTCCAAACTCACTAGTATTTGATTACCATTAGAGAAAAAATGTCCGCTAGAACGATATAAGATGGTCAGCTTTGAGAGAGGTTTTAAATCACAGATTATTGGTATGTTACTTTTTAGAACCATCCGTGGCAATCTAAACGAAGTGATGATAACTATGCCAGCATAAGTGATATTTTTTTTATAGAAAACAAACATGTTTAACCCCACTCATGCTGTCTATCATCAGTTCGAGACACCACCTAATTACTTTGAATTTATTCCTGAATTTTGAACTGAATGCTTTTGACTTTATTCTGAAATCTCTAAGCTAAGGAAAACGTCTTAATAGTAATTAGCAAAGAAATTGCCGCCGAGGTGCAACATACAAAAGTGCTGGCTTTGCATAAAGATTCAATTCGCTGCAATTACGCTGTAGACGTTTTACATGTTGGGTCTGTATTAATAATTCGTCAGAATCACACCCAACCGCAAGCATTCGTGACGACGGCTATCTGAACCTCTTTTACCTTTTCTGCTATTGAATTAGCTACTGGCTGCTCGCATAACAAGCTCTTTCTTGCCCTTAGACATAGTTGCTGTTGCTTAGTATGAAATTATAAGTCCACTTCACATGAACTGCGTCAGGCAGCACTTAAATATGCGACAATTGGTGAATCTCCAAAAGATTAATACCTAATCCTAAAGAGTAAACATATTTCAAGCTTAGTGTCAAATGTAATACTTGATGGTATCCATCTTGCAACAGTCCACCAAATGATCAAAATTTTGTATTGTGTTAGCAAACGCACTTCTGTTTGCATAAGTGGCCAATGACCGTACAATTGACTGTTAACCACCCAATGCAAATTGTTAGTACTATAGGCGGCAATAAGCATTACTTATGAAAGCATAACTCAAACCAAGCACCAATTTATTTCGTTAGGTTTCAGGAATAAGTCTGTTCTGAGAAAATCATTACATATATAGACTTATACTATCTAAAACTATATGCAGAAAAAATTGGTATAAACAACCATCGTACTGTTTTTTCACGAACTGCCAATGTTTCTTCATCATCTTGAAAAAGGACATTTTGTCACTTGGTCGTGCCTTGCATAATGATCAGTGAAAACGCCATCTACCGAAAGTGATTCTAGCTAAGGTGCGATTGTCAAGATATGTACGTGCTAAGTCATATCGTTAGTAATCCAAACTAAAGTCAATCTGCATATACTGACTGAATACGCCTTAAGTTTCTGAGATATGCTGGATTCATTCTATGAATCAACGATGATCTAGGCGTATGACGTCTGTGGTAGAGAGAGCCAGTTTCATTACCGTTCTGTCGTTCCAGGACGATATTTACAATTTCCAGTTACGTTTTGCTTTAATTTCTATGTAATAGGGCCTTAATTGTTTCTCGGGCCCGCTAGAAATTGGCCGGAATTCGTATTTTATCGCTTACAGACGATTTACGGAACAAATAAGTGTACTTGACACAAGTGGATAGTTGTCCTCGTGTCTCGATTGGGGTTTCTGCTTAAAAAAAATAGTGAGAATAAAAAGGTCAGTTTGGTTTTCGTTGTTGCTAGAAATAAGGGGATCGGGACAAAGTTGATTTGCTTGGTTTTCTGTATGAAATTGTGTTTTGATTTGAGTGATTCTTGGAATAATATTAAAACCAGGTTTTTGTGAATTTGTTGCTATGAAATGCATGCACCTAAGTATCAGAATAATTTGTTTTTATGACCTGAAATGACAAAACAAAATTAATTCCTATTGTTTAGGAAGCTCAGAGTTCAGAAACATTATTTTGAAAAATTCCAAAAAATATTTTATTAAAACGACTACGTAGACACGGATACGTTTTAATCATGCATTATCCTATTCGATTTCGGTATCTAAAATTATCCCACTGTACTGGTTTTTGGTCACAACAAGGTTGCAACAAGGAACATTTTGAAAAAGTCTTATGTCCATAAGTTCTTGGTAACGTCGTATCACTGACCTTATTACAAATAGGACTTTACTTATTCTATCAATCGCCATATGTGGTGAAATCAGCGGCTCAAATTATGCTATATTAACAATGCTCACATTCTACTTTCAAGAAGATTCATGTGCCTCCCAAGCTAGACAATCACAGAAAACTGCCCGTCTTTCAGGCTAGTCTATGCACCGTGACTTTAAATATTTCAAACTGCCGCCTGCCTCCTTAGCAATGCCCTTTATCCATCAGGAGTGCATGTAGGGCAAGCTCGTTCCCGAAACAAGGAGACGACACGCGAAAGTGCAATGCCGGGTAATGGGGGTGATTTTCGTGGAAATGGGAACCGGCTGCTGCTGGTTGAGTTTTCTTTTTCCTTTTTGTAAATGTCCATCGTCATGTGCATGCAGTCCCTGCGGCGGCAGGTGCATGAACGTTCGCCAGAATAAATGGCCGTCAGCACGGACTTTTTGCGCTCTGGTTGGTACAGCAGCAACGCTGGATTGATGGTTCTTCGTAAGAACAACTATGTAGTGTTTGTTATATGGTAGGCGTTACTATTCCTACTTCAAAATCGCCTAATAATCATACTAAAGCAGTCTATCAATAAGGTCTAAAATAAGGCAAAAGAAAATGTCCGGGCGTCAGTGACAGTAGAAAATGTATGACCTTGACTAGAGCTTCTTCCTTGGCGACCATTTCTTCATTCTTCCTGTTCTTGTATGGGGCGTCGCGAACTCTACACGTTTCCTCCCCGGTCGCAATAACAAACAACTGGGAGGATTTTCTTAAGGCGACGTCACACGATCAGTCTCTACTGTGGTCTGTCACATTGTTTACAATACTTGACCATGTAGCCTGGACGCTAGCAATTATTGCAGTATAAGGTTACGTAGTAATGGTATGAGCTACAGTAAGTACTGATCGTTTGACGTTTGCCTATGGCCTGGCAATTTAATAGTAAGTAGCGCATGATATAGCAGTGCTATTTTGTTACCTTCGTAAGAGGTCCATGTTATTTTCTTTAGTTCTGTCCAACCTAACTTCCAACAGAAACACGTAACCATCATTGTCCATTGATCCAGTTTCCATGACCTCTGATTCATTGTTGAAGTATCCCGTTTTCTCTTCTGCCTCAAAGTCATTCGACTTATTACTTTTCTCATTCCCAGAACGTCCACTTTAACAGTTGTTATTCACTGGAATCATCAGGACAGACGCCAGTTAGATTGACGTTTGTCATTCGGCAAATATGTCTCAAACGAAATATCATGTCTCCAGCCTTGCCGTCATATTCAAATATACATTCGTATTCTTCTTTCATTTGCTCCGTCGGTGTGTACTTCGAAATTTGGTAGTTCAAAATCTTTTAAACCTCTGATGCGGATGGTGACGCTAACATCTTCATATTCACCAAATTCTTCTGCCAGCTTGTTTATCTTGTCGGCGAGTTTCGTTGTTTCGGCTTGCAGTTGCTTGTTCATCGCCCTCTTCATTGCGTTGTCCAGCCATTACGTAGAGCTCTGTCTTCACCCGGGATTCAGCAACATAAAAGCAAACGTTAGGTTGTTGTTAGTGGCGATATAGAATGCAGAACTCATTTAGGAATTATTGAAAACGTATGACACTTGTCACCTGAATCAAACTTCTCCCTTGGCTATCCCATCTTTCTTCTTTTTCTTCTGTAGAGTGCTAATTTTCCATAATGTCAATACAAATTGCATACTGATGTATCCATCATATAAATGACTGCGTATAAACTCGGCTCGCGTATCATATCGTCTTAAAGTTTTAAAATAAAAGATAAGAATTGGATAGATATTGGTTTTCTTAATAGAGAGTTGCAAAAAATAGTGAATCTGTGTCAGGGTATACCGAGAGCATACCACGCTGTTAACAAAAGGTGATTCAAAAAAGTATGGCGTTATTTCCATAGCGAGATAACGCTCGACAACATGGAAGCCTGCTACAAATTTCGGAATATAGTTCTTAGTACTCTACACGTAAAGTGCTAATACACTTTTGTCAGTAAAGCCTAATGGCAGATACAGTACAATCAGAATATGGAACTGCAAATCCTAAGTCTCCGAAAAGCTTTATGTCAAACGGAAGATTATGTGCAATTGGTTTTTGTAAGAATAAGTGTGATTTTCTCAAAGTCACATTGAGATTCTGTTTTAGAAGTGTGAGTTTTTCGTTGCGTTTCTTAGAAAACGGCATTAAGTACGTTAACTCTGCACTTCCCACGCAACGTTATTAGCAGTTCATGAAAAAATATGGTCGGCATAAAGTAGCACCTTTAAAAAAAACTACGAAGAAATTAATTTAATCAACCAAGGCAGTCAAATAGGCCTATACAAATTCGCCATCAGTTCCCAGCCATTTTATCACAAAAAGCGACGTTGAGATAAGAATTGCTACGTCTGAACATGATACGACCCAAGCGTACAGTCTCCGAGCCACCAGCCATTTTCTCAACACAGGTATCGAAAACCATTCCATTCGTAAGTCTTAAGGGCAAATATATGGAGAAATCTATGGCAAAATGTGTCTAACAGGTGAGTAGAGTTACCAGGGCTAGGAGTACAATCCCCATCCTTCTATATTTGATCCTTTAAAAAAATACAAAAATGAGCAGGAGCCTCGGAATCATTAAAAAAGAAGTTTCAGCGATTTTTGTCATTTTACGTTTTTTTTTGCGGTTAGCCCCGTGGTTACCGATTTTCAAAAGCTACAATGCAGTTTTGATTTGGACATTGACGCAATAAATCTTGTGTGGACATTTCAGCAAAATCGGATCGACAGACAGATATATCGACAGACAGACGGAAATAAGTGGCATGGTTTTTCGTTATTAAGATGTCATATATCGTCTAAAAAACGTATCTCATTTTTGAAAATTTTGAAATCACAATACTTCCTTGCCAGCAGGCTGAGAAGTAAAAGTGCCAGCTGAATAAAAAATATGATTCCTTAACAATGATAAGCATAATGATGTATTGTATAACCGAATACCTTGGGCCCGGAACCAAGACAAAATGTTCCAAGAGGCGGCGCTTAAGTAGAATCAATCCGTCTCGCAAATACTGACACTTGTTCTTTATAAAATCTAGTACCATACTATCTACACGCTTGCCCACCGATGGAAGTGCATTAGAAACAAAAGTTATTCAAGTATACAATGTGAACTTCTGTAGCTGGATAAGCTTAAGGCTGAGTTTGCAGGCCTTTGAGATTAGTAAAAAAATAAATCAAACTGTGAATGCTCCTTTGTTAATAAAATGAGTCGTGTAATCTCCCGCTTAGTGCCCTAAGAGCTAACCAGCGGGGTACCAACTTACAGATCTTACGAATCATGGACCTTCCGTGGTGACCCCTTTAAATTTATGAAAACATAAATATTTCACAAAAACTGCAAGTCGCCACATAATTTATTTGTCTAGTCTATCTAGATGCTCAGTACAATTCGTAAGCATACTATATAATCAGTTTTCTATGATTCGTTGAACCTGTGTTCCCTTATACTAAAAATCAAGCACCAACTTTGCGTTCCCATCACAGTAAGTAGGTTTATATGGAGTTTATAATTTATTTTTATGAGTTTTATCACCACTAACAGTCTTCCGATTGCAGTGAAAAAACAAAAGCTGGCAATACAAACAGGCCGTTGAAAAAAGAGAAGCAGAAAGAAGCTGTCGGGAACAGAGTTCAGGGCCGGAAGGAAGTTCGTCGTCATAAATATTTTTCTAACGAATCCAGGTCATCCATCCTTTTGAATATCAACAAGTTTTCTGAAACTTCATCCGCTTCTTTAATTAAAATACGTTGCAAAGAAAACGAATTGTCGGAAAGTTTCTTTCATTTCCGAACTGTCTAATGAAAAATGCTTCTTAATCACGACTTTAACATCGCCGATACATCTTTTTCGTTTTCTCGGTTATCATGGTTCTCATTTGGACAACCGCTTCAGCCTTTGAGTCAAACAATGCCCGGGTGAATTTTGAATGAAAAATGATAATCGCTATTACTAAAGCAAAAGTCGTTTGAGTCAGGTTTATCAACACTGACCACGCATCACTGCGTAACGTAATGACAGTATATCATGTAATATCATACCCTTATCTATTTTAAAACATTTGACACTGATTCCCGAAAAGTGAGCTAACTTCGTTACATAACCAATAATGCAGTTGCAGCTTTTAAAATGCTTTGAGAATCATGCCACATGCAGTGTAACGAGGTGGCGAATACTATAACAAAAAAGTGGATTGAAAATCCACACTTTTTGAGGTGGAAAGTGCTTGCCATTACTAGTTGGATTTCATCACACGTTAAAGCTTCATGTCACCTATATGATGTGATATGCGTTGTGGGTGGTTTGATGATGAAGTGAGAGTTATTTTGTCATATTTTAGATCGCTATATGGCCTTAAAGTACTATGCTGAGGAAGTATGCTGGTACGGTTGTACTCACCGTTCTTGGAGGTTACGTCATCAACGCCATATGCAATAAGTAAACAGATCGAGTCTCCGTACTATGGGCGCAGACTAATTTTTAGCGCAGCTGATACTCTCTCCAGTACGCACGCAGTGGGTATCAGGGGACCGCTGTTGTCATTCTCTTCCTGGTAATACTCTAATAAATTTAGCACGAGCCTTCTCCATTGATTGTATTTCCGGGCAATGTACAATTTCATATTGAAGATTGACAGCAGGACAACTAAAATTGCACGCCAATGTCAAGTAAGTTGTCAAATACGATTGAAGGACACTCATACGTAACGACGTTTTCGAGACGGAGACACAACTAAAAAACGTATGTCTTTAAGCTTACCGTACACACGTTCACACACAGGGGTAGATTGCATGTATATGCATGAAGGAGATAGAGATATATAAGAGGATACTGGTGATCTTACTCTTTGACCCGCTAAGAATGGTGACTACAGCTATATCAAAACGTATAAGGCAGGACCCAATACTTGTTTAGCATTCGCGAAAAGGGCGTATAGACGCGCTGAAGCGTCCACTAAGTGGCCTACGACCAGTGACCTATATCATATATATTTGTACAACATTCCTTCTGAGCCGTCGACAGAAGCATACCTAGCAGTTTTCGTTCGACCTTCCGTCGAAACTACATTGTTTTCTGAGAAAAGTTTCCGTAACGGTTATGTGCGTTGTTAGAATAAGTGAGCAGGAGGAGGAAGCTATTGAGTTTTACAGTATCGCGAATGTATGTAAATGGTACAGAGTTCTCTGCTGCTCGTCCTTGTACTTGTCAGCGGTTTACATTTTGTAGTGCTAGTGCTGGCTGATACGGTTAAGCTTAATTTACACTAAAATTCGCATCGACTTAATCCATATACTGTATTGAATTATACGTAGTAGAGTACCCTCTTCCATTTACCATGGACAGATTCTAAGGACATTCAATGACTGAGACCTTCATACACGTCAGGTTTTGAAACTAGTAAAAATAAGACGCAGAGCAACTTCAGCTTGAATAAAATAGCTCAATGTCGAGAACGATTCTGGTATTGTTCCATTTCCCAAAGTTGTATCAGATTGTCAGTATAATTATGTTTTTCAGGATAATAAAAATTTAAACTTAAGAAAATAAATTGTAGATAAGAAATTCTGCTCATACTGTATTGATCTATTAGCTGCAGTTCATGTGGCGGATGTGGTTATTACTACGGTATGCAGATTAATTGATGAATCTGTGTCGGGGTATACTAATCTGGGCTGACAAAGAAAGACATTTTTCGTGCCAATACCACTATAGGCTATATTTCCTTACACAAGCAAACCCAAATTTGGGGATACTCGCATTATCTCACAATTTGTTCGTGCACATTCGCCAGCTGCGCTAAAAAGGGTGCCCCTGTGGGACTTTGTCTGGAGTGATACTTGTTCGAATATATCCAGACTCCCGAGTGGGCATCGCAGCGTCTTTGTCGCCCCGCTCAGGCTTTATTGCCTTTTTGTCACCGTCCTGTGGGAGCACATTCATCGGAATCCATCTCTGTTCGAGGTAGGAAAGAGATTGATAGAGAACGTATGTATTGTAGGTACGGACGAGAGTATTTCCTGTCTATCCAGGGTCTGCAAGTTGGAAACTGTTTTTTCTTAACGGAAAGCTAACTGATACTTCGAACACCAACACTAAAGCTGATAACCCAGCTACTTGGCGCTGAACCTACTAGCCTTTGAGTGAAGCTCACATCAAAATGTCGCGACAAGTGCCCAATGAACTTCACAATGATTAGTCCATAGCCTATACCTTTTTCTTCAGCATTATATGCAGTCCACCAACTCTGATCTCATTGCTGTCTCACGCTGATGATTTGAGATCTACACTACATACATGGATTTGTTGATGATATGCTTGCTTTGACCACCGCGTAGATCTAATCAATACAACTTAACGAATCCGAATAGGTTGAAGGAAGCCAAGCCTAAATGTTTACATGGCAGTGTTTGTCGCGAAAATTACGTGGCTTTGGTGGATACTTTTGGGTATATTTGTCTACCAGTGGCGACCAAGGTAACCAGCTACTACATCGGCGAACATTACTTTCTCTAGGAAGAATATTCAAGTAGCCAATCGTCCTGGGTGCATTCACGCACAGTAGAGCAGAAATCCTATCTGTGTTGCGATGTGCAGTTATTGTTAACAAACAGGTACAGTTGAAAGCAAAGAAAATGAATATTTATTAGCGGTACAGCATGTGATTCTGCCATTGTCTTGGAGGGTGACAAATACGAAACAATGTTTTCAGGATGCAGAAGCAATGGCGGGTTACCTGATGCTACCTAAAAGTAAAGATATTTACTATGAATTCACATTCATAATGAGGTAAGATAAGACTCAAAGTAAAAGTCTCGATTGGCCTTTTTCAGCAACCATCAAAAATTTTGGTTTGTCTGTAGTATTTTGAATTTTCAAATGTTGTGTATGTATACATGCAAGAATAAGGATAACATTTCGCAACGCCTATCACTAAAATATTTATATTAACACTCATCGGCGAGAAGGTCTGCTTTCACTTCTACGTCTTATTACTTGGCTTAAACTGCGTTTTGTAGTTCACAGAAACCTACACCATTTTCGGGAATCGTTTGGAATAGCTATCTTGCTGGATAAAAGCAGAAATGTTACTTAGCGACGTGATAGGTAGAAAGTCTGGTCTCCAGTATAATGTTCACTGCACTATGTCTTAACTTAGTTACAGAATTTTGACCAACATCCTCTTTGATGAACTTTGATATGCGCTAACCACCAAAAAGATGTATGATCGCATTAGAGCACTCTAGTATCTGCACTACGGCAGCAACAAACTATATATGCGGCCAATGAAGTTTGCCTTTAGTCTTCGACGTCATCTTACAACTAACTTCTACCGTAGTCCGTCTAAGCTGCTCCCGATGTAACTTAAGTTCACCCTCTACTTGGCCTTGTAGCGAACTTTATTGTTATGAAAGGCAGTCGCTGGTTATATACAGTACGCCAAAATAAAGGCAAAGTAACGGGTGATTAATTTTGAAATATTTTCTTAAAGTAACAAAGATAAAGAAAATTTATTCGATGTTCAGTTTTTGAAGACTATTTTTGAAGCATCGTCTGTCAATATGGTCCCTAATGAAATTAATTCCAATTTTCGATAACGGCCATTCCTAGTGCCATTTGTCGACCCTTATAGCGCTATGATAAGATACCATCAGGTGCCTGAAATTTAAGCCAATAATAATTTGGTTTCAAGAAGACGGCTAGCTACTTCCAGCAAAGCCCTTGAAACCATAGCTCTACTGCAACAACAGTTCACTGAGAAAGCTAATTTCTCATTTTCGGACCGATATATTTGCCATCTGATTACACACCTCTAGGTTCTCTCCTTTGGGGCGATGTCTACAGGAATAGGAAATCAATATTACACAAGTTACACTAATAAACACATTATTTGTGACATGACAATTTTTGGGTGTATCTTATGTATTTCGAGCCCCGTAAACCAAATCTAAAAACAGAATTTTTCTATCACCCACACCCACAGATATTCGGTAACATCTACTTTTATGAATTACAATACGTAACATTTCATATTGCTGTCTATTCCTGTATATTATATACAATATACATACAAGCATATTGCGTTTATTAGTAGACTATTAGTAGCCGAGTCAGTTACGTCTTCTGCGTTGAAGAGTTCTGAGTACTGTTAATTTTTGTTAAAACGGTGTGTTGTTTTTAGTTTATTGTGATCGAGTATAACTTTACGGACAATGCCTAGAAATTGTGTAAATAGTGCGAACAGTTTCTGTTATGTGTGCGGAGAGCTAACTTTTGAATCCCAAAAACGTACTTTTACTTCCCTTGTGTTGAAAGCATACGAACCTTATTTTGGAATTAAAGTTAGCGACCAAGATAAACTATGGGCCGCTCATATATGTTGTAAGACTTGTGTAACGTTGTTAACCGAGAGACCATATTAGTGATTGCTATATTTGTCTCACAAATATCAAAGATATTGGACTAAAATCGAAACATACTGTTAAGAATTTTAATTTACCATCAGCTTTGCGGCCCATCAAGCAGATTGATGAACTTTATGTCCCAGTTCCACCAGAATCTTGGTCTCTGGATGAAAAAGTCGAATCCAACGATTCTGAAAGTGATGGTACAGAAAGCATAAAAATTTCCGATCCTCCGTTTCACAGGCAGCAGCGGTGGCCGCAGTAGTAGACTCTTCTGCCTCCTGATCAGTCTCCGTGCGCTGTGCGGGTTCGAATCCCGTCCCAGGAGAAATTTTTCTCTTGGCTGTGGATGTTGTGATTGTCCGTAGGTGGTAGACGGTCTCTGACTGTCGAACACGGAGGTACCACCCGGCGGATCTCGTAGGCGGAGCCAGAATGTGTGCATGTTGCATTGTGGGTCCACAAATATGGAAGATCATGAAGGATGATGTATTTGACAGTGCTCTAAATGAAACTGAATTACGAGCTTGGTATGCTTTTAAATCAGTTACTCCAAATTTTTTAGGCAATGTAAAGGACAATTATAAAGACATTGTGAGTGAACTAATTGAATATAACAAGTCTCTAAAAATTCACTTTTTGGATTCTCATATCGATTTTTTCCGGAAAATTTAGGTGCGGTAAGTGATGAACATGGTGAACGGTTCCACCAAACATTTCTGCAATGGAAAAGCGGTATCAAGGCAAATTGAGTGTCAATTGCTGGATATTGTTAAGAGATACTTCAGAAGCAACATATCGCCAACAACATTCTGAGATTAAGGTTTATTCAAGTGTTTATTAGTACTCTTACACACACATCCCTATACTTTTTACGAGTATAAGCAGCAAATAAAATGCCTTATTGCAAGAAAGCCGTGGGTGATAGAATAAATCGAATGCTATTTCCGGATATTTGGGTACGTTTTACATAATAACCACCTTGTTTTGTCCATGTCACAAAAAATTATATTAATTTTGTTCACCAGTGTATCTGCCAAATATCACAAGAAATGCTTAGGCGCGTCATCGAAAATGGAAATTCCAAAATGAACTTGCTTACTTTTGCTGACAAGGGGGATGGGGGGGTAAATAATTGTAATAAATCTGCTTACGTAATACTTGAACGGCCCCATACGTCTTATTTATTTATTTATTTCACCTACTGAGCGAGGGCCGTGGCAAATGCTTGTTCCGGAAGTTGTTGTATCCAGTATACAACTTCTTCCCGTCCAAGTGATTGTGCACGCGTCAAGGAATACCTCAGTACCGATTGCCGGGTGGCGGTACAAGTCCGCCAACGGGCCACTTTAGGTCTATTTAACATCACTAACACGTAAAAAGAAGGTGGTAGACAAGGACCAGTCGACCGAGGCAGTACCACCCGCTAGCTTTTCCCAGGGTGTCTTATAAATGTCCGCATGTTTCCACACCTAAGCTATGCAGTCGGTTATCTACCAAAGCAAAGAAATTAATGATAATGGATCCCTCGAGCACTAAGAACTCCGGACGTCCGGGTGGAGGGTGGGCTCGAGGGAACAACATCGAAGATAAAATTTGTTTTTCGAACATCTGCGGGATCAACAGCAACATTGATGCTGTTCATCACTACCTGCAATCCAATCGTCCCGCCGTGCTTTTCTTGGCGGAGACAAAAATCTCAGAAACTGCACCGATTAACCATCTCAACTTCCCAAACTACGAGGTGCACTCCAATCTGAGAAAGAACGGGGGAGTTGTGGCTTTTGTCCGCAGCAGTCTTTCCTGCTCCAGGGATCTTTCTTTGGAATTAGACCGGAAGGACATTCTGTGGCTTCGCCTCAACTCCAAAACATCACCCAAATTTGTACATATTTGCTGCCTTTATCGCTCTCCCTCGAACTATAACTGGGATGACCTACTCGAATACCTCGCCGTCCAGATCGACTTCCTGAACATCAATCACCCCGCTTTAGAGGTAGTTCTTCTCGGTGATTTCAATTCCCATAATGAGCTTTGGTTGGGCTCAAATAAGACCGATGCAGCAGGTCGTGCAGTCGAAGCGTTCGCTCTTACTCAAGGGCTGACCCAGCTGGTGACGAGCCATACTTTTTTCCCCCGCGTCTCGTCACACGCCAGTAGCCTGCTGGATCTCTTTCTGACCACGCATCCTGTCCCTTACAGCACTGCTGTCCTGTCTCCCCTGGGTAACTCAGATCACGGTGTTGTGGAGGTTAGGTTTCGGCCAGAAGCCGCTGTGGCAGCAGAAACTCGCAGAGGCCGCAAAACTTGGCATTACGGACATGCCAACTGGGAGGGGCTCAGAGACTTCTTCTCTAGCTTTCCTTGGAGAGATGTCTGTTTCACTGACGCGGATGCATCGACTGTCTGTTCTTCAATAACCGAAATTATCCACGTCGGAATGGAGGAATACATCCCTCATACATTGAAAGTTCCTAAACCAGGGTCCAACGGCTGGTTCAACAAATCGTGTGACACTGCTCGCCAGCAGAAGATCAAGGCACACAGAACCTACTTACAAAACCCCACTGTAGAGAACAGACAAGCCGACGTCGAGCCCAGAAACAAATATAGCGATGCGGTTCGCAATGCCAAAAACCAGCATGATATAAAAGTTAGGCACAGGGTAATGTCGCAGCGCAATGGCAGTTGGTCTTTCTGGACGCTGGTCAAGCAGATTGAAAAGAACTTCTCACACAGTAGCCTTCCACCACTTACGTGTCAGGATGTAACTATTGTATTCGACTCAAAGGCCAAGGCGGAAGTGCTAGCCAAGATCTTTGCTGCCAACTCCACCATGGACGTCCCCACCAACGCCCAAGTGCCGTCAATTCAAAGGGTTCCCCACACTATGCGGGAGGTAACATTCAGGCATAAGACCGTAAGACGAGTGCTCTTGTCGCTCGACATCAACAAAGCTTCTGGTCCGGACTTGATTCCTGCCATTGTACTGAAGAGATGTGCAGCGGAGCTTGCTCCAGTTCTTTCGCGTCTCTTCCAGATATCTTATGAATCTGGCACCTTCCCAGAAAACTGGAAATTTGCTCATGTACAGCCCATCCCAAAAAAAGGATCTAAGACCGACCCTTACAACTACAGGCCTATAGCTCTGCTTTCTGTTATAGGTAAAGTGATGGAGAGGTGCATAAATCGCGAGCTTCTGGACTACCTCGAATGTCACAGCTTGATTAGCAACAGGCAGTACGGTTTCCGGCACCAACGATTCACAGGGGACCTCCTAGCTTACTTCACGCAACTGTGGAGTAAACTCATCCAGTCTCATGGTGAGGCTCATGTCGTTGCTCTTGACATCACGAAAGGGTTCGATCAGCTGTGGCACGCTGCCCTCTTAAGCAAACTTCCATCTTATGGCCTCCCAGAAAAGCTTTGCAGATGGGTGACTGACTTTATCTCTGGCCGCAAGATATCCGTCGTAATTGACGGATTCTCCTCTTCATCCCACAACGTCAACGCGGGTGTTCCCCAGGGATCGGTCTTGGCTCCAACATCATCTCTTACATACCAACGACCTCCTTTCCTGCACGATCAACCCAATCCACAGCTTCGCTGTTGACAGCACTCTACATGCAGGAATTCAGAGTGACAAGCCGATCTCTGCCGCTGAGCTGGAAAAAAGAAGACTAGCGACGACTTCTTCTCTGACAAGAGACCTGGAGGCTACCACTGCTTGGGGACGCAACAATCTTGTACAGTTCAATGCTTCCAAAACACAGTACTGTACTTTGACGAACAAAAAGCGTCCTAGCGCTCATACAGTTTCGATGGACGGCCGAGTTCTACCAAAGAGCCATTCATTTTGGCTGGTCGGAGTCCAGATCACCGAGGACCTGATCTGGCACGAACACATCTCTTCAATAGCTGCAGCTGCTGGGAAAAAGCTAGGCTATTTGTTTAGGGCTAAGAAGTACTTTTCTCCGCATGACCTTCTCACTCTATACAAGGCCCAGATAAGGCCTAGCCTCGAGTATTGCTCATACATTTGGGGTGCTGCCGCCCCAACTACATTGTCCATGCCCGATGCTATCCAGAGGAGGGCGGTTCGACTGATCGATGACCCTGCTCTAACAGACAGTCTCGGGACTCTTTCGCACCGGCGGGTCGTCGGCGATCTAGCTCTTTTCTATCGCTATACCAACGGGCTTTGCTCCTCAGAGCTCTCTTCCATGATGCCGCCGCGCGATGTGCCTGCCAGACAGACCCGCCTGACTTCGGCGTCCCATCCCAACCGTGTCAAACTCCGTACATCCAGATCTGGCCGATACGACCGCTCCTTTGTCCCGAGGGTGTCTAGATTGTGGAACAATCTACGGGAGGAAGCTTTTCCCAGTTGTACTAACCTTAGGCAGTTCAAAAATCGTATTAACAAAATTTCTTTTGGGATCATCATAGCAGCCGCGGTGTTCCGGCATTTAGGCTTCTGCCTGCGCGGCTGTTTCGATATTAAAAAAAAAACAAAAAAACCATGCCACTTCGATAACCGAAATTTAAACATATAATTATCATTATATTAAAAATGCCATGAATGCTTTTTGCTGATTGATAGTAACTATAATTCGACACAGTTGGTTGTTTTTTGCGCCCTAAATATTGAAATGCCCCACCAGTAAAGGCATACTTCTCCACAAAGGTATATCATCTGTTATAGCCGTATTCTAGTAGTAGTAACGTACACTTTGTCTGAGGGAAAGTAAGCCTTTGCTGCAAGCAGACGGTCATCGGTTTTTACCGTCAATTAAACTTACTAGAGAATTATCGTGGTGATGTGTTTTGCTGCTTACTGTGGAAACAGTTAAGGTTTTCTCATAGGCTATTAAGAAAGACAGATGGTGCTTTTCCTGCACAAGCTGCAGATGCACCTAACCACAAACACGCCTCACATTCTCCGGTAGAACGGTAGAACTTCTTGCAGTCGACGCCAGCGCCACTGTGAAATTAATAACGACTTCAATGAAACTTTTCAAAGTAAATTTCCGGTACCGTTCCACGACGCCATATTTATTGCCTCATATTTCCCGGGTCTTTGAAAGAACTATCGGAACTCCTTATATTTAATATATTTATCTTTGGAAATTATACCGGGTCAGCGATTTCCACTCCCGACCGTATCTCATATTTCGTTTACTGTGTTCGTCGCTTCGGGATGCTTTCTGGCCATTGGTGTACACTTAGACGTGGGATGGAATTGTATCGCCACGTGCTCTCATAATTATATTGACACGTTTTTGATTTGGTTATGTAGCCTGGCTGTACAGGGTGGTAAACTAAGGATGCGAGGTACTGTATCTGGGACCGTATCCATCGTAGAGGATTGCGGCAAAAAAAGTTGTTACTAAAATAGTCAAGAGAAAAACCCGGAAAATAATTTGAAGCAGCTGAAATGGGCATTAGGGGGTGTAACTGCAATCTTGAATCTTGAAAACTGATGTTTCAGTGAATTCCGCAAAAAAATACCTGACCTTTAAAGTCGCTGATAATGTGAACTTTTTTGTTTGACAATTTTTGCTGTATCTCTAAAAATACAGTGGTGGGGCGTATTCAAATGTTTCCGTAAAGAACACCGTGTATCTTTAACACAGCTGAGCCGATTTGAACAAACTTGGGCTAGTTGAAAAGAGCCGTTCTTGAGCTACAAATGTTATAATATTTGGAGTTTTGTTAGTTTCACAAGTGGCCGCCAGAAGGTTTTATGAAATTCCGACCGGAATTGTTAGTTTTCTCACAAAATTAAATGCATTGGTATGAATTTTTTATGGTGAAGTAGCTAAATGATGACTCAGCTAGCTCGCGAAAATCACCCTTTTTGAAAATATTACAAAATATCGCTAAAACGTGAGTAAGAAGTGCTTATAAAAAAGCATATTTTTTTGTTGTGGTGGGAGGGGGGGGTGGTATACAAAGGTTTCCGTAAAGAACATCGTGTATCTCAGAAACGGCTGAGCCGATTTTAACTAACTTGACCTAGTTGAAAAGAGCTAGTCGCGGTTATAAATGTTAGAATATTTGAAATCTTGTTCGCTTCACTTGTGGCCGCCAGAGAGGCTTTTTCCACATTCCTAAAGAAATAATTGTTAATTTTCTCAAAAAATTAAATGTATTGGTATGATTTTTCTTATGAAAAAGTAGCTAAATGATGACTAAGCTAGCTCGCAAAAATCACCCTATTTGAAAATATTATAAAATATCTCTAAAAGGTGCTTATAACAAAAGCAGGTTTTTTTTATTGAATACATATTCATTATGGGTATATACGAAAAAGACAAATAATAGATGCAGGCTCTTGCACACATAGATTAGGTATCGATAAAGGACCATTGCCTGCATCCATTTTCTCAAGATAAATAAAAGGTAAACTCGGTTAACTCAAAACGGTATGCCCATATCAAATGGGTGGTTTTCAGTGACAGTGACAAGCATAGATTGGGAATACTCATGCGCCGAGATAGATAGGACGGAGCTGCAGGCAGTTAGACTGGTCGAGCGTATAACTAGCAGATTCAGCAATGACACAAGTACTGGCATCTTGATTCTGGATGTCGCTAAGGCCTTCGACAAGGTGTGACATGATGGCTTCCTCTATAAATTAATCCAAATGGGTTTTCCTTTCTGGCTTTCTAGAAAGAAGGAGATTTCGAATCAAAATTAACAAGGAACTGTCAACAACACAGCCTATAGGTGGCGGTGTTGATGACACTGCATTAGTCGCTCAGTCCTGTTCTGGTAACCTGGTCCATGACTGGCTACAATGTGCGGTAGAGGAAGTGTTAGACCGGACAGATCGGTTGCTGATCAAAATGAACCATTCAAAAACGCAGGCCATCTATTGTACCAAAAAGCGTCGCGGCGCCCCATCAGCGATCTCTGTGGATGGGACTCTGATACCGTGGAAAAATTCCGTAAGATACCTTGGAGTTTCACTTGAAAAGGGTATGTTCTGGCGGAAACACACAGAAACGCTTAAAACTAAAATTCAAATTAATTTCCGGCAGTTTTATCCCTTATTAAGCAGATCTTCAATATTGAGCTTGATTAACAAAATTCGAATTTACGAGATTATCATCAGACCCCCCATTACAAACGTATATGTATAGCTTGGTACTTTCTAGTAAAGACGCACACGCGAGGCCTGCACGTCCTGCAAAACAGGACCCTACCAAAAATCACCAATGCTACATAGTACGTCTCAAACAAAAACCCTACACAGAGATCTCGATATCCCTTATTTGGAGGATTATATTCGACATCAGACGCAGCGAGGTTATGAGCAAACAGAATCGCATTGCAACACTTCGTTGCACTAGTCACTAGACTACGCAGTGGAGCAAGTTCGCAAACATTCCAGGCCGTGGCTCACACTGTGAATAAAATTGAATCTGCAATTTCGTATAATATAAAATAATATTTTAACAAGAACCCAACCAAATTCTGTTTCGGAATCCAAAATTATTACAGTAATTTTCAACAATGATCAGACGAATTTCTAACAGTTGTATTTCTAACTCTTTGCTCTTCCTCTTTTTTTATTCTTTTTTCTTTCTGGTTTCTATTAAACTTGTCTGGTCTCTGGGCGATAAAATAACAAACTGACTGACGTACTTTGATACAAAGGCAAAGGTCTTACGGACCTTCTTGACAGATTGCATATTATGTATATGTGAGAGAGACGCATGTATGAAAGTGATGCCGGTAGTTTTAGTATGCCACAAAATAAACTATATTATTTGGTACTTCTATCTCCGAAACCATTTCTGTACGTTTTGGAGTTCCTCAGGGTAGTGTTATGGGGCCATTATTTTTTATAATATATTTGAATGATATGGAACTTGGTCAGAGAAGTAGCTCCACAAATCCATTTGCCGATGGCACACTTGTATACTCAGCTTGCAAAAACCTAAATGAGGCTATCGATATTGTGAACCGTGACCTTGCAAACATTGATACATATCTAAAAATGAACAAATTGAACTTGAGCACTCAAAAATCAAAAGCCATGGTAATATCAAGCAGAAGTAAAAACAAGAATATAATAAAAGCTAATATCCAAATTGAAATTGAAAAGTCAGTTCTTGATATAGTTGATACAATAAAATATCTTGGATTTATGTTGGATAAAAACCTAAACGTTAACAGCCATAGTGACAATACTATTAAGGAAATTTCAAAGAAACTTTATTTTTTTTCAGGAATTTCTAAACAGCTATCAATTTTTGCAAGAATTACGGTTTACAATACAATAATAAAACCTCATTTTCAGTACTGTTCATCTTTATTATATTTCTTTAGCAAGAACAAAATAAGCACCTTTCAAAAACTTCAAAATAGGGGAATGCGGATAATTTTACAGTGCTCTAGGTACACAAGAATTGAATATATGCTGGATAGTCTACAGTGGTTATCAGTGAATCAACATCTTTATTTAACAACAATGCTATTTACTTATAAAACTGTGAAGGGAACATTACCTAATTATTTAGGTGCTCATCTACGCCCAAATAATAAGCTCCATTCATATAACACTAGGACGTGTACTCATTTCCATGTAAATAAAACAAATGTGAAGAGTACAATGAAAACAACAATGTACAAATGTCTATGTGAGTACAATAAGTTGCCCCAGTAAATAAAAAACGCCGACTCAGTCGGGTATTTCAAAAAAGCACTTATCAAACACATAATATCTGACAGAATTGGTCAAATTTATTATATTTGAATATATATGTATGTACTTTTGAAATGCTGTACCAGTTGTTGTTGTTGTTGAAATTAGGATTTTTGTTTTCTAAATAAAGTACTACTTACTACATCTAAAAATCTTGCCTGATGCTGTTTTCCATTCTATTGCCCATAAATCATGCAGTAGGTATATTGCCCATTTAGGAGCGTCATCAGAGTAGATGCCTTCCGCTATCTAGTTTTCCCAACAGTCTACCACGTACCAATGACATTATAGCACCTATGGACAAAGTACAATGACGACTAAGTGGTTTTAACAGTCTTTTTCCAGCCTGTAATGCTGAAGTGTATGCGGCTTCTCAATTTTGCTAAAGTAGCATTTGTGCTGGCAATTAAGATCCCCGAATGAACTTTCCTGCACGCAGGAGGCCCACAGGACCTTTTCCGTTCATTTTCCCACCACTTTTTAATACCGAAAAAGCAATTACAACTTTTTACTTTCCATTTAATTAAAAATGCGATTAATTTTACAATATAATTTCGTGAAAAACATAAATTGAAGTGTAAACGCGACGCCCTGGCTTTATGGTATCCCGTAAAATTCAATTAACCTGGGCAGCAAGTCCACGAATACATGGGCGTACATACTCAAGTCTACATTGAGAGTCCCTTTGGTTCACCAGAGAGGCCTCAACGTGTATGCAAGGGGCCATCGCGGCGGCATTAGTCAATCGTATGCGTCAAACGTGATACGACGCGCCCCATCGCACAGCGGGCCAGGAAGGAACAAAGCATCGCAAAGATAAAGAAAAAAGTTCCGCCAATGTTACGCATGTCTACTCCCGAAGTATCAGTGAATATATTTTAAACGCGTCGCTAAATGGTGCCTTTACTGTGAGAGTGGCGACGAACTACTACTTTAGTGATCAGATCTTGAAATTAGATGTACTATGAATATTTTTTAGTGATGATGTTGTTAATATCTACATGCTAAAGTAGGTATCAGAACTAACCGCGCACGCCACTTATTTCTCCCGAAAATTTTACTTTCGCAAAGCAACTCTAGTCACCAGATTTAACAAGTTCATTTACGGTAATGAATCATGTTGCACGTTGGGTGCCTCGGCCGCGCCGTGCCACGCCGAGCTTAGGTGAGCTTCGAGCAATACCATCGCTACCATATGCGTTGCTCTGTGCATCTAATTCTGATCCATAATTTTCAGTCTAGATATACCCATAGAATTTTATGCCGAAAGCAATGAAAACAAATAAGCCTAACATAAATATTCCGCCCAGAAAATGTGTACAACGATCGATTTTCTTAGAGCCTGTGTCTGAAAATTAAATAAAAAGTGCCATACACAGTTTGAGGAATAAAGAAGCCCAGGTCTTGATGCTATATGATCAGAAATGTTAAAGATTTCATTCGAAATCAGTAAGCCCTTGACGTATATAGCGAACTTAATAATTGAATCGGTGTAATTTCAAGATGATTATAAAGTGAGAGTAGTAAAATGCATCCACAAATACGGCGAAAAAACAGATACTAATAAGGAGGCCTATAACTCCAATATCCAGCTTTGCAAAAATTATTGAGAAAATTATAAAAACACGACTTCTAAATGTTTTTGATAAACATAATCTGATTACTGAAAAACAATTTGGATTCCAGAAAAACAAGTCTACCCAAGAAGCAATATCTTTTTTTACATCAAAAGTATACAAATTATTGAACCAAAGAACTATACAATACCCTGTGTGTGTTTTTTTAGATCTAGCAGAAGCATTCGACACGGTAGACCACTTGAATCTATTAGAAATCTTACACGACTCATGAATCAGAGGCAAGGCTTATAACCTCATAAAAAGTTACCTTTAATAACTCCTTAAGCACAAACAAGTTGGTAAGGTATGGTGTCCCACCAGGGAGAGTGTTAGACTGCTTATTATTCACATTTCCCATTAATAACCTGCTGACCTTAAAATATGAAGCGACAATCATATGTTTTGCAGACGGATAACACCACGTGGGATGATCTAAAAGCGAAGGTAGGAAGGGACTCAATAATAACTGCACACTGGTTCAGATATAAATGCCTAACTATTAACTTCCAAAAAACTATGTTCATGCCATCCACAGATCATAGAAACAAATTACCATCCTTTGTATCTATATAGATTAACTGCGATAATATAAATACTAAAATAAATTTAACGAACAAAATAAAATATCTAGATGTATACTTAGACTCACACTTAAAGTGGAATATACACATTGATCATGTAGTCACCAATTTGAGACCATTATTGTATAAGTTCAAGTATCTATCAAGTATTTTTGATAAAAAAATAATGAAAGCTTTATATCATGCTGTGACCGAAAGTCGTATGAGTTATGCAATATTTGGTTGGGGTGGAGCACTGAATAACCAGATGAATAAATTAGAAATTATGGAAAAACAATGTTTGAAAATAATCTTTGACAAGCCACTCCTATACCCATCTGATCTGTTGTATTCTGAAGTAAGACTGTTGGACTCTAGGCAATAATTTTTTTACAAAATTGTAATTTATCACTGTCAACATAGAAGCTACCTTATTCCGTTACAACACTCCAACGAACGAGAAACAGAATCAACAACAACCTTTCACCTCAAAACGTATAGGCCAAAGATGTCATACTTGAGTTTCCAGTAGATTACATAACATATTACCAAATTATACCTATAAGGAATATTTCAAATAAACCAAATTCAATATATTTGTATGTATATCCATTTATGTATAATTATATATGTACGAATATCTATATATATGTAAGTTATTAGTTCATTCCCCCGCACAAGAATACATTCTTCTGTGGGTAACTTCAGTTTATTTACGTATACCTATGTTAGTTTTAGTTATGTTTGTATGCCACGTGAATAAACTTTCTATTATTATTATTATTATTATTATTATTATTATTATTAATATCCTGACAATTGTGACAGTTGGTCTTTCGCTGACTCTTCGCACTTATCACACTTTAAAAAGTCCTGTGAAGTTTTTGAGAGAGTTAGAAACGGCTTATCTCAGAGCTATGTCTCTATGCTATGTATATATTTTAAAGCAGGAAGATTTATTTACGGGGTGCACAGAGATCGTAAAATACTGGCGTTGCCACATGAAGGACATAATAAGCAAAGAGCAGCACAAGCCTGATGAAGCCAGATATTTCCACCGGTGAGTATTATTTAAGTGATGATACAACGTAGTCACTTTGGTAGGCAGTGGTAGTCAAATGGATCCAAAGTATGCCCTTAAACTGAACAATTTTGAAGACCAAAAATGCAATGCTAGCATATAGGCTTGACTCTTAACCCTAGAATGCTTAGTGGGGTTACCGGTAACCCCAGCAAAATTTTATTCTTTAATCATTTCCTTACCGAGGAGTTGACAACGCCGAGATTTCTGGTATGTTCATGTGAGGTCACGCTCTGTTGACAGTGCGTTATAGGTGTTTACTCAGTTAAGGCGTTTTTTGATATTGTGAGTTGTGGGGTGGCGCGTAACCCCAGGTAAGCAGGACCGTTTGTTAATTTTATTGCATTATTGACAAGTAGCGTTATTTTTAGATGGCTGTGCGACCGGGTGATCCCAAATTTAAGGAGACGCTTTTGCGATGGAATGATGAACTTGAAAATGAGTGTGATTCTGATAATGGTGGCTCCCATTACGAAGATAATGTGTCAGTTCAGTCTGAAAGTGATTCTACCGTTTTGGATGAGGACAGCGAAGAAGAAGCAACGGCAGATCAAGTTGAGATTACAAGGAAGGTAATAAGAGGAAAAAATGGGCACGTTTGGAGCTCCGAGCCTCAATATCGAACTCGCACGCCTCGGCGAAATATAGTTGTACGTGTTCCTGGCCCGAAGGGTATTGCCAAAAATGTATCAACAGAGTTAGAAGCATGGAAGTTGTTCGTCAGCGATGATGTAATAAACAAGATTGTTTTGTATACCAATATGGAGATTGGGAGACAAAAAAGCAACTACAGTCAAGATTGTGGATATATCAATAACACAGATGACACGGAAATTTTAGCCTTAATAGGTCTGCTTTATATATCAGGATGCCGTAAAGACAATCACTTAACTACTGCTGAAATATGGACCAGAGATATATCGATGTATTATAAGTGAAACAAGATTTAGATTTCTTATTTCATGTCTCAGATTTGACGATAAGACAGTAAGAAACCGCGACGATAAATTTTCACCTATTCGCAATTTATGGGAGATCTTAATATCTCGATGTACTCAACACTATACTAGGATTTCGCGGCAATTGTCCCTTTATAGTCTACATTTCCTCAAAACCTGATAAATATGGTCTAAAGATTGTGACAATGTGCGATTCGCGCACTTTTTATATGATATCTGCTATACCATATATTGGCAAAGAGCACCGGCCAAATAAAGAACCACTCCCAGATTACTATGTAAAAAAGTTATCAGAGTCTATTCACGGAACAGGACGTAACTTAACAATGGATAACTGGTTCACTTCTGTTCCATTAGCCGACAAAATGCTTTCGGATTTTAATTTAACAGTTGTGGGAACTCTTCGTAAAAACAAAAGGGAAGTTCCCCCATCTTTTCTTCCAAACAAAAAAAAAGAAGTGAATACATCCCAATTTGCATTCGATAATGAAAAAACTTTAGTATCGTTCACTCCTAAAAAATCTAAATCGGTACTTTTACTATCTACAATGCATACTGGTAAAGTAGTAGATGAAAATCTGAAGCCCGAGATTATAAATTTTTACAATTCAACCAAAGGAGGAGTCGACACCTTCGACCAAATGGTTCATGCTAGTTCCGTTTCTCGCAAAACACGTAGATGGCCACTGCGCTTTTTTTATGGAATGCTGGACCAAGCAGGGGTTAACTCTAATATAATTTTCCAAATTGCTAAGCAGGACAGACAAAAAAGCGTCAGAAGAAAATATTTATTCAAACTTGGGTTGCAACTTTCAAGACCCCATATGGAGCGGCGTTTAACAAAACCTCTACCCCGAAGTTTAACATCTTCCATAAAAAATATTCTAGGCATGGAACTAGAGAAGACAGTTGATCAACCTCCAACTAAACTACAGAAACAAATGCGCTGCACTGTCTGCCCAAGGGCCAACGATCGGAAGACAAAAACTGCATGTGCCAAATGTTTTAAGGCCGTTTGCAATACACATAGAGTTGAAATATGCACTGATTGTTCAAAGTAGGTATTGTAGTTTGTATTGTTACTTTACAATATAAAGTCTTTATTTATTATTGTTTGTTTGTTTCCATGTTTTTGGGAAATATAATGTATAGATGGGGTTACAGGTAACCCCAAGTAAGCAAGGACAGGTGCGATTTTTGCCTATGCAGTCTAGGGTTAAATCCATTTGAATTCGCTGAACCGGGACGAACTCTCGTTTCTCCCCTTGTAATCTCCTGGTAGTAATTATATTTTCATAAAATAATTTCAACTTAATAACAATTCCTTCAACAAAGTGAAGTTGACACATTTTCTTACAGGACTGCATTGTCCAGTAGTTTGCCAGGCACAGTATTATGCCCAAATATTGTATGTTTTGCTCACTACTTGAGAAGAAGCATTTTCCAAGGAGAATAACACTCAATTTTACGTAATTTGGCCTCACAGCACCAAGAGTTATAGGAATAAGCATGTTTGTTCATAAGTTTATGAATGAGGCTTTTTTCCAGATGGTACCTTCAAAATCTATTTTTTTCTTTTAGTTTCGATATCTTTTTAGGAAAAACTATCAATTTCATCATCATAGGAAACTAGTTATGTCATCCACAAACGTTCATACAACGCAAATCAAAAACTAGTTGACAAAATTCTAATTGAAATATTATTAAAAAATGTGGCAAGTTTTGAAAAAAAATGATTTGACCGGTTCATCTTAGATCTTTTTAATCCAAAAGTCATTTGAACATCTATTGCTCAGGAAAACGAAAAAACTAATAAAATTGAACTTTATTTCAGAAAAACTATCGAAAGATTTTGTATTTTTTGACCTCCCGTCACCCCCTCAAAAGTTATGAAAAAATCATTGAAGGTATATCTACTATACACATATTACATATATTTTTTCATCATAACGTGGGCCAAAGGGTTTGGATGAAGCATTTTGAATGCGCGGTTCGATGAACTTCAATTTGGTGCAAGCAAATCTAAAAATCTTCTAATGCGGCTGAGATATTTGAAAAAAAAAACGTAAGATTTTCGGGATTCAATCAAACAGTTTCTGAAGCACCTAAGTAAATTGGAAATGGGCAAGAGCATGGATTCGTATTCTTAACAAGCCTAGCTAGGTGAGACATCAAAAGCTGAAAAAGCCGATTACCCCTCCTGATGCGTACTGTTGTGTGGTTGCCATCTAGACTATCATTTTTAATGCAACATTCGAATTCTTATTCAGCTAAAACAATAAACTCGCACACTGGCGATGGGTGCGATCGATTGAGATGCGTCCACTGATGTTCAATCCCCGACTTTATCGGCACGCATCGGAATAGTTTCCGCTTCGAGAAATACTATTTCAATTTTCGATAGTGTGAGGCATGTAGTCCATCCAATGCACATCAGTGGACGTATTTGTATTTTTAATGAAAGAAGAGAGTTCTGTTTAGTTTAGTGCGTACAGACCGACGCGTGCGATGTGGACCTTGGGTGTCTATGGAGTTATAAACCGCTTTTACAAAAAATGACAAATTATCTGGGTGGACTAACAGTTTAAGGCTTTCAGGAGCATAATATTCATGTATGCGTAGAAACTATAAAATTGTCCTCTTTCCAAAGATATTAGAGCTTCCAATCAGGATATTGGGTCGCGTATTCCAATTTCCATCAGGTTGCGTGTTACTCCATATCATTAATTATGTATGTCCAATTCCGTTATTATATGCATAATATATTGCCTATAGTTCCAGGCTATAATTACATTTTTTTTCCTTCGAAAACCCTGACAATTTCAGTTTGTGCCTTTTTTCTAGAACGCTGTTTCAGAATTATCCGGTGCTCTTTTTTAATTAAATATAAAGTTAGAAGTTATAATTACTTTTCATATTAAAAAAATGTAGCGCTCTAGACGTGGTCTACCGCCCTACAGTAGAATTTTTTGCTGCAATAACTCTAAATTTCCGTAACATGCGGTGGAATGAATACAACAGAAGGAACGTAAACAATTACAACACCAATCCGTGTTTCAGTTCTCCATGACAAACTATGCGGGTTGCCTACAAAAAACAAAAAACTCATAAAGTGATAGTTTACACTGTTCTGATCAAATGTTCCAATGGCGCAAAGCACAGAAATGCCTTCTATTGGAGGGTATTGAAGTTTGGTGGATGAAGTTTAGTGCTTTAGCCCCTGTGGGTACGCCTGCTTGCACCATTTTACGAAAACTAACTCGTCTTTAATGTACTCAAGAAACTTAACGATATAATAAAACCACCTGAGCACTTATAATGTATACGGAGTGAGCGAAAATGGAAGGTTGTTCAATAGACAAGCTACAGAAGATTGATGCCTTATAGATGTATACCTACCTCTAAGTCATTTGGAGATGTACAGGGTGGTGTAAAATTCCGTGGCACCACAAACTTGTTTATTTGTAGGATTTTGATAGTAATTTGTTTAGTTATTTTATTGTCTATCTGAAGAAATACCTATACTTGAATGTTTTGACTTCTGCCATTTTGTGTAGCTTCTCACTGAATTTTTGAAAGAGATGAAAAGCTACTCCAACTTCTACAGGGTGCTCTAAGCGCGTGAGGTTGTTTCTATCAATGAATTTAAATGTGTAGTATCTTTAAACCAGATTCGCGTTTCTTTCTGACATCAAGTTTAACAGTGCTTTATTAGAACGGTTATCTGATTGTGCATAATTAAATATAACGTGTTTCATTACAAAAAGTACATCTTTGTTGAACCACTTGATTGTACAACACCCTGTATATATTCCAAGTTGCTAGAAATACACACATATAAGATGTTCATCTTGCTGCATCTATCGTTTTCGGATAACTTTTATAGTCTTTCTACTAAACTACTTTCCATCTGCGTTGGGCGACCCTGTATATATTACATAAATGTGTACACGAGATGTTTATTACATCGTTAAATTTACAATAAAGACGAGTTAGTTTTCATAAAATGGTGCCGGGGGGGGGGGCGCACTAAAGTTTAGCACCCTGTGTCTCCAAGAGTAAGCGTTTCAGGGCTTTACGCCCATTGAAATATTTGCACAATACGAGTGGTGACTGACTAGTAGACTCAAGTGACCTTCAAGTTGGGACTTAACATTCAATGTAGGCTGTAGCTATCGATTACACAGGTCTAGGTGGCTTTCTCTTTGAAAAACTGATTAGCAATTTGACTAAGTTATGAATATAACAATACAAAAATCTGTCACGTATTTTTCTAAGCAGATCACTGGATTTATTCTTTCTAGTACCACCGGCTTTTATATGAGACTAAGGCCCGTATCGTCAGTCGTCCCTACAATTGTAGGGCGCGTTTATGGCCTCCTTGATTGTCATACTCTTTTCTCTCCTTCAAACATTTCTAGATTACACTCATCCAGTGTCAGCGTCAGCGCTCTCCTATTGTTAAGATATGTTTTCCTTTTAAATTGTAGGAAATTTCAGGCTGATAAAACATAATATAACTCAGAAGCAATCACAATTTGATGCAAATAGATGTTTGTGGCATAACCTCAAAATGGAGCGCTGACACGGAGAAGTAGAAAACTATGACAATCAAGGAGGCCATAAAGGCACCCTACAATTGTAGGGACGACTGACGATACGGGCCGTAAACCTAATTGAAACAGAAAAAGCGGAGTGGTCAAACAAGTGTTAAATATAGATAAGATAAACATCAAGTCCAAGCGAAATTAACGATCTTAAAAACCCCAGATTCCTTATGAAATCTGGTCAAGACCTGGTATACTTTGCATATACTGCTTGCATACACATGAATATCAAACATCTACCGCTGAGGGATGGCGGATGAAAAGACATTTATGGGATCGGTCCGTATAAGTTAAAGCCGACTTATTACTGTTGAAAGACATGGAGAAATTATTTGTTTCTTTTATTCATGAAAAAATAACTTGGGCCAAAAACTGAACAAATTGACCTTCATCCTTTAATATGTTATCAGAGAAGATATTTTTGTCATATAGAGTTCAATTCAAGACGAAAACAGACTATGAAAATATACTGAATAATATGTTCTGAAATTTGTATGAACTTGGTTGCAATATGGGTATAAAGTTACATTTTCTGCATTCAGATGCTAAACATCTTTGTGCCGCAAGTAGTGAATCAAGGTTATGAAGGAGCAGGATACTAAGGAAGATGGGCCGCAAACATGACGGCGAACTAACGGAATTTCGAATAAAATAGTAAAGTAGTCTTGTTGATTTAGTTAAACTCTTCAGTACTGTTTTACCGTTGGTATTTTATGAAATCCTCTAAGTTTGCATTTCCACACGCAGTTTTTCCTAAAATTTTGCGATTCTTTACGAGTAAAATGTCCTTTATATCAAGCAGTTCGGTTTTCATCCATTGTTTTATTCAGGCTGATAATTTTTGGTCTACTTGGGTTTGGAGAGTATGCCTTTTTATTTTTTACTTTCGATGTAACTAACTTAATATGTCTGTGAATAGTGTATTGTTGTGAAGTTTTGTCAACAACTATATGGTTAAGTGTAAGTGAATGAGGAAAAATTTCTCAAACCTATGTTATTTACGACTCCATCAACTGGCATCACATATTATGTTTATATTCCTGTTTATCGTCGACGTTTCAGATACCTCAGTGATCTTTTTTAAGTACAATGACAATAATGACAGTCTACTTTAGTAATATGTTTTCCAGGTGACAGTTCATTGTAGTATAAAAAAAATACGCTAAGCCTTTATTACAATTTTCAGATGGCACCGCGTGAGATCAAAAAAGCACAGGATCGCCTGGGGTAGACATTCCCGCTCACAAAAAAGATGTGCAGCCCCCCAAAAATGAAAAGTCCTCAGAGATCGCAAAAACCGATCCACAGATGCTTTCGAAAAATACCCGCTAATCGTTGTGTTCGACTTCGTGAGAAAATAATATCGGACATAACAATTTTGTGTTTGACGATGTAAAACATGTGCACATTTGAGATCCAATGTCAATTCATAAGAAAGTTCTGGAAGTAAAAAACTCACGACCCATCAATAGGTTCGGAGAATATTTCCTTCAAGGACAAGTTTCAGGATTTACATTAACCTGCGTTATTTTACTTTTCGTTTTATTATTTCAGGGTGTGTATATTTATATGAGTATATAACTGAAAAGCAATGTTGTTAATTTCAGGAAGTACTGTGTTTCCGAACAATTTGGAAAATTAGGTAGTATTATATAACATGTACATCAAGAACCATATCACACGCTTGGAATTTTGAAAATTCAGTCCAGTGGTGACGGAGCTAGAGACAAAAACATGATCACGTAAAAACCTATCAACCTTTTGTAAGGGTTGGAAATCGGAGGGGGTCGTTAGGGGTGGGGAGGATATTTCTATTTTTTTATTGGCAGCAGTATCTTTATACGCTTCCAGCCTCATTAGTTTTGAGAACCTCTTAGTACATATTTCACATATTATATATTTCCCCGTACATTTGTCCTTGAAACAGATAAATATAGACGCGGTCTACATATCTGCGTCTGGGGCCTGTGTGGCTGACTCAATTCAACTAATTTCTTTGTTTTTACCAAAAAATGCATTTCTATGAATTTTTTCATCAATCGTAACTTCTTAACAGATAAGAGAACAGCTCTAAAGTTGCAACAAATACTCCACTTTTATGGCAAATTTGAGTGGCTAATAACTTTCTCTCTACAAAAAAGCTCTGCTGCTTGAAACATCAATTTGAGCTTTCAAGAAAGTCTAAGATTTTTCGAAGAGAAAAGTGATAAGAATAAAAGTGATCACCAGCTCAATTCTATTGTAAAAGTGTAATTTTCATACATTTCCTAGATTCATTGATATTTGCTAAGAAGTTACGATTAAAGGAAAAAAACAACGTTTTTTAGTTATCTCTATACACACCATGAAATATAATCATATGAAAAGGACTGCTTCAAACAGGTAGTTGAAAAAAGGTGTCTTAATAATTTAATATCTACCGACTGATCAAATTGGCCAGTTCTCAATTAGCGATTTAACTTTCAATCACCCTGAACAGGAAACAACACCATGTATATCTAGTTAAACACAAACTTCAGTTAGGTGGCGTTCGTGACCTGTGGTCTCACCTAGCTGTACAAGCCGATGATCATGATTGTTAACCAGGATGAGCGTGAGGATTGAAGGGATAACAACAGTATGAGTTTCAAAAACCATCATATTTTACAATACATATAAGTAATATTACTGCCATAAAACTGGCCCTCCATATGAGCAAAACGGAATTAATTTTTTTGTCGCACAGCTGCTCCAAAATGTTCAACTGTAACGAAATTCGTGACATGTGCTTATGCATAAAACAAAAAGCGGTGAAAATAGTTAATCCGCAGTCGTATGCAAAAGCTTCAGCACAAAGCTTCATACGAGCAGAAGCAGGGAAATACCGTACCGTTAAAAACTCAAAGTGTAACTGGAAAATGGATTTACGCTGTCTTTAATTATCATGTCGGTTACAGTTTTAGATCAGTTGTATATTTGAGATTAATTCTGAAATCTGAACGACCTAAAATAATATTTCGATGTATTTCAATTATTATAGGTAGAATTTAATAATTCAATCCAATAACATAAACAAATCTATGACAAGACAGGGTGATACAAAAAATGTAGCAACATTTCTGCGACGTATAGAATACTATAAATTAGCAATAGGTTGCCATAATGCTACAATATCTTATTTAGCGCCCGATACTGATGGGTGGGAAGGCATAAATTTTAAAAAGTGAAACATATTTGTAGCAGCACTAGCCGTACAACTCATGGCGCTGAACTGGCAGATAGGAAAGTGGGTGCACATGATGTCAACACACGAAGATAAGACAACGTCAGTAACGCATTTTCGTAAATATACTGCTGATTTTCGGGAGAAATCATCAGCTAGTTTCAGTTAATGATAAAGCAATAACAACAAGATCGGAAGCAAGACAAGGAAACACGTCATAAAGATTAGAAGAAACTGCCAAACGATCTGGCTTTTGTATGAATGGAGAGAAAACAATATAACTGGAAATAATGAGAGGAAAATCACAATAAAAATTGCGTCAAGTATATTTATCTATACCTTTCTACGCCTTTCTTGGAGGTTTCAAAGAAAAGGGACTAATCAAATCGTCTCAAAAGGAGAAATCGAATCGTGATTAGGTAATTTCACTTAGTTACGATGAATCTCTGTATAATAAACTATATAAAGCAGATATATCATATTCCATGACAAGCATAGGGAAAATATGTGTGACTTATCATGTCTAACATGAGCATAGTATCACTGAGCTCAGCAGCTTCTTAATAATAGAATGTCTTTCAATTAGACCTAACAAGCATCAATTTACAACCGTTTACAGCATGCAGCTTTCCACGTTCAATTTTCATCCCCTCCAAACAATGTCTCAAAATAAGAAGAATTCCTGAAACGTCGTAACAGTATGTTTCAGTAATTTTATTTCCGCCGCCTCGGAATAAATTTTCAATGTTTGCGGCTACCTAAACGATGGAACTATTAAAGTCACAAGTTTTCTGTTTTTTAGCAACACACAAGTCCGTGCTTCTCATTTATGTAGGTTAACGAGTATCAGTCCGTGTCTATTGTATATCGATGCATCATAAGTATTGGGGTCAGACTACTTGACGAAATATTCACAGAGTCATCATAGATGGAGTAACACAAATTAAAGGTTAGGCGAAATGGGTGGTATCTTTGAGGATGATAAAATTCAGAAAAATATATGTGTAGATATAAAAACAGAAAAGTCATAATTTACAAAAGCACCGCAAACACTATGGTGGTACGCACCCCTAATTTCCAAATATTGTAAAAATATATAAATATTTTTCCTGTAGCGGTGTGTCAGTGACGACACCACCACAGACCAGTTGGAGTTTGTTACCTATTGCACAGTCGGTAGTGGCATCCACGACGATGCAGCATTGCGAGTTATGAATACATCGGATCCTAATCATTTAATTTTCCCATTGTTATCGGAATCAGAAGCTTCTTGATGACAGAACGTCTTTGACTGATACTAAAAACGTTACATTTACAAACCCCGATCCCCTAGAATCCTCAAGTTTCAACTCCTACAAAAAAATTTTGCCACCACTAGACCTTCTTTCAAAAACTACAAAGCATCATCCTTGGCACAGTAGCAACTTTGACTCCAAATGTCATCAAAATCCGACCAGTACTTCTCAAGACAGACCGACCGACACACAGACAGACAGACCTACGTAAATGAGTGACATGGTTTTTCAAGATGTACATGTCAAAAAACAAAATATGTCAATTTCGAAGTTTTTCTCGATTACAATACTTCCTGGTCAGTTTTGGCACAGGAAGTAAAAATAATAGGAGATAATATTGTTTCGATTCGGATGGCAAAAATTACAAATAAAGGAC
This sequence comes from Acanthoscelides obtectus, assembly GCA_963669975.1. Taxonomy (NCBI): domain Eukaryota; kingdom Metazoa; phylum Arthropoda; class Insecta; order Coleoptera; family Chrysomelidae; genus Acanthoscelides; species Acanthoscelides obtectus. The sequence continues at coordinate 72,741,562 of CAVLJG010000006.1, forward strand.
AGGGAATAAAAAAAAGAAAAGAAAAATGGTGTAAAGTAATGAGGGCTTTGATTATTGTAAGAAACTCACGGTTAATGTCAAAAAACAAAATAGAGAATATATGTATGGATGTTCCAACCATCAATGTTACGTGGCAGTGAAGTTTAGATGTTGAGTCAGAGAAATATACAGAAATTGGAACTCTGCGTTACGTAAAATATATGAGGACAGCAAAAGCAATGATGTGTTGGAAGTATATAACCAATGCAGCATAACACAAAAGGCCCGAGACCTCAAACAGTGAGCTGGCTGGGACACGTTTACAGAACACCGACTTACAGAAATGTCGAAAGGTGCAGTTGGGAGGGGAGGGTAGTAGAAGAAGAGGGACACCTAAGCTGAATAGACTGGAAAGCGTCAAAGAGAATACTCGGCGTACCAGACAGCCATCGGCCTTCAGGCCTAGAGAGATGAATTATATATAATATATGCTTATGACTGAAAAAGCTCCGACACGGTGTAAGAAGCTGACACGTGTTGTCGCGTCAGGATGCCGCATCATGTTTTAAATAGTTCATTCTCCTAGACAGACTTGGATGATCTGCATAATAATACTCTGTTTATGTTCGTGTAATCATCATAAAAGCATTCATAACTACGTCCTTAAACCACAAATTGAATGAAAGTTGGTGCTATTTTCTGGCCTCCAAGAATCGCGGTACAGCAGAAGTTGTTATCTAAATGCTCCTGTCCTCTCGCACTCAAAGTAGAATGTGCCAATCGCGACATAATAAACAGAAAGTCGTCGATATTGTTGGATAACAATCAATCATGAGATTTGCTTTCCGCTAGTCTTATAATACATTAATGATCTTGCTAAGAACCGGCTCTATACATAGTGGTTTACTTTTATTCATGATTTTCCATGGACGCTACCATCCCGAGCTGCATAAAAATATAATTGATGATTTCAAAATAACTAGTACATTAATTCTATTACTTAGGTGAGCGACTGACGTGGTTTGATAAAGTTATGATATAAAAAACAACAAGCAGAGTTATTAAGTCTAGAACACATCAAGACCAAGCAGATACCAGTGCCGTAAGAATTGGGAAAGTGTCACCCCTATTGAAGAAAAAAGAAAGCTATTTATTTATATCACTGGCTTTTTTGGAATATCTGTTGAATTTTTCAAGATGCTTAATTTTACATGAACCACACTTTTTCATGATTTTTTGCTAGACTACTACTCTTGGAGAAAAAATCGTTTAAATATTTGGAGTAAGATCGGTACACACAGCTTTCACATAGAAAATTGTTAGACATATTAGCGAACTAATCCTATATTCCTATAACGTTATTTGAAAAATGTTCTGAGCTTGCTGAAACCCATCAGTAGCTTAGAAAACAATACCCCATGTCGTGATAATGACCTCTGCTTACGGGAACTCACATTGTTACTTTTTGATGTATTTTCTACTCTAGAAGCATTGCCACGTTTTTATTAATCACTCTGTATGCCTTCTTGCTACAAAGCCCCTGAAAACGTATCCGTTGTAACAAAATACACCGCCCGAAAACACAACGTCAACACGATGAGAGCAAAGTAAAGAAGAAGAGAAAAAACTTAAAAGTAATAACAGTTCTGTCTCCCGAGGGGATGTAAGAAGCGCGGTTAAATTAAAGTCATAAAGTCGTGTGTTTCTCTTGTCGACGGTCTGTGCGGTTGGAAAATGTCTGAGGATGGAAAAATGGGGCAGTGGGACATTTACAAGAAGCTGCTGCCACTGCTGTGGTAACTTAAGTGCTCGTGAGTGGAGGGGTGGTCGCGTAATCACGAAAGGTTTGCCATGATAACGATGAGAGAAAAGTGAATAGGACAGAAGTTGTGGTAGCGGAATGTCTGTTTGATTTATTGGCTCATATCCAGATGTTTAGATAGTACAAGGCAGCATGCATTACTGAACACCTATCGATTATTCATTATAGAGTAGCTGCGAATGCCGATTAGTCAATGTCGCATAAGAGATAGCTAAACTGTCACAAGAAACTCATAAAATTCTTTCTTGAGTCACGTAGTCGACATTTTCGCGAAACCAATACCATTCGACAATGGCGACGGAGGTATTCGAGATTGATTTACTTATATTATTTATTTTTACTTTTCACGAGTAAAGTGTCGAGAGAATTGGAAATTGGAAACACACGCGTATTTTGTAGAAGGTACTCGGATGGTCTTTGCGCTATGAACATTTTAGAAAGCTAAACATTTTCGTTATTTTTCGAATCCGCATCAATTCAAATCTACAACAATGCATAAAAATGAGGAAGTGAATCTACTCAACGGTATTGTTCAGCAATGTAAAACTTAGAATGTAGATAATTTCATATACATTATAATAGAGGGATTGCTTTGTTTTCTTTTTCATCGACTGAATAATATTCAAATGAATAAAAGAAGGGTCTGCTTGGCCAGCACTATGTCCAAGTACAAAACTCAAAGTAATTCGATGATATGTTCAGAAACGATATTTATGAAGACCGGTGGCAATATGCGTAATGTACATTATTGGATATATGAAATAAGCTTGCGAGCTACATTGGAAGTCATCATTACCCAGCTGCTCGTATATAAAACTATATATGCCCATATTAGACATTATACAAATATATAATTTGTAAACGTGTAACGAACTTGGCGGGGCGCCAGTTAGCCGCCCCCTGCATGTATGATGAATGACAATACAAACATATTTCTTAAGAGTAATGAAAAACCAACAAAACTTCGTCAGTATTTGGTGAAACTATACTACCAAGAATTTCCCTGTTGGCTATAATCAGACATACTACTCGTAGTACTGGTTTCTTTGCACTGCTGCTGCTGTTTTTTCTTCCAGTTCTTTCACTATAAACAACAATATTATAAGGCTGAAACAATTATTTTCCCCGACAGCAACCCATTGCCTCCACGTAACCAATGGTCTGCATTACCCAGTCCATTCAAACTCGCTTAGCTACGTGCTGCCAGAATACCCCCGCTCATTTTTGGTTAGCCGCTGTTGCTGTTTGTCCCAATGTGAGCTGAGCAGCTGAATCACGGTCTGCCAGGGATGAGGGGATGTGTTCTGGCAGCGCATAGCTGAGCGAGTTTGAACGCACTGGGAGGTACACACCGTTTGTTACGCGGACGTACCGAATTTTTCGGCAAATTCAGCTTGAACTCCGAAGTGCCCCAGCTTAGCTACCACATGGAGACTTAAGCAAAGCGGACCCTGTTTCAAACCATCGGCAAACGAGAAAACAAAGTCGTTTTTCTATCCTATTTCTTATTAAATATTCTGCGCACACTGGATTATAAAACAATGTTACTCCCAATAATATTAACAAAGTCGGAGTTTTCTTGGGAATACTTCTTCTTTCGTTGCAGAGTGTTTCCAAGACACACCTCAAAATTAGAATTACCTGACAAAGGTAAAAGCATAGTGACAAATGGTGACAAGAATCGCATTCGACATTTCATATTGTCATGAGCTTATTTCCATTACGAAATTCAAGAACACCTCCCTTCGTCTTGAACTGCCTATGGTCAATACAACTAAGGAAACCCTCTTCTGGCCATATTTTCGATAGACCAGTTTCTCGGGGTACACAGAACTAATGTGCAACAGATGGAGATAAAGCGGATCCTCATGAAACAGCCGTGCTATTGGATGAGGATAATCAGTTATAACGGAAAGGAACTTAGTCACCCAGCCTCTTCCTGGGATGTTATGGGACTGAACGCTGTGTTCCTGACGATATGGTATTGGTTAAATTCGATTCACCTTTGATAGAGCCTTTATTCTTTTTCTTGTGGCGTTGTCGTCGTCAGTGGAGGTTAGCGATAATTGGCAAATCCGATGCGACCCTAAAAAATGGCGTCAAGTAGGTTGATTCTGCACGTCTCAGTAGACGTGGAAGGTAGTATTTGTATTTGCGGTCATCTGTTAGAGTGTATTTGCTTTGTTGACTGATAAGATTGTTAGTTTAAGTATTAGTTATGTTTCTTAAGAATCATGTATCCACCTCTGTTACAGTAATAGTAATATTTATTTTCTGTATAGACACAGCTAACATGAAATGAGTAAGTAAATACTCAGGGGAATAAGTTGGAACGAAGCAGTGCGCCGGGCGAGAAATAAGAAAGACTGGGCTAAATTTGTATATAATAACTAATTAGCTTAGAGAACGGAATAATGTAATTGCACCTTACACCTACGGGTATATAAGGTTTTAGATAATATACAGGGTGTTTCAGTTTATTGTTGCATAACTCTAAGATTCGATATAACTTTTAAAATTAATGCATAAAGTCTATATAAACATGGGTCGAAAAATGCGTGGCTTCCGAAATACAGGGTGTTTAAATTTACTTTCTAAAATATTTTTTTCTACATATTTTGAACAATATTTGATGTATAACAGTGAAAATTGGTATACAAGGGTTTTTTGGTACGAACCATGGGCATAGTTTTACTGTAGCCGCTAGATGGCGCTCTCTACTGTACCTGTAGTGTATTAAAATGACCGAAAATTGTTTGTTGGTGCAATTTTTTGTATTTTGAATAAAAAAACTGATTCTTCGCACTTTTCAACATAAAAAAGCTCTCCTGTGAGTTTTCGTTATAGTTAGCCGTTTTTGAGATATTTCGATTTTTAAGGTTCGATGCATTTTTAATTATTTATGGGAAAATAATATTTTTTCTCACATTTTCGATTTGGGCATTACAAGTAATTAAGATGATCGTTTAGATTGTGTTTTTAAATACAGCAATAATCCCTAACTCCAAATAAACAAAAAAAAACAGAAAATTAATTTGTTTAATTTTCCAATATTATTTTTAACAAATTAAATTAATTATTTACAACTAAAATGCTATTGGATAGTTAGGACAAACATACAAAATCCAAAGTAGTTGCTCGAAATGTAAACCCAATTGTTCAATACACAATTCACATCTACGAATGATCGAACGTGGTATAGCATTCTTCAAATAAGGCCTTATTTCATCACATGCATTCCTGATTCTGTCTATTAGCATATCTCTTGTGGTTACGGGAGTCTGGTACCCTTTTTCTTTTAGAAATCAACACACAAAGAAATCTAATGTACTTAGGTCAGGGGATCGAGGAGGCCAGGCGACTGGTCCTCCACAGCCGATCCATCTCTCTGGATAATTTTCGTCCAGCCAGCTTCTAACTATTCTCGAATAATGAGCTGGACAATCATCAAGCTGGAACCAGGCCAATCTTCTTAAATCTAACATAACATCATCCCACATATTTGCATGTTCAGCCTTTAAAAATTCCAAGAAGGTCGCAGCATTTAACCTTGCAGGCAAAGGTAGGGTCCAAATAGTCGATTACGGTAGATACCAATCCACACGTTCACACTAAATTCATGCTGAAAATTTCTTTCCCGAACTGCATGCGGATTTTCATGCGACCAAATATGTTGATTATGAAAATTTACCACTCCACGTCTAGTGAAGCATGGCTCATCGGTCCATAAAACGTTACTTAAAAACTCCCCATTAATATCAGTTCTATCAAGAATCCACTGACAAAATGTGATTCTTCGTTCTCCGTCCCCTGGCTGTAGTCCTTGCACAGGTTGCAAATGGTAAGGACGTCTATGGTCATTTCTAAGAACACGGTGAACCTGGCTTGCTGAAATTCCCAAGGCACCAGAAACTCTCCTAACACTTGTGGTCGGATCTCTATCAAACTCACGCAGAATCATACGGGTAAATCTGCGCTGACATTTATGTTTTGATCCCTTTGGAGATTTCCAAAACCATTTTCAATTATTTGGCGATGCACTCTTACAAATACTGAGCGAGTTGGATGTCGTCTGTTTGGAAATCTTCGTGCGTATTCTCTGGCTGCTTCTGCTGCGTTTCCATTTACAAAGCCATACACAAAATGAATATCCGCTAACTTTTGAATGGAGAATAAAAATGGCATTTTTATAAAACTTGCAAAAAAAAAACAGGTAAAAGAAACTAAATTTCGTGCATTCGCAATTGCAAAAAAACGTTTCAGGTTTCAACAGACAACAAAACTAATTGTCAACTAATTGACGTTTAACCTTATTCTGCTTTCAATTTCAAAAATATTTGCAGGCACAGCCTACTTCTAAAAATTATCGAGATACTGACTTTTTAACGTTATTTTATTATAAATAATTAAAAATGCATCGAACCTTAAAAATCGAAATATCTCAAAAACGGCTAACTATAACGAAAATTCACAAAAAAGCTTTTTTATGTTGAAAAGTGCGAAGAATCATTTTTTTTATTCAAAAAGCAAAAAATTGCACTAAGAAAAAATTTTCGGTCATTTTAGTACCCTACAGGTACAGTAGAGAGCGCCCTCTAGCGGCTACAGTAAAACTATGCTTCGTTTTGTCGTACCAAAAAGCCCTTGTATACCAATTTTCACTATTATACATCAAACATAGTACGAAATATTTAAAAAAAACTATTTTAGAAAGTAAATTTAAACACCCTGTATTTCGGAAGCCCCGCATTTTTCGACCCATGTTTATATAGACTTTATGCATTAATTTTAAAAGTTCTATCGAATCTTACAGTTATGCAACAATAAACTGAAACACCCTGTATATACAGGGTGTCCCGAAAAAAGTGTGCAATATTCTGCCAGCGGTTTCTAGAGCTTAAAATAAGAAGAAAAGTTTATATAAACATAGGTCGACAAACCTCCCCTAAGGGCGCTACGGTCTTTTAAAGGGGCTCCCCTGAAGATGGTTTTTCCTTAATATTTCCGAAACGTGTTGAGATAAAGACATAAAATTTGGTACTCTAGACTAGTTTTTTTATGCTGGATTTAAAGATATTAACAATTTTAGACAGTTTTGTTTGGAAGCGTATGTAACAGGGACGGACTCAGGTTATTTTCGCCCCAAAATTTTTGTGTGATCCTATTTTTGGAATTCAATTTCAGAATTTGAAAATGTAGGGTTTTCTACATAAAAAAGGTACTTTCATTGGATATCGATAAAATGTGCCATTTTTGAATAAAATCAAACAAAAGAATTTTTCACATGATAGAAAATGTAATGCGATTTTAAATGAATTGTTGATTATACATAGTTAGCCATGACTGCAAACAAAAGTTATTTTGATTTGTTATGACTTATTTTGACGTTAAGCTGACATTGTTAGCAGTGTAAAATTAGATTAAAATCAAAATTTTCATTAAATCGATTTAAAATGGCAGGATTTACAGACAGAGAACTGACTGACATGCATTTTGTGTACGGGTTTTACAATGTCAGTTGATTGGCAGCCGTAAGAGAATATCAGAGTAGATTTCATGCAGGCCTCAGGAAGGCCACTGGGAAATCATCTTATGGATATTGCTTTAAATATGTTTGAAAATAATCCGCAAATATGCATACGAAATGTTTCAGAAATTATGGATATACCTCGGTTAATAGTAAGAAAGATTTATGAATACCTTTTTGATAGTTATCCTAAAAATAATAATTTTAGATAGGAAAAATGACAAGAATGCAAGGGTTACATCCTTATCACTTTAAACGGGTGCAGCATGTAACAGAGGCAGCTTTTCTACTACGAATCGAGTTTTGCCAGTTGATATTAGCAAATGAAAACACTATTCCTAGAATATTATGGTCGGATGAGTCAATATTTACTAGGAATGGTGCTTTTAATTTCCATAACATGCATCACTGGTCAGATGAAAATCCAAAAGTTGTTCGCCGTACAAATTTCCATCATAAATTTTCATTGAACTTATGGTCAGGAGTAATTGGGGATCAAGTAATTGGGCCTATTGTACTTCCCAATCTTCTTAATTCAGAGGTGTATCTGAACTTTCTTCAGAATGAGCTCATGGATATAATACCATTGGATGTGCGCCAGCAGTTTCAAGAAAATACGTTTTGTCAACATGATGGCGCCCCTGCATATTTTGGACGCAATGTTCGAAATTGGTTGAATGTCAATTTTCCAGACAGGTAGTTAGGCCGATGAAGTCCTATAGCGTGGCCGCCACGTTCACCTGACCTAAATCCATTGGATTTCTATTTTTGGGAGTCATTAAAAGACCTAGTTTACTCGATTGAAGTGAATACTCAAGAAGATTTATTTCAAAGAATCCATCAGGCTGCAAATGAAATAAGAAGAAAAAGGCTTTCCACTTTTCGGGCTACGCAATTATTAGTTCGTCGAGCGAGACTCTGTATCCAACAAAATGGGAATTTATTTGAACACTTATTGTAAAGCTAGTTTTAATTATATCCAACTGTACGTCTTCTTTTTTAAACAAATTTCAATTTAGTTCGTAGAAAAAATTTATTTCTTTTGTTTTTGCCTAAATGTTAGCTATGCTGCAATAGAAATATGTATTTATGTAATATTTACCAATTATTAAATTAGTCTTTTCGTTGCCATGGCTAATTATTCAACAATTCATTTAAATTTCCACTACATTTCCTATCATGTGACAAATTTTTTAGTTTGATTTCATTAAAAAATGGCACAATTTATCGATATTCAATAAGAGTACCTTTTTTATGTAGAAAACCCTAGATTTTCAAACTGTAAAATTGAATTTTACAAAAAAAATCACACAAAAATTTTGGGGCTGAAATAACCTGATAAACCAAATTTTATGTCTTTGTCTTAACACGTTTCGGAAATATTAAGGAAAAACCATCTCCAGGGGAGCCCGCTTAAAATACCGTAGCGGCCTTAAGGGACGTTTGTCGACCTATGTTTATATAAACTTTTCTTCCCATTTTAAGCTCTAGAAACCGCTGGTAGAATATTGCACACTTTTTTCGGACACCCAGTATATATATTTTATCTCCAGTTTCGAGATTTCCTAACCTTTCGCAGACTCCTTGTTCTGATAAAATAGCAATCATCTATACATATCTCAATTGGTGCGCGAAATTCGATGTTTATTTTAGGACACAGTTCTTGCATCACATCTTCTTCCAGAAACAGACTCCATTTGGTGATGCTCTTTGGTAGGTAGGTAAGGCTTGAAACAGATGCCTTCATATAATAAATATTAATTATAAAACATGTAACAAAATATTTCGGTGTGCACCTAGATTATTTACTCAGGTACTCGGAGCATGTCACATCTGTGCTACAAAAAGAGGATACGGCAATTCTATATAACAGTAGACGTATCCTTACACGGCAATGGAAGAAAATTCTGGTGAAGGCTTTTTTGTTGTCACATGCTAATTATGCAGATGCACTGTTTATGCCAAGTTTACGTAAGCACGATGAAGATAGGTTACAAGAACTGCAAGATTCGTGAGTGCATTTTATCACCGGAGCTAGAAGGCAAGATCATGTATATCAACACTACTCTAGTCTACAACCGTTACGAATGAAATATCGAAGGATCCTGCATTCAACTTGTATGTTTCATAAGATTATCAACAAGCAAACTCCTGCTTATCTGTACAACAAAATTCGTTACAGAACAGACGTCCATACTCTCAGCCTGCGTTACAGACATTTAATTTCTTATCCTAGATTGTGTACATCGTTTTTCAAAGGTTCTGTTTCTTAAAATGTCACACGGATATAATAATAACAATAATAATAATAATATTTATTCACTCAATGTACAAAGATAACAAACAATATGAGTAAATAAATATAAAATCAAAACATGCCCAATAGAAGGCATCGCCTGTACATGGGCCAATAATTTTAAGTTGCAACTGTAGAATGCAAATGACAAAAAAGGACAAAATTAGCTACAGTAGATTATGTATTGACTTTATGTAAGATGAGGCTCAATCAGTGCTTGGTATAATGTTCGAATATATTTTTCTGTCAATATATTCCCAAGGTATTTAATTTTGTAGGATACAAATCTAACTTCTTTAAAATATAATTGACATAGATGTCCCATCGTAAGTGAGGATCCAAGACCACTCCAAAGTATTTTATGTTGGGCACTCAATTAATTTGCATTTTTTGATCATTAATGTTGAAGGAGAAATTTGTGTAATTTGGCAGATGTCTAGCATAAGATCCAAATGGTAAAAAATGTGTTTTAGAATAGGTAAAGCTTAATTTTCTACTGTTAAACCACCGAATAACTTTGATAAAATCATTTTCAATTACATTTTTCAGATCAGACCAGTCAGTGCCTTCATACAATATTGCAGTATCATCTGCAAAACTGGTTATTTTGCTAACACAATTAATTTGATAAATATCATTTAAATATATATTGAATAATAGCGGACCTAAGACAGTTCCTTGTGGGACACCACACTCAATATACATTTCTTTACTAAACGATCCTGATATCTGCACAGATTGTGGGCGATTTGCCAAATAATTTTCGATCAGTGAGTACGCGTTTGCTCTGAAACCAATTCTCTCCAATGCTTCTAATATGAATGTGTGATTAACTGTGTCGAAAGCTTTCTTCAAATCAACAACAATGCAGATTGAAGGGATTCTGTTATCAACATTTTGATGTATTTGATTTACAATTTTAGTTATTGCGTCCGATGTAGCTTCCCTTCTGTAAATCCATATTGATTTTTACTTGAAATTTTGAATTTTGTGATGTATCGAATCATTCTAGTAGATAAAACTTTTTCAAAAACCTTTGCTACACTGGATATTATTGATATTGGTCTATAGTTGTTAACATCTGTTTTTGTTCCTGATTTATGTATCGGTATTATATTACCTTTTTTTAAAATTGAGGGATATATGCCAGATTCAAAGCATTTGTTGATTAGGTAAGTGAGTGGTTCTGTTATGTCTTCGGCTATAATTTTCAAATGCTCGCTTTTAATACCATGGAACCCAGGACTTTTTCGATTTTTTAAGGACATAACAGTGGCGTATACTTCATATTGCACGACTTTATCCAAAATAAATGAGTTCAAAGATCTTTTTGGAGGCTGAGTACATTTGCTTGTATATTACTTGCCAATTTTTCGCCTATGTCAGTAAAAAATTGTACAAATTCATCGCATATTTGTTGAGTATTTTTTAATAGTATTCTCGATGTTGTATTTAACTCAGTGACACACTCTTTAAATTTTGTTTTCCCAGTAATCTCATCAATAGTTGTCCAAAGCCTATAATATGAAGCATACAAAATTTCCCCCCTTTTTTGTGTATACAACAGGTTTTCATTTCTGTTTTTCTTCAACTCTCTTCCAGATCAAGTTTGTTGCTTGTAAGGTATCACGGTAATGACTAGGTGAAGAATCATTGTATTTTCTTTCGGTTGAATGGAAGTAATATCAGAATTCTGCCGTTTGTCAGGAAATCACCTAGAATTTGTTTAACACTTGTGTCACTTTTTTGTGTACTTATCTTGGCAATAAAAACAATTTATTATTATTATTATTTATTACCTCAAGTTCAGGAAACTTGCTAGCGAAATTCAAGTTACAAGACTTCAATACAAGCAAGATGGCCGTTGCTCAATTACGTTTCTGTCAGATAGCATAGCAGAAGAAGGCATTAAACTTAATACACCCTGTACATCGTAGCCTAACTTGATATAGCACTAACGCGATCGTAGAGCAGGTGAACAACAGAACCACTGCGAATGCAACTTGATTGTTTTGCCACACGCTGGTCTGTCCGTCGGAGCCGATATCGAATTGATCGCTGTCATATACATAGTTTCATATTCACCAGGGTAAAATTCATTTGCAATCGGGTGTCCCCTAATTGTTCTCGTTCAGTCCCGTTTCCTGTCTCCCTTTAAATCAAACGCAGCTCGGGAAGTCAATTAATTGGTAACGAGATTAGTTTTCGAACTGTTCCATATTCCGCTTCCGTGGCTTTGCCGCTGCTTCAAAGAAGAATGCTCATTAGGACTGGAGTGAGGATTTCTTTATTTACCATTGGAAGGAGCTGGATTGTACGAGTGGCAATATCAGATGAACGCATTTTTACTTCCCGCGCCTACTAGTGTACTAGTGTCTGACGATCTGTCCGTCCGCCAATCCTATAAACGCATATAACTTCAGAAGTACCGATTGGATTTTGATGAAATTTTCGCACAATATTACTACTATGCCAAGAACGACATAATTATGTCGTTTTTGTAAATCGTCCAGTGGTGGTGCAGAAAAAGGCCAGATACGGAATTAAAAAAAATCGCTTGATCTTCGTTTTTTGACGTTTCAGACGATCATTTTCTTCAAAGCTTTTACTGATCCGCTCTCTGACAGGACCCAAGAATTGAAGGGAAGAAAATTATGGTAGTCGCCCAGAATGTGGATAGTTCCATTGAACTTATTATTGGAGAGCACTCCATCCGTCTCGCTTCCAAGGTGTTGTATCTTTTATCTTAGGCTTTTACTTCCCACGCCTATTGGCGGGGAAGTATTGGTATCGCAAACATTTTCAAAAATGAGATATGACATGTACATTATGAAAATAACTAGACATGTAACCGCCTATAACTTCAGAAGTACTGCCAGGATTTTGATGAAATCTTTACATAGTGACACTACTATGCCAAGAACGAAAGAGCTTCGTAGATTTTGAAAATCGGGCCAGTGGTGGTAAAGAAAGAGGACAAAAACGAGCTCAAGCCTTGTTTTTTGACGTTCTAGAGGATCCTGATCATCATTAAAGAAATATTTAGAGGTGAAAAATTAGGGGATGGTGAGAAAATGTCGTAATTGTTTAATGTTTGTATATTTATATGCATCCAACCTTGGTAATTCCACCTACATATTAGACATATTCCACATATCATAGATTTTTCCGTAAATTAGCCCTTAAAGGTCAAGAAACCTCAGCAGACGGATCGAGGACCTACTGGCTACTTGGTAAGTGTTCTGGTATTACATTTCATATTGTTGCGTCACATCTTAGTGCAGAGCTGCCACGTTTGACCGGCATGGGTATTACGTGTCTTGAAAAGTGACGTTATATAGTTTTTTGTGACATTACGTAGGATTTTCTACAAGATGTTAACTTAGTACTAGCTGATGGAACTCGTTTTCTTGTTGTACGTGTTGCCTAGTCATGAGGCTTCAGTTATCAATGTTTGGCTCTGATGTGATGTAACATCTGCTTCAGAGATGGCATTACTGGAGGTCTAAGCTGTAGGTTGTACACTATCGCTAGAAGGAGACGGCAACGCATAGGTGCATAGTGAGGATTTGTGTGCTAATAATATGTGTTGATGATAATTCCTTTGGATTTTGGTCTCAAATACACTGACTTGAAATTCAAAGCTAGAAACTAGTTACGCATCCACCTTTTTTTATCGATTCTGGAAATTACAAATGCAAATTTACTGAATTTAAAAAATGATAAGATAAGAAATAATTATATTCACTGTACACAGTCGAGATGACAGCACTCTACATGCAGGAATTCAGAGTGACAAGCCGATCTCTGCCGCTGAGTTGGGAAAAAGAAGACTAGCGATGACTTCCTCTCTTACAAGAGACCTGGAGGCTATCACTGCTTGGGGACGCAACAATCTTGTACAGTTCAATGCTTCCAAAACGCAGTACTGTACTTTGACGAACAAAAAGCGTCCCTGCGCTCACCCGGTTTCGATGGTCGAGTTCTGCCAAAGAGCTATTTATTTCGGCTGGTCGGAGTCCAGATCACCGAGGACCTGATCTGGCACGAACACATTTCGTCAGTAGCTGCAGCTGCTGGGAAAAAGCTAGGCTACTTGTTTAGGGCTAAGAAGTACTTTTCTCCGCATGATCTTCTCACTCTATACAAGACCCAGATAAGGCCTAGCCTCGAGTATTGCTCACACGTTTGGGGTGCTGCCGCCCCGACTACATTATCCATGCTCGATGCTGTCCGGAGGAGGGCGGTCCGACTGATCGATGACTCTTCTCTAACAGACAGTCTCTGGACTCTTTCGCACCGGCGGGCTGTCGGCGATCTGGTTCTTTTCTACCGTTACACCAACGGGCTTTGCTCCTCAGAGCTCTCTTCTATGATGCCGACGCGCGATGTGCCTGCCAGACAGACCCGCCTAACTTTGGCGTCCCATCCTAACCGTGTCGAACTTCGTACATCCAGGACCGGCCGATACGACCGCTCCTTTGTCCCGAGGGTGTCGAGATTGTGGAAAATCTACAATAAGAAGCTTTTCCTAGTTCTATTAACCTTAGGCAGTTCAAAAATCATATTAATAAAATTACTTTGGGATCATCATAGCGGCCGCGGTGTTCCGACATTTAGGCTTCTGCCTGCGCGCCTGCTTCGATATAAAAAAAGAGTTACAAGTCACATACATGCTAACAGTAATTACACACAATGCGGGCGCGGTGGTGATTTCCCTTAATTCTCCTCAAAGTTTTTGAAAACACAAAAAAATCGTAATTTATAACTTTTAACATAACCTATCTTGAGAAAGGACAACAACTAAATAACCCGTCGGGCACAGATAATAGATGTACTTTATTGGCAGCATATTCAGTAATGATTCTCTCACACAGCAAATATCACTGATTTTATACACATGCAGACCAATACACATAATCATCTAGATGCGATCTTGCTACTCATCCAACTTTCTTCTCAGAGATGAAAGCTACAGACGACTTCACAAAACATATGCAACCAATAATGCGTGTAGTTAAGTCATTCCTCCATAGCTGGACGCTCACAACGATCCTAGTGAGCAAACATGGAATGACTGTTTGCACCCTGAAAGCTACCCAGTCTGCAAGGTAACATTTCATAGGTTTTGTTTGACGTTTTTTAGGTTTTTTGCATAATACCCATTTTCAACAGGACGTAAACTTTTAACTAGCTGTGGTTCACTTCACGTTCACTTGTAGCAAGCGCGGAACGAAATATTTGCACATTAGCCTACTTAGTCGACAAGTAGACATTTTCTAGATTTTTTTGACACTGTATATTTTTTATGTAATTACCCTGCAGGTTAGGTATCGGGGAGAGGCGACGTTGCAACATGGACTACCAATAGGACAGAGAAAGAATGTTTATGGATTGATCATATGGACGTGTTTGATTGATATTTTGCTAAAAGGGACTAGTTTGTGCTGAACATAATCGTTCATGAAGTGATAGCGGCATTTACATGGATAAGTAAGCAGAAACTTTACCTTTTTTATCAATGATGAAGAACATCTTTGGCTCATGGCTGCGTCAAAAGATAAATTGTAACGTTAGCCATCAAATCTCATTAGAAGGAGAAGAAGATCAACGTATGTACCACAGGGATTCGAGTTAGCACCAGTAATACTTGTTACAATTTATATTCGGGTTTATTTATTTAACATTTGAAGGAGCTCAATCGGAAAAAGTGGTAATATTAGATTATATCCAATAGATTCATACAAGAGTGATTTTTTTTATACTCCATTCACCACGAAAGCCTACCCATGCGGTACCGTGAGGCTATAGGGGGATAGATGGAAAAGGGCGGAACGCCGCACGGACTCTGGCGAGGGAACACGTGTGCATGCAAGATGCACACATTCTGGCCCCGCCTACGAGATCCGCCGGGTGGTACCTCTGCGTTCGACAGTCAGAGACCGTCTACCACCTACGTACAATCACAACATCCATAGCCACGAGAAAAATTTCTCTTGGGATAGCATTCGAACCCGCACAGCGCACGGCGACTGATCAGGTGACCGAAGAGTCTACTACTGCGGCCACCGCTGCTGCCTAATAAATAAAATAATAAATTCACGTAGGATTTGATCTCAATTCCGTAGAATTAGCGCGAATATTCGGCAGAGATCAGTTTATTCATTCCTGTTAGTAATTAATGATCTACTTTCCAGGCATAGTTTCACGTCTGAAAGGGATTGACATACTATAAAAATAACTTAACCTTTGGTATTGCCTGAGAACATGTCGTTTAGAAAATTATGCAAGTATGTTGTTTAGAAAATTCTTGGTTAACATTTTTTTAACGTAACTTTTTCCCTCCCCATAGAGACAATGTTTGAACCCTGGAGAATGATCTAAAATTCTGACAGCTGTAGACGTTGATTGTGAGATTGCCGCCCTAAGCAATTTTATCTTTCGTCTATTTTATCGATAAGGTAGACGTTAAGCACGACAAAGTCCGCTCCTGGCCAAAACTAAATGAAATTATTTTGAACAGTAATGACCGAACCCTAACACACATATACACATACACAAACACAAGCACGTACGCAGTTTGTTTGCATTCAGCGCGGGACGCCAGCAACGTTATCGTTTTCATGCTGTCAATTTTTGGAATTGTGATGCCGGATTGCGGTGGACGTTATCTCTGTTATTTTTGAATGGATACGCCCAGAAACGAAAAAACTACACCTCAAACCTAATTGGTTGACGCACTCTGATGCAGTTCACATCACTTGTGTTACGTCATGCTTGCGGTATTTTGTATTTGATGGATGACATAGGCGGGTAGTGACAATCCTGGGAGGTCAAATAATGTTGGTTTTTGAACTTTGCTGTTAAGATCCATCATGACCTTTGCCTCCAGCCGGTTGTCCAGCCTATGCATTCTGTGCGTTTATTAATTGAAGTCACAAGTGGATAAATGTCATGTAACAAAATCATTTAATGGAGGAAATTGACTTTAAACATTCTTTTTGGACTTTTCACTTTATCGAAATTTTAAATATTTAATGTAATTAGTTTGTTGTTATCTTGTTTTTGCAACAAGGTAATCACAAAATAAAAGAGTCACTCCATGGATAGTTTATTGCAAAAAAAAACAATTTCCATAAAAATGTAAAGTGACACCTTTATCCACTTGTGACTCCCACTGTTTATGCAAAGGCATGTGAAAGAAGCATAGAAAAAGTATAAAGGAGATCCGTCATCACAGTGAATTGAAGAAAGTATGATTCCTGACTTTTTGTACGATTTTCGGACACTAGTGCAAAGCGCAGCTCTTATCGCTTTAAAAGGGAATACAATTTTTGAGATTATTTTATATCCTTATTCCAAACTGGCGAGTCGCCCAAATTCTTCACAAAGTAGAATAAAGTAGTTCATTGCTACATCCTTAAATATATACAAAGTACCATTAACAAACAATTATCCCACAAATGAGGAAGAGCCAGACGGAGAGCGATAAAAGCCATAACCCAATTAGGAGCTAGAGGGAGTTTTTGCCATAATTAAAGTATTTGCAGAAAACAAAACGAACACCAGCTGAGCGTTCTGCTCTAGTGAGTCACGAATAAATACCATATAAAACTATGGAAGCCATTAGACCAGTTAAAGTTACAAATTAACAATGCTAATCCGGAAGAGAGAATTCCGGAGGATAGTCGTTTTTCATGGAAGTATACAGGGGCTCGCCAGGAAACAGCTGATCGGAAGAAGTTAAAGCTACGATAGCGGAGAGAGTAGTAGTAGTAGTAGTAGGAATCTATTTACTCCATTTATAAGAACAATAACAAGATAGAATGGATAAATAAATGTTTCAATCCATAGAAGGACAATGCCTGTACATGGATCGGTAATATGTTGGAATGTGTTCCAAAATCAAAACAAAAAAAATCAAAAGAAACTTAAATAAAAACTTATATCAAAGAGGTGTATATGTAGAAGCTGATAATTTTTCAGGAATATTTGATAAGAATTCAATAATGAATTGTCTTCCTATTGTGTATGAAGCTGATAACTTTTCAGGAATATTTGATAAGAATTCAATAATGGGCGTGTCCATTCTGATATATTTTTTTAAATTATGTGTAAATTGTTTTGAGTCTTTGAGTGTTCATATAATTTTGGAGCCATATAGAGAAAATATCGCTTTATTGTAGTTTTATGAGGTTTAGGGGCAGTTTTTGCTCATGATTTATATCATGGCAATGGGTGATTTTATCGCGCTCACTGACAACTTTGTGATAATGGCGATAGTATGTAAAGAATAAACTTGCTTGATGTCAAATAGTTTTGTTTCATTATTTAAATCATTTATTGAATATCATTTTGGTTTTTTCAACTAAATTTTAAAAACAGTTCTTTGTAAAACTTTTATATCGTATAAGTATGTTACACTGGACATGCTGTATCTCATGCTAATATACCATGCTTTAGGTGCGGCTCAATTAAGGCATGATATATAGTGCGCATATAGTTTTTTGTCAATATGCCTGTGCGGAATTTAGTTTTGTATGTAAAAAATCTTATTTTCTTCAAAATGTAGGCTGCATGAATACCCCATTTTAAACGTTGGGCTAAACAAATTCCTTAGTATTTGATATTGTCCACTCTGTCAATTTTTAAATTTATATTGTTTATTTTGAAGGAAATATTTGTTAATTTTCTTGTGTTGAAAAAATGAAAGATTTTATACAAGTGATTCTCAATTATTCTCTTTACATGAGACCAGTCTTGCCCTTTATATAGTATTGTCATATCATCAGCGCACATCACATTATTTGACAAACATTTCCCTACTATATGATTTTGATAGTTTCACTACTTGGGGACTTTTTGATGAATAACCTCGCATTAAAGAATATATTTTCCAATCAAATCTTAATTTGTCCAAAATATTTAACAGTAAACTGTGATTAACTTTATGGAATGCGTTTTTCGGATTGGCAAATACACAAAGAGATCGAATTTTCTCATCAAGGTTTTGGGTGATCTGATTCACTAGACTTAGCATACCATGAGTTGAAGATTTTCCTGTTACAAAACGACTTAGAATTTTGAACTTATCAAGGAAACTTATTATCTTACTAGAGCGTAATTTTTCGAATACCTTAGCCAAAGTCGATATGAATGATATTGATCGATAACCCGTGACATCCATATTATCGCAAGTTTTGTAGATAGGGATGTTAGCAGGTGATCTGAAAGGTAAGTGAAATATTCCAGTCCGAGGGCATTTATTTATAACATAAGCAAATGGTTCTGATCTTTACTTGGCGATCATCCTCAGACATTCCGCTCTTATTTCATCAGATCCTCGGCTTTTCTTATTTTTCAGCGACATATTAGTGTTAAAAACTTCTTGAGCATCGACTTCGGTTATAACAAATGAGTTTACTAGTATTTTTCCATATAACTTAAATTTATTAGAATCGTTTTTTATATTATTTGCTAATTTTTCTGCGACATCTGTAAGAAATACAAATTCATCGCATATTCCTTGATTTTCATTTGTTACTTCACCCGTTTCCGTTTTCAATTGAGTAATTTCATTTCCAGATCGTTGCTTTCCATTGAAAATATCATTAGTCTTTTTGAGAGGCGTAAATTATCATTTAGTTTCTGAAAATAGGATCTTTGTTTTGTTTATCCTCCAAGTCCTGTAAATTTATTTTTATATTGATTATGATCTAGTCTTTCTTTTTCATTTGTGGATCTCATCAACCCTTTAGTTATCCATTCTTTTTATAATTTAAATTTACTTTATTTGTACTTTTTTCTATTATTTTTTTTTAATTTTGCTTATTAGTATGTTTGTGGTTGCATCTATGGTATTTGATAAATAAGGCTCAGTCCACGATTGCTTTTCAGCATTAGTTATTAATTTTGTTATCAATGAAATTCTTGAATTTCGTGCTATTTCCATTTTTAGACGTTACTTTTTTTTGAGTATTTTTATACTTACTCGAACAGGACGAAAACCAACCATAATTATGCCATAACTGCCACCGTGGCATGCATTTGATTTGTCAAAGGTTGTACGCGGCTCCCGCCATTTCGGTACCAGACCATAGTACAATTTTAGGTTTATACATTTTATTCCCTTGCTTCTTACCAACGTCCAGACCATTTGCAAGTGTTTGAATCGGTGTGTACGGCGCGACCCATTATAAGCCAATGGTTTCCAAGGCCGGCGTTAGCGTTCGATTGCGTTCGCTCCTTGGTACAATAAAGGGAGGTTTGATTTGGTCTGGACAGGATTTGTTGAACTTCTAGTATTTGTTTGCATTCGATAAGAGGATAATTGACGCTCGATATTAGCACCGAACTTGACCCAACGCGGTCCAACTCGAAACTAAATTTAGGCGTAGACGAGCGCATTCCAATACCTTCCAACAACAAACGCCAACGTCACATGTGCTTGCATTCGTTTGCCCGGCGTCTGTTTTTCGGTCTGTACGCGAAAATTTATGAGAGTTTTAGCTTGCTATTTTCTTGTACATTCAATCGTAATGGACTAGGATTCGCCAGGAAGGTGCTCCATTCAGTGGATTTGAAATATCAATAATCATTGGGTACTTCCTGTTGCTTGATTTTACATTGTATAGGCGGCTAGAAGGGAACTGGTATAACTATTTCAGTCTGAGTTACGCTGGTCATTGATAATTTACAATTATTCATGAGGAAGTTTCCGTATGGCGGCTTAGGCGATACCAACTAGTACTAGCTTCCTTTAAATATCCGTACCTGACAGTATTGGTGTCGGAGCCCTATCCACAGTGGTTTTCCGTAAGTCCTAGAGGGATGCTGCAGTTGCAAAGAGGGAAGGGGATGTCCGCGTTTATATTCATTAGTCGGTTGTTTCAGCGTTTGCGACCAGATACGCAGCTGGAATTGCTCGTTAGCTACTGATTTGTGCGATTATGGCCCAAAAAAGAATTTTGTTTTGTTCTGCATTTGCATGGAAACATTAGAATGCTTCCAGGGCTGTTTTGTAACTTTCGGCGTACATTGGGCAGACAACCGGGAAACATCGTATGCAGTATGCATCATTGAGCCACTCGAAAATGATCATGATGGTCATGAGTGACAGTCGTCAAGTAGGTTGCTATGCAATGCCGTCATCAGTTCGCAAAGGATTAAGTTCAGAGCAATTAGAATTATCTGAGGTAAGATTTGGTTACAAACATGTACAACAGAGGAATTAAGTGAATCAATTCAGTGAAATAGACCCATCCAGTAAATCCAAAGGCAACGTCTCGCCTTTCTACATCGTTACTGCAAAGTGCCTGGAACTATCGGGGCTGGGAGCGAATAAATCAAAGTATGAATATATACTAAGTGACATATAAATCCGAACACCCAGTTTAAATGGTTTTATTTTAATAAAATTTTGTATAAGTACTTAATGAAGCATAATAAGTAAATGATAAAAATTTCAAAATGATTGCACTGCTTTAAAGCCCTTTGACCTTTAATAATGTGTGGATGCACCCTGATGTACTACGCATTCTCCAACGCGCCTAGGCATGCTTCTGATCAGGTGGTCAATGTCCTCCTGTGGTATCTCATTCCAGGCAACCACCAACTCCTCTCGAAGTGCTTCTAGAGTCTGAGGAGGACGTTGCAAATTGAGCAATCTCGTACCCATCATATCCCACACGTGCTCAATTGGGGATAAGTCGGGAGATCTTGGTGGCCATGATAACAATGTGACATCATTATGTTGAAAGAAGTCTATTGTGACTCTTGCAACATGTGGTCGGGCATTATCTTGTTGGAAAGTTGGATCTGCCAGGGTGTCAAGATAGGGTAAAAGATGGGGTTCTAGAACTTCGTGGATATAACGCTGCGCGTTCATGTTACCTCTGATGAAGATGAAAGGTGACCTGGAACCATAAGCTATAGCACCCCAAACCATAACTCCAACAGTGTGATGAACATGTCTTTCAACAAAAAACTGTGGATTCCTCCTTTCACCACGTCGCCTTCTAACCCTTACACCGACGTAATCGCCTTGAGTGGTGCAGACAACGGTCACTCTGGGATCAGGAATCTAACAGTATTGCCTTTAGTGACGAGTCTCGATTTTGTTTAGTTAGCTGTACAGGAGGTTCATTTTTACTCAAGCTTTTCACTGATTACCTTGAAAGTGACCGTTACGATGACCCTGATCTATGCCAAAACATTTTTACAATGCTTTTCTATACCCTTGACCCCAGAAACAGAAAGCGTAGTATCACATTTACCTATAATCATGGGTGAACATTATTTTAACCTTGGACCTTGTCAACGTCCCCGCAAAAAAACGTCGTTCAACAAGCATGCAAAGATGGAGCAAAAATAAGGATTCAATGACTGAAGACACTTCAATATCCCTGGCTACCCACTGGAGATCTTGTCCATGACCTTGCATGATTCCATATATATAAATTTCTGTTCTATCCGTGTTCGAGGTTGAAAGTACAGGCTCCATTTAACTTTTAATGAAATGCTTAAGGTCGAATTCAAGATCATCGTATCCTTGAGTATCCTTAAAAGATGTCTCTCCGGGGCTTTTGGATCACCCTCCATGTACTCGTAAAGCGTACGGTGTGCTGATAAGACTTTCGCAATAGTCAAAGCAGGCACGTCCAGATCAAAGTGGAGAATATACACTACTTAACGGTTCATGTTAGACTAATCCTCGAATGAATATATCCAGTCTACGTTACCTACAACTCGTAAAAATAAGATGAACCTCTATTATCTAGCTCATTCCGGCTTGCGATGCAACCTTGACTAATCATTTAATCATAAAAAAGATGAAGGATTACCCCCATTTACCGAGAAAGTTTCTATTGAAGCCATTATTAATTTAAGAGGTCGCAAGAACGACCAAGATGCATCTGCAGTGCAAACAGCTCAGCAATTTGTCTCTTCTAATGGTCTATGTGTCTTGACGTGGTCGAAGAAAGGAGAATGTTCTCGGTATAAAGTCCGTCTAGATTCATCCTTAGACGATGATGTGATATAAGTTGAAATGTTCTTCAGAATATGATATTGATTGAATATTACAGATACTTGAAATAAATTACGTAGATTCTTGGAATTCTGACTCTCGTTACTTCCCACGCCACTGGCAAGGAAGAACTGTAATAATAAAAAATGAATTTTGAAAATGAGATATTATGTTTTTTGATGCTATGTAACATGTATATTTTTGGATGCTATATGATGTCTACATCTCGATAAACTTATTTCCGTAGGTCTATCTATCCGCTAATCCTTGGCCAATCTATAATTCGGCATCTTGGAAACTGCACGGATTTTGGAGAATTTTTCAATTAAGGTTGTCAATGACAAAAAGTGGCAGCGATGCTTAAGGAAAAAAGTAGAAATCGCTCAAACTTCGTCATATGACATTTCAGAGACTCCTGATCACTTTTGGGGGTTAAAATGGGGGGCGAGAGGTTGTAGTATGTTTATAAATGTCTAACCTCAGTAATTCTACGTGCTGTTAGGCATATTTCTCACATATATGACCCCGTATATTTACGCTTAAGACTTAGATGATGAATTATTTTGTTTATAAAGAGCACTAGTCGCTAATGTCTCTGTGGTAAATGCCCACGCTAGGAATTTAAGCCTGAATATCTGAGAAGAGATCAACGATGCTTCGTTGCAACGATGATACCCAATTTATTTAATATAAGTAATCAGATACATGATAACCTTAGGGCTGCAGTTATTCAGGTGTGAAATAACGAATAGACGTTTACTAGTTATTCTGTGAATACGAAGATGTTTGGTGGAATGAGATTTACCTCTAAAATAATACCAGTGCGTACGAAAGTTGCCTAAGTTATTTCAGAAAAAAACTAATACTTTTTCTGCAATCATATTCATTATATTACATGACTACCTGCAAGAGTGTCTTAGCAGTAGGCCCACCAGACCTAGAGAAAGTTGATTCAGATACTATCATATAAATTCAAAACCCATAATTTCAATGTCTGCCAAATCCACAATGCTTTTTTCCACTGATATATTTTCATAGCCAGTAATCAAGAAAGATACCAGAACGTATAAAGTTCGACTCAGGTACTAGACGTGATGCATATACAAAGTCCGTTTGTACAAAGATGTGTGGGAAGTACCGATTACTTGAGCCATTTTTTTACTGACAAAGCCGCGCAAAAAACTAAAGGCGCCGCGACTGCTGTAACTGGTGAAAACATCCTCAGGTAGATTGTACCACAATTTCGACACCCTAGAACCAAAGGAGCGGTCGTATCGGTCAGTTCCGGATGTATGCAGTTCGACAGAGTTACAGTGGGAGGTAGAAGCAAGGCGGGTCCGTCTGGCAGGCTCACCGCACCGCGGCATTATGGAAGATGCATCTGAGCAGCAAAGTCCGTTGACATTATTACAGAAGAGGGTTAGATCGTCGACCGTTCACCGGTATGAAATAAATCCGAAACTGTCCGTTAGAGGAGTATCACCGATCAGTCGGGCAGTCCTTCTCTGAACAGTATGGAGTATGGAAATTGTAGTCGAAGCGGCAACACCCGGAACAGTGCTCGGGACTGAGTCTCATCTAGGTCCTATACAGAGTGAGGAGGTTATACTATATAGAGAAAAGTACTAGTTAGCCTTAAATTAATATCCCAACTCTTTGTAATTGTCGAGATGTGTTCGTGGAAAATAAATGCATCAGTGATCTGGAACTCGAACAGGCGAATCGAAAAGATTTGCACTGAGATTAACTACCCCCTTCTGACAAATTTCATTTTCTTTGTATAGTAGATTCATCTTGACAAATATTATTAAGTTAAGACAATAAAGAAATCCTTGATTTTGAGCGTCAGTAAATTTTTTTGCGGTGTCGTCAGATTATAGTTTGCTAATGATATGTAAGTGCAAATTGGCGTCATTCCCCAGTTGAAGAGTTGTTGCACAGTATTATTCTTTTTATGTGTGTAAAGTATAGCTACCTTGTAATATCTTCTGACGAGATCATATCGAGCAGAACCTTAGTATGAGCTAATACTTCGTTTAGCAAAGGGGGCTGAAGACATGTAACGGGCTAAGTGGGAGGGTGGAATCGGGAGCGTCTACAGCAAATTAGGTTGTAGCTACTTTGCGCGTTAATTACACTGCCTACGGTCTTGGTCTGTTCCGCATGACGTGCTTATATGCAGCTCATACGTGCCTTGGCTTCCTCGATATCATAGCTGGGAGTAAACACATACGTATCCTCAAGCGATCTAGTGTGGATCTCAATATGTGACACGAAAGATTAAGTAAATCATATCCCTGGGTAGTTAAACAGAATTTGACGTTAGTTGGAAGTGAAAAACTAATTGACCTAGGCAATCGAGCAAAACTTTCATGACATTCTGAGAAACATTGTAAGTGGTCAAATCATTCAGTCAGAACCTGTGAAAAGGGTTCATTCTAAGGGTACTTCTTCAATTTTCAGCAAGTTATTTTATCTCTAAGTAAATGAAACCTTTCTACTTTTTTAGCTATAAAACACTCACAGAAATGTTTAAACACCAAAATTGAGCAAATAATTTTCAAGTTGTTCTTTCAGGTTTACAAAAATTTATTTTGAGCACCATTTGAGCTATGCACATGAAATTTGGCACAGAGATAGTGTTCTTTATGGTTAGGACGTAGCAGTCAAGAACTGATTCTACAACAACAGAGCCGGATTAAGGGATCTAAGGGCAGATATATTTAAAAACGAAAATATACACATTAATTACAGAATCTTGAAAAGAACTCACACTGTGAACATGACATCTGCAGGGTACTACGTATCCTGAAAAGTGACTTTATGTCGAATTTTTTTTGACATTGCACAAGTTTTTTACAAGATGTTCTTCAGAAGAGCAATCGTCCTGTATCTCTACGTGTTGCCTAAACACCATCACGCTTCAGCTATCAATATTTGGCTCTGATATAACATCTGTTTCAGACATGACATTATTCGAGGTCGAAGTAGTAAGTTGTATACTATAGCTGGAATGAGACGGCAGTACTTAGTGAGCATTTCTGAATCATCCATCGTCGCCTTCCGGAGAAAATCACTTATGAAAAGATTATTTTTTTTCGTATGGAAGATTGTCGTAGAAGGTATAGTAAACTAGAAGTAAAGTTTTTTTAAAAATTTGGTGATGTTCATATTTTTCTTTTTGTATCTTGGTACAGGTTAAGAATCTAATCTAGGTGAGGACAGTTTAATTGTTTGATTTAGTTGCTCCCAGGAGTCGGTGTGCCTTAATTTATATATCTTTCCGGATGGGTCATATTTTAAAGCACATATTTTACCAGGTCGACTAGATATGTAGTGATTGAGCGTATCGAATTTCTTCAGAAAGTTTGATGTAATATATCTTACATTATAAGGTTTTGGATTCTGTCTAGATGTCAAAGAAGCATGCAAATAATTATGGTATATTGATTTTACGGTTCCGAACTTATTTCTCAATGCAAGTGTGCATTGTATCGACTTCCATTTGCATATGCCCTTTTTCAAGGTATTTTTGAATGATATCTTATGGAGCATTGTGATTTTAAGTAAAGTATTGGCCAAAATAGAGTTTCGATTCTGCCCGGTACAGTCGTCACTATATAGGATTACTTCATTCTGCTCTTCCTTTAGTGAAGGAATTACAATGTTTTCTATAAACTCAGTCAATACACGTAGATAAAAATTCGTTAGACGTGAGTCCACCTTCCGTTCCATTCTATAAAAAGCAGTATCCGTCTTGGGTTTTTAAATCATACAGTGTAAAATTGTGCACAAGGAACTTAGTCTCATAGTACATTGCACAGATTGCATTGTGAATACTGTCCCAGGTGACTTCTTGTCTTTTTTTTTCCTTCTATCGCTTCTTTTTTTATTTTTCGATGTAAGTCACACTCTCGTTTTGGAAAATTCCTTGCATTGTATGCAACGCAGGTATCACACAGGTCCTTCGTTGGAACAATAACGGGGGATTTTGTTTATTAAATTCTTTGAAAAAGATAGTTCGCGATACGGGTTGATCACCACTGTCACGGCAACGATGACGTTTGTAAAAACTATACAACTGATTTTTTGAAGTACACAGTGGTTGCAAATATAGTTTACTGCTTGACGCTCGGCAACTTTTGGTAATGAATCGAAAGACTCATCAGTACCTCGCTCGTCCTCCGTATATTTTCTACTCTGTCTTCTTTTATCTTTTAGTCTCTTTCCACTTCCTTCCAGTTTGTCTCTTTTTGTCCAGTTCAATAATGTAGATTCTTTCATGCTGATGCAGATGAATAGACTGTTATCATTTGCTCCCCTTCTTCTTTTTAAATTTTAAATTTTCACCAAACTCTGGATGTAGTTACATTTTTCTCTCCTGCCAATTCATGTGGTTCCAAAATATGTTGAATACATATCCTCGGTTCTCCTGAGTCAATTTTCTGCACTCTGTTTTACTAGATTTAGTTGTAATGTTACAGTCGCAAACATTAAATAACATTTTATCGTTTCAAGGAATGTCATATTTCCATTTTCCATCAACCTTAATAGTGATTTTGGGACTTGGATATTTTGTGCACCGAGAGGTTACCTTTATAGCTGAAAGATGGCATGAAAATCTTATTTTTGAGAAATTGGGGCGTTACGTGATTTTCTCCGGAAGGCGACGTTATAAATTATATATTGCAAGTTTGCCGAATTTCAAAAATTATAGAGATAAGAACAGAAAATCCTTAAGTGAAGTATATTGCAACCAACATATTTGAAAATATGCAAAAACATCGATATATATGAAACGTGAAAATGTTGTTACATTTTACATTATTTTTTATTTCGTCATTTTAATTTTTTAGAAATTTATTTTGCGATGTCAAGTAGAATATTCAAATCAGCGCCTATATGTGAGGCATAGTTTGTGTGCGATGCGTGATTCCTAATTTAGTGATGTCGATTAATTACACACAGCGCGGGTGTGGTGGTGATTTCTGATATTGCTTCTCAAAGTTTTTGAAAACGCAAAAAAACTGAGGAAAATGGTAATTTATAACTTCTATTTAGAAAGGACAGCACAAATAACCCGTCTGGTACAGTTAAAAGACATATTTCATGGTCAGAGCACATTCAGTAATCATTTTTTCACATAGCAGACATCACTGATTTTATACACATGCAGACCAATACACATAATCGCCATACAATCATCCAGATGGATTAAGGGGTTAAAGTGTACTTGCAAGATTGTTTGAAATTCCTTTGAGTTTTCTAATAGATATATAAAATTGGCAATAATGAGGTTGTATTTAGTGTAAACTTAATCGAAGAATGGATTTTGTGACGTGAAATTTTGCGGGCAGGTTGGTTTTACAATGTAAAATAAGCTCTAATTTCAAATGTTAATTTTAAAATTTTGGTAGCTTTGCCTACCGCAGTTTTATCTTGCAGTTTATAGGTGGCGCCATGAACAAGATAACTAAATTTACTAATGTCATCAAAGTCAGAAAACATGATCGAAAGTTACAGCAATACCTGAAAACAATGCTTCATGATAGTAACAATCTACCGTGTATGAAGTCTCGGTAGCAGCTAGTGAAATATAATTAACTGATACTTGTACGTACTGTAACTATCTTACAGTACCTACAACTGGTAGTATCAAATCTCCCTTATCCTATCCTATGGCAATACGGTGAGTTTACACCAAATGCTGAATGATTAACAGCCTAACCTCAACCAGCCTCAACTAACAATGGAACGGGTCCAGAATCAGATAATTATTAAATATACAATAGGATCCTTTCATTAGAAGGTATTATATAAATCAAGACCATTATTACACAGCTGAAACTGAAACTAGGTCACACACACACACAGGATGAGTTTCTAGTGTGGGCTCGGTCGAAAACTCCCTTATTATGCACGGCATCTAATAAAGTTAACCACAAAATTATAGTCAACAGCATGTACTTACTAGGAAAGTATTTTTATCTCTACTGGGATACAGAGATGATCCAAACATGCATTTTCAGCCTAATATCTTATTGCAGATTTGGATAAGCCCTTTCAAATGAAACAATTTGATATAGCATATTATGTGGTTCTATTTTAAAATTATGGAAATATTATTAGACAAACCATTGCGATAAACGATCAACTTTGGTAGCTCCCACTTCCGCAACCGTTTTGGCTGGAGTATTGAATTCTCCGCGAGAAGAAAGATTGTATGATCCTGTATGTTCTCTTATCCGCTTTCTTTTTCAGTTTGTCTGACAGTCTATACAGTGTGTTCAAAATCGCAAAATGAACGTATTCTCAAATTCTTCAAACGAAACACCTTGTATATTTTCTCATGCTCTGATTCCCTTTTCAAAATTTTGATATGAGACACTTCTGGGTTTTTAGTTACAGCTAACCTTTTTGTTATATGTTATATGGAAAATACTACGGTACCGTTTAAAAGAATAGCATTTATTTGGTAACATCAGGGGTGCGTTTGTATATCACGTGGCAATATCATACCGTGCACAGTAATTGAATGTAGATTGACAGATGAAATTTTACTCTGGAACACTGCGACACTGTATTCTTGGAACGCCTAAATTATATACAGAATCATATAATAACACTTGATGACAGCCGACCAATTTCTAACTCCGTTTTCTGCGACCATTGTGAAGGGTGTATCAAGAAGAACGCAATATTTGAATTACGAGCCATTTTGGTAGTAATAATGTCATAACGATTGTGACATGACAGATCGGTAGCAGATAGGCGGGAGTTGATGAAAATGAATCATTACACAATAGAACAGCGCATCCTCACTGTTAAAAATTGTTATAATGTTTAGTGGCCACGATTCGAAAAGTGCTAGCTGCACTTATTCGGTCGGAATAATGTTCCTACCACATCCACTGTAGTGGCCACGATTCGAAAAGTGCAGCTAATATTCGGTCGGAATAATGTTCCTACCACATCCACTGTTGAAAGAATAATCCAAAAATTCAAAATTACTGGTTCAGTTAATGATTTAAAACATACGAGACAAGCTCGAAGCGTTTGTTCAGAAGAAAATGTCAGAGCATTTTGCGAGAGTGTAGCCAAGAGTCCAGGAACGTCGATTCGTCATAAAATAGCGACTCTCCAGCGTATTTTGACGAAAGATGTACACCTACATGCCTACAAGGTACAAATGACTCAACAGATTATGCCTGCAGACCATGCGCAGTGAAGGGAGCTTAGCAATTGGATCCCTGACCGACAAGTTGTGAATGCTGATTTTGCGGACAAAATCATTTTTAGGGTTCAGGTCCATTTTATCTCATCTCGATGGCTTCGTCATTAGCCGCATTTGGCGCACAGAGTATCCAAGAGTAATGCATGAGAACGCTGTGCATCCAAAACGTTTCATTGTTTGGTGTGGTCTGCAGGAATTATTGGACCGATTCTCTTTGTGGATGAGACAGGTAATCCACTAACAGTGAATGGCGAATGTTATCGTGCAATGATACTCTTTTTTTGTGCCACAATTAGAAGCCATATAGCTCTTTACGTGATCGCTGCCTACTCATACTAGATTAACTGTTCCCAAAAGCCAAATACTTTATTCGCCCATCAGACTAATATTGGTACATGTACCTTGAACCTTGAAATATTGCGTCCTTATGGAAACACCCTTTAGTTATTATAAGAGACCCTAAGGATACAACTTTAAGCAGTTTTTGATAGTCAAATAAAATAAACTCTTATTCCCAACGTTTTGAGCTCGGAAAGAAGAGCACAGTTTTGACATTCCAGAAGGATTACTTTGTACTATTTCCAAACGCATGTAACAGGTACGTCAAACCATTACGAACGCTCAAAGTCTTACAGAGTAGTATAAAGTAAACTATGTAACAATTTACGAACGCAGCCCAGATCGTTAGAACAGGTCTATATTCATTTCACATTAAATATCCTCAACCTTATGCAACGAAGCTCAGAAGTCACGAAAGTCTCCCCGTCGTATGAGTCCCCACCAAAGGGAGGGAAAAGTTGGTCAAAAGAAAATCAAAGAATATGAAAATATACAGCGTGCTCCTTTCGAAAATTTCGAGAAATAAATTTGCGTTCTGGTCTCGCCCACCTCGAGTAAACTATTAAAAAACTGAAAAAGTGGGTAGACAGGAATTATAATATTTTCCTGAGAAAAAATTTAGCACTTAACTATGATAGTGACAGAGGTAGGAGTTGTTAAAATAGAGTCAGGAGCACTGTTGGCTACAATTTTTGTACCTAGTTTTTCTATCAGCCATTGCAAATGAGGTTTCAGATGTTCTTGCTATCCACCATTTATCGCCAAAATATATTATCCCTAATTTTGAATATTCATGCAATGGCTTTACAAGATAGAGATTTATTATTATTAGTTAACTCCTAAACAAAACCGGTGTAAGAGCGCATTCTATGAACCCCTTACAAAAAGGAGCAATGAAACATAACCGTAAGTGAAAAAGATCGCGAAAACCCTGAAAAGTCTTATGGATGCTGGTGCTATTAATAATTTTCTCCAGACGGGTGCAAGAAGCCTGCTTTCTGGGGAAGATGAGCGGTATTGGACGTTTCCCGGTTGCTGGGTTGCTGTGCAGCTGTAGCTTCAGCTCCAGCGTGCAGTTGCTGGCTGTCTGGCAATTTGTCCGTCGGAAAAGACCTAATTGATGTACGCGAGAAGCTAGTTGACGCTATTCGTTGCTAGAATATGGTGTTTTAGTCCGGTCAAAGCAGGAATCTTGAAAGAGACCTTCATCTCCATTTTGTATTTACCTTGCAATATTGCCAAAAACGCATCTCTTGTATACCACATAAAAAACTGATACCAGCCTCTATACAGGATGTAACTTAATAGTATAACAACGAGTAAACATGTGTGCCGAAAAGTCTCGTTTCCAAGGCGCAAGGCATCAAAGCTTAAACAGTTGTTTATTTGAAAGACAAAAATATGTTTACAACAAGAGAGGTAGGCTAAACGTCTTCCGCGCCAACTCGCTTAATTAGTTGACTGCATATACGATCAGTTATGAGCGAAATAACAAAAAAAGGTTGTTATAAATACTGTATCGTTCCAAAATGTATGAGCACAACAATTACAACCCCTGATAAACATTTTTCTACGTACCCTCACATGAAAATATCAGGAAGAAATGTTGCAAACTTATGAAGCGTGATTTGATTGGACCAAGAAGTACAACATATTATGTCTGTGGTGACCCCTTTGATATATCACTTCACTATTTATATTCTTAGTTATTATTATATGATTTCCAAGCTCATTTCACTGTACACGCGGCATTTGGCGGGGAAATATTTATCAACTAATATTACAGATCACTACAATAGCTGTGAGCTACTATAATGTCACTTACCTCCCTAAAAAGGCGTCAAGTAGGTTGACTCTGTACTGCATTTTTGTTATTAAAGATTGAGAATGATACTGAAAATCCGATAAAATATAAACTTGTCGGTGGAAGATTGAAGCTGAAAGGAGTAATCCCTCATAAGTTTGGCTACCCAAAAGAGAATGTGGAGCATATAAGAAAAGGGTGCTTAGGCGACTTGTTAAAGAACGATGTTCCTTCCACCTCAAGTTGGCAACCATTCGAATTCATTCAGTGTGACCCAACGTACAAAGAATCGAAATTACTAGAAGAGCAACTGCTTGTATCTGTAGAAGGTGATCGTGAATCTTGCATTTCTATGCTTGTATCTGTAAAGTAAACGATTACCAGGGTCTCATTAAGTTTTCTTCGTTTTCATTCATTAATGAGTCTATCGAAGAAGTTAGGACCCTTTACTACGTCTGAATTTGAAGGACTTGCACTTTCATCTCTACCTGCCCTGGAACCTTAACCCTTTCACAAATCCGGGTTCCATCGAGGCACAAAATTACGCTGTACTCAATAGTTATCAACACTATATATATATTATAGAAACCACGTGGCTAAGCGCACAGGTGTGTCTCATAAATTGTATATACGCTGTCGGCATGCTCGGTAATAGTGACGTGTATAATGTAGTGTAGTGTATAGTGAGTATTAATTTCTCTGTCATTTATTGACCGATTTTAATAATTCCTTCACTGGTTGATTATATGTCATCTTTACTTTGCTGGTATATAATTACTTACTATTCGTCATTGTCTGTCAGAGCGGTCCATAGGACCTTTGCTCTTGGTTGAAGTCTTATAAGTCAGTAGGTCTGTCAGGTCTGGTTGCCCAGATATCAAACAAAGTCAGGGAGAAAGAAGGGAAGAAGAAAGGAAGGAAGGAAGGAGGGAGAGCAAAGAAAAAAGAAGTGCATCAATTTGAGGGGTGCCTTGGCATTGCTAGTTAGTATTCGGCAATTTTAAATTGATCCTAAGATTAATTTTGGGATTGGTTGTTGAAGAAAAATTATAATTTTGGTTGGACCTAAAGTCGCACGATTTAATTTGGTTCACAGTGCGAGTCGCGGCCTTGTGTGCTTGCGAACTTGCTCGACTGTGTAGTCTACACTTGCGTAAGTGATCGCTGGTCTAATAACCATCTTGTATAGGCGAACTTTGTTGATCAAACTTAATTTTGATATTCTACATAGCATAGGGCAGAGTTGTCGAAACGAGATTTGGAATTTAGTTTTTAACGCTTTACTGTGCTTCTGCCAGGTTATCCCCTTGTCAAGAATGATACCGAGATACTTAGCAGAGCTTTCCCATGGTACCCGAGCGCCATTCACTGAAACCTCAGACGGGGCGCCGCTACGTTTTTTAGTACAATATATTGCCTGCGTTTTCGAATGATTAATTTTGATCAGCCACCGATTCGCCCATTCCAATACCTCGTCCACTGCACTTTGCAGCCTGTCCTGAACTAGATCCCCAGAGCACGACTGGGCCACCAGGGCAGTGTCATCAGCATAGAGATAGGTTTCACAGCTGCTGGGGCAGGGAACGTCATGAATAAAAAGTGAATAAAGGACTGGTCCAAGAACCGAACCCTGAGGGACACCGGCTTTGATGGACCGTGTTGTATATAATTACTTATGCGATTACGAACATCATGAAACTTCTCAATTCAATCTAATGTTATTTGCGCATCAAATAGATTTCACAAATTCTTGGGGTATTTTGTACTTCTCTTAAGCTCCAGCACCGCCCCTTGTTGAAATTTGAAATTTGCTAGTTAATTAAACAAATTTATAATTTCATCCTACGGGCCTTAGCCGACAAACAAAGTCGGATATTTAAGGTAGTTTAGCTTTCCTGGCAAGTTGCTAATTTCATTTTGGGCAGTTCCACAGATTATATAAAAAAGGTATACCAAGAACATATCTATATACGCCTGAATCGCGGATCAGTACTTATCGAATTCCCCGTGGGCATTGGTTTAGCATCCACATATTAGTGTTGGACTGTTTTGGCCCCAATGTGTGGATATTAATAATAATAAACAAATATACATCTGGGTAATACCAGGATTGTCCTACTCATTCGGTATAGCTAGCTGGTCGCATACAGAACTAGGACAACTTAACAGAAGAATCCGTACTACATTGACATCATACAGACTTCAACCCCGAAAACTAGGAGGATCAGCGCTGTTAGATCTAACAAATCTATGCAAGAAACAAGTACTCGAACTGAGGAATTATTTCATACAAAAACTAGAAATATCCAGCCTGCATACATTCATCACGCGGGCAGTTACCTATTCGCCTCTCAAACTCGCTGACACCTCTTTTAGTATAGTCACAATAATACGGGAGAGACAGCAAAACTTGAAGTCCATAATCAAGCTTGGTGTCGAAGCAAAATGCATTATTAGCCAAACACATTAAAAATCGGTAGCGCTCGAAACATGTCGTACTGACCGTACGTTTCTACATCTGCCAAATTGAAATTCGCGAAGCAGTGTGTGAATACGCCCCCTGCCACAAGAACCAGTACTACACTGAGAAAAACAAGAAGATAATAATAATAATATTTATTCCAGTGGACTACAAGAGCGGAGGAAATGTCGCAAATACAAATTGAAATTCATATCAGAAAAATTAAAATAGATATCACATATCCAAGAATTTCCTTGAATCATAAAATGTGTTTTGTTCAAAATACTGCTTTTTGAACTTTCCTGAATATCTTTAGGCTTGCGTCATACTTATTATATATTCATTTAAATTTTGTTCCACATACATTAACAGTTCAGTCATATAAATTGATGGTAAGGTGAGTAATTTTTCCTGTTTATAACAAGACCTGTATAACTATCTTCTAGAGGATAAATTAAACATTTTTCTTGTACTCCTACCACCTAGAAGACCTAAGCCCTAAGCACTCATGGGGTACCATGGGGCTATAAGGGCATAGAGAAGAAAGGGGGAGGGGAACACGTGTTCATGCAACATGCACACATTCTGGGTGGTACCTCCGCGTTCGACAATCAGAGACCGTCTACCACCTACAGACAATCACAACATCCATAGCGAAGAACAAAATTCTCTTTGGACAATA
This sequence comes from Acanthoscelides obtectus, assembly GCA_963669975.1. NCBI lineage: Eukaryota > Metazoa > Arthropoda > Insecta > Coleoptera > Chrysomelidae > Acanthoscelides > Acanthoscelides obtectus. Next base: position 72,776,733 of record CAVLJG010000006.1, read on the forward strand.
TGATTGCGACAAAGCAAGGCCGTTTGTTGTTTTTCAAGGCCCACTAGTTTTTCCTTTGACTCATTTCAAGCCACGGTGTAAACTGCAGCTCAAAGCGATTATACGATAAACTGTGCTCTGCTGACTCAAAGGGCATCACATGCTGTGGTTACTGTTGCTTTGATTATGTATTCCATAGCGGTATGTATTCCATGCTCTAAACACATACATACACCCAGCAGCACTAGCTACTCTATTTCTTTGCGAATTAATGCAAGCTTCATCTGGATACCATACGGGTAGGGTGTGGGGATTTGTTTGGGTAATCGGACAGATTCGGCTTGAGCTCTGGAGTAATAAGAAATTTAATCTTGAAATGACTTCCGGTTTCAGAGAAAGAATTGCAATATTCAAACTAATACAGTAGTTACTCTGACTACGACCATTTTATATTCAACACTAGGTTAATATCAATGTTTTGCTTTTTTATATCCTCGACAAAAAATAAGGAATTGACTTGAACATTTATCTGATCTTAAGATGACCTTGAAGGTTCATTGGTAAGGATATACTTGAACCTGCTCGCAATTTGCATTGCAGTTATTTAAAACAGACGTCTCATATTAAAAATTAATTTGATCTTCAAATGACATTCATGGTCATATTTACGGCCATGGACATACCTGAACATACCGATTTTGTTTTTCCAGTGTCGTATTAAATAAAACTATCCTGATCATCAAACGAGCTTTATGGTCAAAGTTAAGGTCACGTTCAATGTCACCATTTATTATACGAATCACTTCAAGCCACACAACTCTATTAAGCAGCATGCTTTGCAAAATCCTTTATCTATGAACATTTACTGTTTCTCCATCGTAACTTCCAAGAAAAAAGTAGCTTTAAGTAGGTTAAATCTGCGCTTTCCGTGCAACTCTGTTATCAGTTCAAAAAAAAATCACGTTCATCACAAGTCAACTTCTTTCAGAAAAAACTTAACTACGAACGTATATAACTAGTGAAGGGCGAACCATATTGTTTTTGTTGTCTGAAAACTAATGCGTCTTTGGCAGTTCCGCATACGTGGCATTTCACTTATTTTTGTGTATGTATGCAATGTATGACACAAGTGTATGATCTACGGTATTTCCTTTTGTTTAAACTAAAGTATTGTACTGTGGCACATTTAAGGTTCTTTTGACAAACCCGCTGTATATATTCATGTTGTTTTGGAGCGCCCTTCAAACTAGTCTTACTCAGTGCAGAAATAGCGCACGACCTGAAGCCAGTAGTCAACTGCTAACAGTCAAATTTCAGAGTTTTCTCTTTTCTTCTTCGAAAATTTACCACAACAGCGTGGAATAGTACAACGAAGTGAAATAAGGTTTTTCATTGACAGATCGAGCGAGATACGTAAGAACAGATTGATATTTTATGTTCCTTTGGAGGCAAACTGGGACGAACTGTTGCAAAACTATGACACAGAAGCTGAATAGGCTTTATCAAAAGAAAACGCTATAAGTCACATAAAAACCCTGAAAACAACCTAAACTGATAATGAGCTAAAATAATTCGGTTGATCGCATAACCGGTTATTTTTGCTTTGGTTAACCGATGCAGGTTAAAGCTACTGAAAAAAAAACCGGGAAGCCTATAACCGGATCTTTTATCAGTAACAGCCTATCCATATGTGCTACGGGTTTCTTCTTCGTTGCATGCGACGCAAGTATACAACGGTTTTCTATCAGTAGGCCTACATGCAAATATACGGGAAACTATATGTAAAATAAGTTTAATAGGTGTGTGAAATTACGGTGGCTAAAAGCATAAAAATTCGCTAACATCAAAAGAATTGAAATACAACACTATCTACCTCCACGTGTTAACCTCAGCCTCAATTTCGTACTCTTCAGGGAAATTCTGAGATTCAGCAGAAAGCTCTGAAACGTCAAAAAACTAAACAAATGCGTGAGGCCCTGAGTCAGCCCTAGGGGTCCCGCGCAAAGAGACAGGAGGACAATGGAGACGTGGATTGCTATAAAATACTCTCAGAAATGGAGAACGTCTCCATCAGGCACGGGAACTAATCTTAGGACCCATTATTAAAGATGGATATTACTGCTTTTCTTTGGATAGAGTCAACATAAGGTTGCTGGTGGAGTCCTCGGCACATGTTCTGTGACATTGTGAGACTCTGAGCCACTACAGGCAGACTACTATATCTCACGTAGAACGATTTGGCTCCACAGAATGTTAAGGAGGCTAGAAGGGCGAAGCGTAAGGTTCAGGCAATATAGAGGTGCATAAAGGTCCGTTATGTGGGCGATGCTTCAGCTTCTCGTGGTGACCGGTATACCCTTAATTTTATTTATTGTTCATTCAAAATGAGCAAAACTTTCGAAAACATTTGTTCTGTTCTGATGCGTGCTTCTCTAATAAAAGGAACCAACATGAGATTCCCACGTTCCTAGACGTGTCTATACCTAGTACAAAATGACTGTCAGCTCATTGAAAAATGGTGCCAAATTTAAAGCTCGTAGGTCCTATTGGGATTCCTACGTCACTGGTGTTGGATCTCCGATTCACACTTAAACGGTTTCATCTAGCACACAAGCACGTTCGATTATGGTAAATACGGCTCCTTTGATATACAGACTGCATAAATCGCGAGCTGCATAACCTATTTTGGACGCTTCGGAGCTCTCATCATCAGGTTTAATCAAGTAAATTGATCCAGCATGATGAGTACACGAAGAGGATTGCGTTTTTAACTGTGACATGCAATCCTCTTTGAATCGTGATATCAAGTTTATGTAGCTTTACCGCCAATATTTGCCAGCTGAATATCCAGAATACTTTATTTGTTACCTTTCGCGAAAGGGCATTGTTTTCGATCGATAGTAGTATCGTTTCCACCGTAAGAGCCAAGTGAGTTCTTGAACTGTGGTTTCTTTGGAAGTCGAGTTCAACACCACTTTCAAATGTTTCAATTCGAAAATAGACAACGATTTGATATTATTTATATTATTATTATTTCTTTTAACTAGCAATATTGCATGAGCTAATTACCGTATTTTAAAAAGGAATGTTTGCAATGAGTGTGGCGGAATTTGCATAGACTGTTTATACCGAGAGTTTAAAATTTCATTCATTGGGATCTCAGAATCAGTATGGTAAATGGGGGAAAAGTTGCGCATTCAGGCAGCTGAGTAGATGACCTCTAGAAAGTTTTACGATTCAGAGGATTTCCGAAGCTATACGAAAAAAAAAAAAACAGAATTTGTACAAAATCGTTTATACTATTTTTTACTTGAAGTAGAGTCTGAAAATACAGATCACAATAATATTGTCCCATTTCTCCGCTACAAACTAACATAATTAGAATTTGAATATGGTGTTTTTCTCTTGACTTCTGCATAGCTGAATAGAGTTATAAAGTCCAAATATGTATAACGCGTCATACATTGTACTTCGATAGTAATTTGTTTCATCGGATCAGCAGCCAAGCATTTGTCCAGTTTTTTATGAACTGAACATGGATGAACGACCCTTATTCCTCAAATGAACTGATATTGTGCAAATACCAAGTTGTGTACTCTATCAAATGTCAAAGTGTCTAGTTGTATTCCTATAGTTGTTCTTAACTCACAAAATAAGAAATTGAAACTTTTTCATATAATAAAAGAGGTAGTAACGAAATCTTTAAAAATACTATATTTCAAGAAAAGGGAAATCAGTCAAAGTCAAAAGCTTTGACGACGCACAGCATTGACTGGAACAAATTCTTATTTCATGTCAAAAAGCGTTTTATCAATGTCAGGCTTGTCACAAAACAACCCAAGGTTCATCTTGCCATATAGGTTAATCAGAAGAGTGTAGTTGAACCGCAATATTTCAGACACTTTGCTCAAAATAGTAATGTGAACTGTTACATATGAAACCATACACAAAGGCCATGTCTGAAAAAACTCTGTGAACATTATACTGGTAACCATAGGAATAATCACATCAAAATAATGAGAAGAATCAAACAACCTGATAAACGAATTTAACAGTTAACTTTCAGGTGTCAGCTAGTCAGACAACCAGATTTCTTGGGATTGATGAAGTCGATAAATTTCCGTCATATCTAAATCCACGCTCAATCTTGCATTTGAATAACATCAATCTAGGTACATCTGAGGTACAAGGTAGAGGGATTTCGAGGTGACAAAATAACGCTTATCATATCCGATAAATGAATAAATTATCTAAGTGCTCTTTAAACACGCACCTCAGAAGCTGAAACAATCTTTGGTTGGTGATGTAATCCAATATGTGTGTGATAAACTGCCGTTTTCAAGGCCAGCTATATTATTTTTTAAGCAACTCAAGATTTGCAATGCGACACTTTTAGAATAAAAATAACAAAGTCTACTCAACTGTGCACTGATGATTGAAGACAAGAGACGGAACTTTATATTGCAATTTTAATTATGCCGACATACAGAGGAGACAATGTGGCAATTTTAGTGTGCAATTTATTTTGAAGTGTCACCACAAATAAAGAAACAATAAAAGCGATTTCGCCAAAATTCGTCCATCACCTATGCAGGAAATACTGTATGTGTCATTTTCTTCGTTACCTAAATACACATCTTAGCCCCCAATTAACCTACTCTCAACTCTTACCATCCTAATGGTAAAAGTCGTATTTGAAACGTAGTCCGCTGGGCGACCCCTGTTGCTTTTGCAAAGCTTGATGATCAGAGGAATTGCCAACGCACCCTAGTGACATTGCTGATTACCAGTAGAGTAATTATCGGTACCAAGTCACCTAGAAATACCTCTTGATAATCAGAAAACTGACAATCGTACCAGCTGATCATTGCCTTGTATAACTAGAGGCGACGTAATTTCAAACAGTTTTGCATGTCTCCAGGATGGACAACAACTCAGCACCAGAAAAGGTGAGGTCGTATTATCGGAAATACTGATTCTAAAGAAATGACGAGGACCTCTTAAGCGTCAACGTTCCATCTAAGACTACAACACGCGGTTAGGTTATAGATTCGCCACTGATCATACAGGAAACGTTTTTCAAAAAATGAAACTGCATTAAGACCTTGGAATATCTGTGCATGAGCCTTATCGCTGACCATCAACTGTTAGAGAGCCTTCTGGATGTATCTTTAACGATATTTGTTTTGTTCTCTACTTAGACTCTCTACAAACTGAACATTACTTCTTTATTTTCAAGCATTATAGTTATTTTTGTTGCCTTCATCAAACATTTAACTGCAGAATTTTAGTTGAAAGTAGGCCAGAAACAACTCTATCCTTGCACCTATTGATTTAATGATTAGCCCTGCATATAGATCTATCATCTATTTTTAATCTGGTTAGTCTGTTGCGTCTTGTGCCCGGTAACAAGATACCTTGTTAATCTGTTTATGTTGCAGCAAAGACGATGGCGTTAATATCGCAAGCATCATCATGGCTCTATTAAAAATTCACTAGCGAGTCTCTTATTACAGAGCTCTTTCACGTAACTTTGCGTTCATAGGATGCTCCAGGTAAAAGATGATTTTTAATAGCATCAACTCGTTATGCCTCGTTATCACAGGACTTGGCAATTCAGAATCAAGTCTGTAATGACACTTTTTACTCGAAGGTACGGAAGTAGAGTCCGTTTAATATTAAATATATATAATCTATAGATCGGGAACGGTTTTGCAAATGTTTGAGTTCAGCTTGAGCAGATCACCAATAGGCTACCAGATGATAGTGAAGTGAACCATAGCTTTAACTTCGATCGTAACGATCTGATGGATATAAGTAATGAACCAATTTCAGTTGCTAATAAAAAACTACGAGATAGTCTAACTGCTCCACCTCATCATATGCTGTCGTCCTTTGCTGAAGGTCGTGTTAAAATATACGTCTTTCCAGATAAACGGAAAGCTGCAAAAGTATGTCCAATTCCAAAAGAGCAAAGAATTGGAACTTAGTTTGTGATTATAGAGGGGTACCCATATTGAACTCTTGAGACCCCGATTTTACCAGTCTGTGAAAGACCATATTTCGATCAATCAATATGGTCATATTAATGGGAAATTTTTAATCAGACGGAGGTCCATTTGACGTTGTATACTCGGATGTCTTTAATATACAATATACTAATTATTAGCAAGCTTTTGTATTTAAGCTTCACCAGCAGTTATATCGCGCTTTGGTTTGCTACTTCTTCTGACAGGGAACGATGTATAATAAATGGCTTTATTCGTCACATAATTACAAAATAATTGGCTCAATAGTAATAGTGACGAAAAGGTGGAGTGTCAGCTTACGCTGTTTTTCAACCCGACCTAAAAAACATTGACACAAGCTATAAAAAAGAAGTACCTACATCTAAGTGGCACAGTTCACAATATTGACCACCAAAAAAAGATAAGTTTAAAATATTACACTTTTCAGGAAAAGGATACAATCAATTACCTGTGGATATGCGTAAAGTTAAATCCTAGCTATCCGACTGCTTTAAGTTCATCTTTAACCATTTTTGAAAGCTGCTTAGGCTATACTCTTTATACTCACTTGACAAGCAGTTATACAGGGTTATCCAAATTAAGTGTCCACCATTAGTAACTTTGTTATTAGTGAAAATACAAAGTTGTTTGAATTAGCAAACTAGTAGCATTTTTAACGCTGGTAAAAATGAGAAATAAAAAAAAACAATTGAGAGTCGTTATTTTGATTTTTTTCAGTAAAATAACATTTTTTTAAATGGAAACCCCTGTATATTATATTTTTTTCTGTTAAAGCATCAAATTTTAAACAAAAAAGTTCATAATGACTTTTTCGCTAAAGTCAAAAATAAAGTCAAAATAACGATAAATATTTTTAATTATTTGCAGTATTATAATATTAAGATGGCTATGAAAACAACATGGCGTTCGCGATTTGACAGCATTAAGATAAGCGTTAAACTGGACATACTCGCAACTAGAAGGCTTTGGAAAACAATGATAAAATCAAATAATGTCAAACATTAGTGTAAATACTTGTTTATAAGCTTTATTGTGTCATTAATTTAAAGAAAAATGTTCTCCCATGAAGAAAAGTGTGATATGTTAGAATGCTATTTAGTGTGCAGAAAATCCTCCTTGAGAGCAAGAGAATACTACAGTGAATTATATCCCGCTCGCATTCAACCGTATGAACGATATTTTCTGAGACTTTATCGAAAATTTAGGGGCAACGAAAATGTTTTTGCTAAAACAAGGGCAAAAAAAGAATTCATAATAAGCGAGGCCACGGAAATTGCAGTTATTGGATATTTTGAAGCTTATCGTGAGAATTCAATAGCAGATATTCTCAAGGACTCTAATTTCAGTTATGGTACTGTTCAAAGGATTTTAAAAAAATACAAATTTATTCCGTATAAGTACCGACCAGTTCAAACGCTTTTGGCAGGGGATCCAGAGAGAAGACTTGTTTTTTGCCATTGGCATCTTAGCTTCTGTCGCCAAAATGTAAATAACTTTCGTTACCTTTTATGGACAGATGAATCAAATTTTTCAAATTCTGGAATGTTTAATAGAAAAAACCACCATTATTGGTCAAGAGAAAATCTTTTGTTAGTACATCCAAGAGGCCCACAAGTCCGTTTCAGTTTCAACGTTTGGTGCGGTATAATTGGTTCGAAAATTGTTGGCCCGTTCTTTTATGAGGGAACCCTAACTGGTGAAAGATATGTGGAATTTATGTCAGAAATTCTGACTAATTTCTTAGACGAATTGGATCTTATAAGTAGACATCATCTGCATTTTCAGCAAGATGGCGCACCTGCCCACAACTCCAGAGGTACTTATCATTTTCTAAGTACTACTTTTAATGATCAGTGGATAGGAACAAATGGCCCAATACAGTGGCCTCCCAGATCACCAGATCTAAACCCACTTGATTACTTCTTGTGGGGTTACTTAAAGAACCAAATTTACAAGCGAAGGTACGATAACCTTGACGCGTTAAAGACTGCAGTTAGGGAAAAGATAACCCAGATAGATGGTAGGACCATATTTAAGACAGTTCGAGCAGTTGAAAAACGTGCCCAAAAATGTATTGAAGAACAAGGTGGTGTTTTCGAGCATCTTCTTTAAAAGAAATTGTTATTGTATTTTGTAAGATTATAAGTTGATGTTGAAAATAAAGTTTGTCGATACAATTTAATTGTTTCAGATTGGAGGCCATAACTTCAACAATTTGTAACCTAGGAGAAAAGTTATTGTAAGCTTTTTTGTTTAAAATTTGATGCCTTAACAGAAAAAAATATAATATACAGGGGTTTCCATTTAAAAAAATGTTATTTTACTGAAAAAAATCAAAATAACGACTCTCAATTGTTTTTTTTTATTTCTCATTTTTACCAGCGTTAAAAATGCTACTAGTTTGCTAATTCAAACAACTTTGCATTTTCACTAATAACAAAGTTACTAATGGTGGACACTTAATTTGGATAACCCTGTATAGTTTGGGTGACCAGCACAAGCTACGTGTGAACAATACTGTCGAGTGTCGCGGGATGAGTAAGATGAGTTTGTTCCTAGAGGATCTTTGATATTACTGACAGAGGAGGGATAGCTTTGAATAAAGATAATATGGCGCTTTAAGGAGAAGAATCTTATGTACCAGAGATAGGCAATTCAGTTTCATCAATTTGTTCATCTTAATTCATCCCGATTGCTCAAAAGTGCCACTGATATGAACAAGTTTACAGATTCCATAAGAAAATCTAATGCATGAGTTTTGTATCATCTGAATCCGTTCGGCATCACGTTGTAGAACAGCAGGTCCAGGTCCATGATGTTGTACAAGCATATGTTCATCAGGATCGAAGCTGCTATAAAGTTGGGTATCATCGGTGTAATGATGAACAACTGAGTAGCTGGCGGTTTCATGAAAATGACATATATAAAGAGCAAATAAAAGAGGACTCAAAATAGATCCTTGAGGGACCCCAAACTTGTGAATAATACAGTTGATGTATTGTTTTTATATATGATATACGACAGACTGTGAGCCATCAGTTGAGTAACTAATCAGCGTGCAAGCCGATGAGGACAGGCCAAAGTATCTAAGCTTTTTTACAGAGAATATTTGGTTCAACCGTATCGAAGGCATTGCTAAAATTAAGAAGAACTAAGCAACACAGCTTTCCTTGACCAGTGGTGGTGCTATGTAATGGTCTGAATCTAGATTGGGCGGTCGTCAGTAAATTATTTCCACAAACAAATGTGTGCAGCTGCTCATGTAGAGCCACTTCGAAAAGCTTAGAGAGGCGTGCTGAAATGCTTATAGGATGAAGCACAGAAAAACTTAAAGGATTATTAGGTTTAGGCACAGGGAGAATGAGAGCATTATTCCATGAGGAGGGATAAAGATTATATGTTATACAAAAATTAATAATGAAGGTAATATACTTGAGCAAATGCGTATTATACAGATCATATCAATTGTGATATCATCTGAGCCTTTTGGATGACTTTTGATGCAATAGATTTCTCTACAGTGGCAGGTGAAACTGTCGTGAAAAGTACCATTATTCTTGACGTTTTCATATTTGGCTAAAACGTTTGATTCAGTTAATGCTTTGGTTGTTTGAGGTACGGTTAAAAAAGCACTATTCAATGAATCGAGATACTGAAGATGTGGAGGCAGACTTATGGAGTTATGTTTAACGATATTCAAAGATCTGAGTATATTCGATGTAGCCTTCGAATCTTTCTGTCCCATAACATAATCGAGGTAGGCTCTTTTCTCTCGCCTAATAGCACCGCAAACATAATTTCTAGTTTCCTTATATAATTCCCAGTCAGCAATCGTTCTTTTACGTTTAAGTTATGCGTCACTCTTTGTTCGAATCATGAGTTTTATGTTGAATGTTCACCAAGGAACTGGTAACTTGGTAACACGAACTATTCTAACAGGAGCATGCAAGTTGAAGGTGGATAATATGTATTTCACAATAGATCATTTCGCATGCTCAGGTTTGAACTAGCGGTGATTCACAAGGATCTATCTTATTTCCGTTATATTTCATGCATTTTGTAAGTGATATGTGTGAATTATTATTATCAGAGCAGTCGCATTACCTCTGTCTTTAGGATGTATGACTGCTCCAGGATAAGAACAAAGAACTACACCAAGTGAGGACCGAGTACTTTTATTCCTATACAAATATTTTTGTGTATTATTCTAATTACCGTGTAATTTATATTAAAAAATAATAGGTAATATATTTGTCGTACTTTTTCTTTAATTACTAGCGTGCAGAGCTAATCGCGACGGAGTATCAAACTCGACCCTCGTAATAGCCGCATGTACGCTCATAGTGACTTCAAGATCTACCGTTATAATTTAGTGACAGGTTGCATTTATGCATGACCATAATTCATTAAGCTTGTATGTTAACTTGTACCTTATCGCATGTTGTACTGTTTCCCTTATCTTTAACGAAAACTGCAGTGTGCTACCGTCTGACTTGATGGATACAAGTACTTTCATAGCTCAACCCATTTTGCAGCAGTTTGCATAGGACTCCGTGCTCTGACTGAATCAAACCACATATATATACGGGGTGACTTTGAAGTTGAGTCATTAATTTTCAGATAATGATTGTAGAAGGAAGATAAACCAAAACATGTGTGTAAAAATAAAAAAAAAATAAAAAAAAATGTTACCTTGTTTTATAAAGTATCCTCCCGACAAGTATTTCAGTGCGGACCTGTATTTGATCGTGCGGTCTTGGAGCACCGGCATGCCCTCCCCTGTGAGGTCTTAAGTCACCTGATTCAAGAGCCCTTTGTACTACATTCAGCATTTTCGTAAACATGTGCCATTTTTTATTTCGTTTGAGCCACGCAACAAACACCACTATTCACTCACGCGTTACCGGCTGACACATTGACTAAATACAACTGAATAAAATTGTACATTGTAGTAAAAACATCGTTTCAAATTCTTTCGCTTTTTTGTTTCCGATGCGATGAACGGATAAGGCGGATTATATCCGTTGTTGCCAAACACGAGCACATAATATTATTATTGAGACAGGGCGGTACTCAAACTTCTAAAGGGCTATAACTTTGTTACTTTAATTTTACCAGAAAAATGTTAAAGGAAAAAAACATTGCTTTTGATCAGATCGACTCACTGTTAAAATAAATGACTCAACTTCGAAGTCACCCTGTATATATATATATATGTATATATATATATATGTATATATATATATATATACAAATGATGGTTTATATACGATATTTCGGCCACCACGGTGGTATTTTTCAAGTACAATCACAACTATATGGGATATGATTCGGTCAGCCAATGGACTCGTATGAACATGAAAGCCACAGGATCAGTTTCAGGGGTTACATCAGTCTTTACATATCCAGTTTTAAGAATGCAGATTTTTAAAACATAAGATTATTTGTGAAATACGAACTGAAATATATTAACTTGTCAGGAAGTTACTTCTTTGTGAATATTGGATACCTCCACATACTAAATCCTTACAATGACACAGGCTGTACTGAATCTGTTTGCTTTTTGTCTCAGTAACCATGGGCAGCCCGTGTGGATACAGATGAACCGAAAGTACTACCACTTACTACTACTACTAAAATGATGTGCACAAGGAGGTGACAACAGCGGCGACTCGTACTACCTACAAATAGTTCGCCAAAGCTTGGCACACCTTCAGCTCATACACTGAAAATGACAAAAGAACACTACACCTCCGACCTACACTAAAAGACAGTGACCGTTCACCCTCATTCAAAGGACGACCCATCAAACAGCTCGAATACGAGGAATCCTCAAGGCTACCAGCTACTTCTTACGTAGAAACGTATAGGTTTGATTCGGTTCCTGGGTATACCAATATACTCGTATCAAATACAAATAGCGACACAGCCACCTATCGCTAACAAGCGTGTGCTGGTCGTATTTGGCCCTAGGCTGAATCAACCCTATAGTATTTTACTTAAAATCCACTTGTTTTTAAGTGGTATAAGGTGTTAGTTGTGTACTGAATCTATGTGTTTTCGGGAAGACAGTTGCGTTCACGCAAAGCGAAGTTCGGGAAGTGAAGTATGCGTAACGTGTCTCTATTTGAATGAGATAGGTTTCAAATTAATATCAAGAAATTCATTCCAAATAATTTATATGTACACTATGTGGACATGCCAAGATGATGCGTTCCTGGATGCAAATTCAACTATGCGGCATCGTTGAAAAAAGAAGCTAGCTATCTATATATATGTAGGTCCTTCCAACCACACAATACTCATGATACAGATTTTGAAATTGGGAACCCTTAAGCATAATCAATACATCATTTAAGTGAAGAGAAAACGATAGTAATACTACAATTGGTAATAAATCAGCTACAGCTATTAGTATCAATGAAAATAGCATTTAACTGTTTTTGTTGATTATATAGTCAATCGTTATTCATGGATTTATGAATGTATCGACTCAATACTGGTACCTTCAAATAATCATCACTTCATGATGATGAAATTTTCGTATGGCTTTCTTCATTCGTTCGATGTGGTTCTCCTTGTCTACTTCTTCACACACCGCAAACTTAAAAACAGCAAATCTTTGACTATTTCTCTATTTTCAGTAGATTGTTTTGAGCGGTACGACTTTTTCTTGATTTCTAGGCCATTAAGCATGTGTTTTTGTTGTCATATCGATCCAAGTACAAGTATATTGTGAATAGGCTCTGCTTTCGTGCATCCGACTGAAGGCCATGGACAGCTGTTTCTTGCTGATTGGGTACTCCTGAGCACGGCGTGGGTGTCTCTGACAACGCACAAAAGCATAGCAACTATACACTATACAGAGTGTGTGATCTATCGAAATAAGACATCTACAACTAGAACCGGCCACTGCGAAACAGTCACCACATAACAGCTAGATAGCGACAATTCTAGCCGTGTAAAATAAATAAACACTCTTTCGACCTTCCGACCAAAGACAGCCAAGTCCTAGTGGTGAATGGTTTTATTTTATTACAAGAATGTATACTATTGTATTTATTGCTTATAGAAAGTATCGGGAATAATAATCACGGAATCTCGCTAATTTGCTTATGATCAATATTTAATGATCATCTTTGCCTGGAAGTATACTGGGCTGGTGACTTGAAATTTGACAATAGGGCTTTTTTGCGTACGTGTTGCGGTGTTGCCTTTTTACTTCATGGCTTGTAGTTGTAGGTGGCTGTGCTGGGGATCAGATTTTGTTGCATTCCAAGTTAGCAACTGGCAGATGCTAAGTTAATGTCTTGCTGAAGCGGCTGGTACATAGAGAAATGACGGAAGTGTGGTCAAGCAGGAATGCTATGGCTATTTAAAAAAAAGGGAGTTGCTCAATATTTTGATTAAGATTCTCTCAGACTATCTACTGTTAAACCGGAATTTATCCATCTTTGGTATAAGAAGAGGGGTATGACATAACTTGAAAAGTGTAATTATGTCGGTTTTTGACATTATGTGGATTTATTGTTTAACGTCCTAAAATAGTATCAACGGAGACTCACCTTTCCTTAAGGTTGTATTGTTGCATCTGCGATAATATGACGCACCTATTAGGTATAAAGTTCACACATAATTGTCTATACATTTTTCATTGAAAGAAAAACATGATTGGCTTATTTTGTATAGTTTGAGATATAGAACTGCAGAGTTTTACAATATCTCGTCGCTAAGAGAACATACCCGATTCCAATGCAGTCTTTGAATAAACCTGACACATTATTTTTCTCACATGTAATTGCTTTGATAATTTTTCTTAATCACAGAAATACACAGCATTAGATTTGGAAATAAATGAATATAATCTAATTGATGACAATATTGCGTGTGAAGCATAGAATCAACCAACTCGATGTCATGTTTTTGGTTTAGCTTATTTATTGACCACTGAAGATACCGAGCACGTGGCATGTCAACTATATGGGTAGGTTAAATATAGAATATACAAGTAAGAAGCGCTATGTAATGGAGTCAGAGAAACTTTATTAATGAGTGTAAATTGTATCACAAACAAAACATTTAAGCATTTGTCAAATCGTTGCACTAGCTTTTGGATCCCTTTGTCGACCAACGCTGCAGTCTGTCTGTTAAGCCAGTTAGTAACTGTTTCTTTCAACATGTCATCATTTTCCAAGCGGTCTATACCATGAATTCATTAAGTTTTGGAAAAAGTTGATAGTCTGATGGTGGTAACTCAGGGCTTTCTGGTGGATGATCTAGTAATTCCCAATTAAACTTGTCCAGTTGCGTGCGTATTTTTGCTGCAACGCCGGCCTAAGCATTCTCGTGAAACCGCTAATTAGTCTAATCATATTAGCAAATTTCCCCGAAATAATTGTAAATACTGGTTTTATTGGTGCAAGTTGTTCAAGGGGGTATTTAAAACATAGACGCATAAAATGGGTAAACCAATTTTTGTGGGAAAACTTTTTATTTGACAACAAAGTAAGAGACAACGTGTTTTTTGGGATCCAACCGAAAGTGTTGAAAGGAACAAAAATCTCTTCATATAAGATTTTTAGGTATTTATGAGACTACACGTAAAAAGATCCGACTAATAGCAAAAATGTTACGGCCGAAAAACGAGGCAAAATGCAGTTTTGGCACTTGTTGGTGATATGACGATAATTTCACGCCACTACTTGAAATTCTTCAAACCCGTAGGATCCATACTTCTAAATAACAACAACAAAACTGGATTATATTGGTCAAGTAGTTTTTTGAGAATTTATAATTGTTTATTACAAAACACCCGTCTTCCGGTCATCACTACTAGTTTATTAAGCAATATACAGGGTTCGTTCAAAGAGCATTTAATAGAAAAATACACGTGTTTACCTTGCCGATGTGAATCACAAACCATTCCGAAATAAAAAGTGTTATTTTTATGCAAAAAACGAAGGTGACGTTTTTTTTCTAAACAAAATTAAACATTTCGAATTTGTGAGAATTGAACAAATGCGTTACGATATTAGAACAACATAGGTACGTTACTATACACATTTTAAAGCAAAGCGGATGCGTCTATCATCTTTTGCTGCGAATTACTCACAAATACGAAATATTTAAATTTGCCTAGCATATTTTGCTATAAAATGCCCTTTGAACTAACCTTGTGTATTTCTCAATAAACTAGTAGTGATGGCCGGAAAACAGGTGTTTTGGGACAAACAATTAGAAATTCTCAAAAACTACTTGACCAATCTACTCCAATTTTGTTGTGGTTATTTTGAAGTAGGACGCATCACACGAATATGAAGAATTTCAAATGCGAGAAACCATCGTCGAATTACCACCAAGTGCCACAACCTGCAGTTGGCCTTGGTTTTCGGCCATAACTTTTTTGCTATTAGTGGGATCTCTTTACGTGAGATCTCATTTTATAGCTCTCATAAATACCTAAAAATCTTGTTTGTAGAGTTTTGTTTTGTTTCTGTCAATACTTTCGATTGAATCCCAAAAAACACGTTTTCTCATTCTTTGTTGTCGAATAAAAAGTTTTCCCACAAAAATTGGTGTACCCTTTTTATGCGTCTACGTTTTGAATACCCTCTTGAACAACATGCAGCAGTAAAACCAGACTTTACAATTATTTCGCAAACCAGGAGTATTTTCGTCTAATACGATTGCACTAAATGAGCAGGCCAGGCTGGCAGTTTTGGATAGCGCATAGCAGGAAAAAAGATGTTTGTATATAAAAACCGAATTACTGAGTGCACTTCACAAACAAAGCAGTACACCTGACCACCTGACCACCTTGTTGTGTGACCTTTTTCATGGGGATGGCTTCCAATTTGCAAAACTGCAACGATGCAACTCACTGGGGGAGAAAGGACGAGGATTTTCTTCTGTTTCGCTGAGGGTCAAAATCCCACACAATAACTAAACTTAAGTTACGCAACAAAAAGAAAAGGGTGCTAGTCAATCAATGGGTGCTTTGGGCTTAATATCCCAGAGTCTGAAAAACGACAGGAATCTTGAGTGGCCTTGAAGAAGATATGTTTTATAGGAAACCAACTAAGGGAGAAAAACTGCAGAGTTTTTTGCTGAGAAAGAAAGATATAATACGAGAGAAATTGCACAATCAATAAACTTTTAAATTTGCAAAAAGAAAATCATTGGAAAGGGATTTGGCCTAGGAATGGGCACTCTATTATCAATGAGGAGAAATTCAAATTACTGATAAGTGATAAATAGAAAAAAAAGGTTACGCGATTTTGGCACGTGACAACAAACACCGACAGAGACGTGAAACGTGATGGCAAACTAGTAAGAGACTGACCGAAAGTATCTGAAATCAAACGGACGACACGTGATAGAATGCGCAGACACAGTGCGCAATCGGTTTTGATGCTCAAGGTCTGCAGAAGTGGTAAAAGGAAGCCTAGCTGCCAGGTTTTACCTTCCCATCGCTAACAGTTCATGGGTTTCACTGCATAGTCCTACACTACTTCCTTATAAAACAATTTCTCTTGTCACTTAGCTTAATAACACAGACAGGATTCAAAAATTAACAGCTACAAGATTTCTCAATTAACTTTATCCCAGTTGGCCGTGGAAAACTCTGCCGCATGCCATTAATAAACGTGTTATTGACATTTCCAGCAGCTCAACCTCAATTTAACTGACCTATTCGAGGAGGATTGGATTTTCCTGTCGAATGAAAATTGAGAGCTTGCCTGCAAATAAATGATGCTGTTTTGACGTACGCTGTTGTTCCATATGGATTGCAGTGCATTTCGTTCTTTCGGGAGACGGACGCCTGTTTTTCTTGCCCAGATTTGAGCTTTAATAGGCGATGTTGTTTCAATTATCGATACCTTTGTTGGTCGGATAAAAGGGGAATGGGGTCGAGCCTAGGAATAGGCAGTGTTTATAAATAGACAGGTGTGCTAGAGGCTTATAGATCACACCACAGGCGACACGAGTGCCGAATATATGCGAGGTGTGATCCCTACCTACACAAAATTTAGGTATAATAGCTGAAGTAGGTTGTTTAGGATGATCCAGTTTATCCACATTTTATTGTTCGTGTATTGAGCGAAAACGTATTTGGAATCCTTATTTTAAAAGAAATTATTCAAGTCCTTTCTGTTGCCCGCTTGGGGAATCGGTCTAAACGATTTGATTTTTATTTCGAATACCAATTAGATGTTACAGTATATCTTATGTCAAACAGTCAATGTCAGAAAAGAAGTGTTGTTTTTTTTGTCCAAAATCTCATCTCTATGGCAGCAGTAGTATTAACTTTGTCACATATCTCCCAACTAGCAAAGTAGTGGTATAAGCTTTTGGTAAAAGAATAGTTCAGCCATAAAAGCTCTCTATTGTTGTTGCCTGAACACCGAAATGCTGGCTTAATGTTGTGTAGAATGCAAATTTGCTTTCTCCAACATATTTGCTCTAAAATGAGGTGTTTAACATATTCTTATAGCATAGTTATGCAACACCTTATAGGGCAAATTTTTAACTGTTGCATAAACGTTTATACAACTATTTTATATGGCATATTTGCAAGTTAGTCAAAATGGTTGTGTTGTGGCATCCATGGTAATGTTTATAAAACAAACCCGAGCCTTGTTGTTTTGCTGTCCAATTTACTACCTTAGCCAACAAATTGCTCCCAACGGAAGCACTTATACAACTGTTGTTTAGTATCTGTTAAAGGCTGTACATATGCTAAATATGTTGGTAAACAACTTCACCATAACCTAACTTTCTGCTGTCATATTTTAGTTAAAATGCCATAACCAATGTTTTAAGACAAACAACGCATGCAGATTGGTTCAAAAGGCTTTACCAACTGTTCAAACAGAAGATATAGATCTGGTACAAATTCTGGGTAAATCATTCGACTCTGTCGGTATTTCATTACAGACATTTGTCAAATTGTTGTATAGCACCTGCAGGCAACACCAAAATATTCTAATAGCCTAAAGACAACATGGACGATGCCATGATTGTACACAACCACCCGCCATATTGGGCGAACATTTATTCCTCTATTTAATATTAAATAATTATGTTTCAGTTCGAAATTACAGATATAAAGTGATAAACATTAGTGTAATTGTGTCTAAGTATAGGATTTGTGGAAGATTTAACGCAGATCAGTTCAGTTTTCCATCTTAAAAATCTAGACATACTTTTGATCATTGTCAAAATATGAATCAAATACGAAGCCCGTAGAAATTGGGTAACTAATTTGCACGATAATCACAATAAAATTTGCTGCGCAAGTAATTCAATAGCCCTATATCAAAGTGTAGAAGTTTATCATATACCTGTGTATACAATGGCGGATATGTAAGTAAACAAGATGACTGTAATGTGTTATATATTCTTCACTTCGTATATACAATACATAAGAAATAGTTTGGTTGCAATAAAGTAGAATCACGTAACAGAATAGTTGTATAGTTGACAAAAACTGAATCTTGCACTGACGCAAATGTCCTATAGCGGCTGCGAGAGGCTTACACTTTTGTTTTATAACTGTTACCTGCAGCCCTTATACAACCCATGCCCATTCCGCTTGTATAGCTGTTCTAAGAGGGTTTTGCCAACGTTCTTACAGTGTACAATGCTGTTTAAGCAATACTGTATAATCATTCTATATAGGAGTGATAATTGTTAGTTGGGCTGTGTGACGCATAAGCGTTTAGATTGTCAACTTAATAATGTTAGATCAGTAGTACGGATCTGTGGTAAAACGTCAACGGCTACAGAGCTGGTAACACGGTACCAGTGATTGTAAGTGTGTTCCTAGTCCTGCATATTCTGGAGGATCCAAACATTACAATCGTCTAAGGACCTGTCCCTCTGAACTACTACGTTACAACTTTGACGCACCTTGGAAGACCCATTTGCCGAAGTGAAAACAGGTGTATACTTTATAGGGGACTGACATTTTTTTTGGAAAATTCCTCATTGTGGGATGGGTGGTGAGCCGTTACCTTCACAAACTGGCTTCAGGGGGATTTTAAGGGCAAACAAATATTACTACTCCCTGTGTATTAGTGATCTACTAGTCTTGTGGATGGCTTGAAAAGGAAAAAGAACTGAAACTGTCATCTAGCTACCAATAATTCGCTTGCAACATCTAGGCCAGTTTCTTGCTAGAGTCTCTCTTCCATTGATGAGTCGTAAGCACGAGTTTTGAACTTACTGTATTCTCTATCATTGCTATCCATACATTGGTTGTAAGTAATATCACAGAAACTAAAATGTGATAGTACAAGAGTATCTGTCAATAAATTTTGGACTTGATATTTAACATATCTGTAGCCATAGATGTTTTATAGGTTGCTGAAGGCTCTCCGGATACATTTAGTTGTATGATTCTTGAAACACAAGTCTTCATCAAGTAATACTCTTAAATTGTCTACTTCGGTTTGCTTATTTATTGCAACAGCATAATATGAATATTTGTTACCTAACATTGCACCTCCCACGCAACGCCGTCACCGGTTGATAAAACATTATGTTCAGCTTAAGTTACTCCCTCTTAGAAATAAGTCAGCTACAAACATGTGTAACAAACGGATTGGATGAATTAAATTATTTAAATAGGGTCATACAATTAGTTTTTAGTTCCCATCTATTTGGCAACAATGCAATCCAACCACAGTTGTGAGGACTAGACCTCGGCAAAAGCCAGGTCGCGACGGATTCAGTTTCGAACTTCGTTGCGCTTTCTCACCGAATACCACCGAAATGATTCTGCCTTAAAATAAATGTACGGAGAAATAGTAGAAATGCTAAGATTAGAAACGACAAATAACGATGTCACAGCGATTTGTACTTTTTCGTGTTTGGCCTCTAGCCTAGCTACTACCGGAAATATTTTCAAATACTATAAGATTTTTGTGCCACTGGTTGCTTGAATTTCATCAAATTCCGAGTGGTAGGTGCTCCCCAAGTTATAGGCGTGCGAACTGTTAGCGGACAGACACATCGACGGAGGAGGGTAGCATGGTTTTCCGATTTTCCTGATTATAATAATTCCTGTAGGGGTGGTGTGGTAAGTAAAATGTTTTTCTATTTCCAATGTAGCCAGTGTTGCTAGAGCAGCACCTTGGCTCAATAAGATTGGGCTAGATCAGACTATACCAAATTCGTTGTCCATTTACGCCCCGGCACAACAAAGATGCAGCGCAGCAAAGCGGCAGCCGCCTAAGCGTTGCAACAGCTTTGGTCTGAAAACTTACCTACACGAAGCTTAGCTACACTAAACTTAGCTATATCTGGTAGATTTGGAACCAACACCTGTTTGATATTTTGGTTGTATTATTATTGGTGTTCTCGAATATTATATGAAATAATTATTTCCCGGAAAAGGAAAACTATTTGCTATCTGTCACATTGGAAGTGAAGATGGCTTTGTGTCCACTGACCTATGGACATTTGAGTAAAAGCAAACGACCGACTACCATGAAAAAATGGATGGGAGTTCATTTGACCGATGGTTCGATGAAACCCCAAGCTTGACCACAATGCCATAATTGTGCTTGATAATGCTGCATACTGCACTAGAGAATTAGAATAAACTCCCACAATGTCCACAAGAAAGGCAGGAATTCAACACTGGCTATTATCAAAAGTCATTAGTTTCACTAAGAATAAGAAGCAGTACTTATCCATCTAGTCAGGCAGCACAAATATAAATAATATTAAGTCTGAGTTACAAATGATACTGCTGGAAAAATATAATACCAGCCAGCAATCCAGACAATTCACATTCTCCCAAATAACTTGCCACGATGTTATGGGATTTTTCCGGAGTATCAAAAGTAATGCCTTGGGTGTTGACGGGATCAACCTGAATATGCTAACAATCATATTCGATTTGTTAATTGAAAATATAACTTTCATCATCAACTATGCAATTTCATCATCAAACTTCCCCAACTGTTGGCAAAAAGCAAATGTTCTCCCCCTAGCTAAAATAAGTAACCCTACAGATATTTCACATCTGATGCCGATAAATATACGAGGGATGCCTTTTAAGTTTTGCATATAGAAACATAGTAGGCCACGCGGATCGAACGTCAGTACTGAATCTTAACCTCACTCTTTAGTAAACTTAAATTCAAAGTTTCACAACAATACGTCGAGTGTTCTTACTGCAGTGAATTTTTAAGTGTCACCAAGTCATTAGAAAAATGGAACTCAACCGAGAACAAAAACAGCAGTCAACCAGGAAAACGTCGATGCTGTGCGCAAACTCATCATTGAAGATAGACTTGTGACATATCGCGAGATTGAGGCGTCCTTGAAGATCTCAAAGACCTCAATTAAAAAAATTTTACATGAAGAATTAGGAGTAAGAAAATTAGTTTCTCGTTGGATACCCCACCTGTTGATTGTATTATTATTATTATTATTATTATTAATATTATTATTAATGTTCTTGACGAAATGGCTAAAAATCAAAATAAGACCATTTTAAGGCTACCCCCTTATCACTGCGAATTAAACCCCATTGAAATGATTTCTGCAAATATAAAAAAGAACTTTCAAATTATCTGACGTGAAAAACAAATTTGTTTTTTGAAGCGGTCAACAGAGTGACGGCAAGCCATTGGAAAGATTGCATCCATCGCGTTCAAGAGACAATCAAAACAAAGATCTGGGATCTGGCAAATACGATATTCAAATTGAACCTGTAATAATTAATAATAACCACTCAGACGATTATTCAAGTACTTTCAGCGAATAGAGAATTGTGAAAAGTATGTGCACTTCTCTCTATTAAAATAATCATTTATTTTGTTAGATTATTCCAAGACCATTGAGGAAAGTACGGACATGTACAATCTAGCTTTTGCGCATGTTGTGTTTTTTCTGGGCATAAATGGATTGCGAATGGAGTATAGACTCTTCGCGTAAGCAACAGGTGGCGTTCCATTGATAACACCTCTGCGGTGTCTTCCAACTGTCTCGTATTGTAACTATATCCCCTGCTCTCCGTCCTTCCCCTCAAAATCGGATACCTGGTAGAGTTGCAACTCCAACTCTGCTGCCAGCAATTAAATTGTCATCATCGCGAGTTGTCAGTCGCGTGGAGACAAACGCATTCGGTCTGACGCCGGTAGAGTCGGCAGGGTACAATTCGCAACTCGCAACTTTAATGGAAACTATTTAACCTGCTCGCAACTTTAATTGAAATCAAGCCGGTTGTGGGAAGCCATGAAGTTGGAGGGGGAGGCAAGTGTGTATGGGAACGCCTGCCGAATTCGACAAGGGATAATATTCATCTCAATCATGAGATAAACGTTTCTTCCCACAGTTGATGTGGATGCCTGTTCACGTCTGAACCACAATACGGAAAGACGTGAGAATTTGCATACATACTAATCGGAACCTGAGGGAGGTTATATGCATGGTCCTATTCGCCAAAATATACAGAATGCTCAAAGAGTTTGGCCAGATCAACATATCTCGAAACTAATGGTGATTTAGAACGTAATCTTGACGCTTTCTTAAATGAAACAAACCTCTACTTTTGACGCCCAAAATGTAAAAAGCGGGACATTTTATGTTAGAGTATCATTGGCAAAAACCTTGACTATGGGTATTTGAGGGTGTCCAGAAATTAGGTGAAAGACGAAATATCTGAAAAACACGTTATACAGGGTGCGGTAGAGAGAACGGACGTTTTTGGGATGGGTAGTACTCTCCACCTCTGTGTGCGAGAGAGGTGGGGAGGGTGTCGTTTGACTAGTGAGATCCTAGCATTATTTTACCAGTTGTCGTTATGGAGCCTTGGACGGTGGAGCACCGCGTTTTCGCCTATGATTGTTTCGTCCGAAATAATGAATCAGTCATCGTCGTTCAGCGTGAGTTTCGTCGCCACATCAACATTCATCGGAATAGAGCTGTTCCCTCTCGAAACACCATCCTTCGTTGTGTTGA
The DNA here is from genome assembly GCA_963669975.1 of Acanthoscelides obtectus. Classification (NCBI taxonomy): domain Eukaryota; kingdom Metazoa; phylum Arthropoda; class Insecta; order Coleoptera; family Chrysomelidae; genus Acanthoscelides; species Acanthoscelides obtectus. The sequence continues at coordinate 72,799,718 of CAVLJG010000006.1, forward strand.
ATCACTTCACAGGCGTGGTGAACTGATCAACAGAAGACCTAGAGGAGCGCCGCGAACAGTTCGAACTCCTGAAAACGTTGAACGCGTTCGACAGGTCTTTCTTCGCAGTCCGACTCGATCTGCCCGGAAAGATGCTGCTGCACTTCGCCTTAGTGATCGTTCAGTAAGGCGAATTTTGCATATGGATCTCCGCTTTCACCCAAGTTGAGAGAGCGATGTTGGAGACAGTCTACGCGAACTTCCAAGAACGCCTCCAGCACTGCATCAACGATTTCGGCCACCACATACCTGATGTGATTTTCCACACCTGACTGTCACAAATGCTATTTCCTTGTGAACCTGATTCCATCAATAAATTTGTTTTCGAGTAAAAATTAACTGTTTTATGATTTTTTTGAGACCGTCCATCCTCTCTGCCGCATCCTGTATTAGAAATACGTTATAAGATGGAGTTGTGAGCGCATTTCAATGACAAGACAGTTTTCTTATACTGTAACCCCTATTTTTGACGCCGGAAATAAAAAGAGCAAATTCAAGTAGGTACATCCTTTCCAATGAACATGGCCATCATCTTTAATAGTCTAATCATATTAGCAAATTTCCCCGAAATAATAGTAAAGTCTGGTTTTATTGGTGCAAGTTCTTCAAGGAGGTATTTAAAACATGGACGCATAAAATGGGTACACCAATTTTTGTGGGAAAACTTTATTTGACAACAAAGAATGAGAAAACGTGTTTTTTAGGATTCAATCGAAAGTGTTGACAGGAACAAAAAAAAATTCATATTAGATTTTCGGATATTTATGAGTTCTAGTAAATGAGATCACACGTAAGATGGCCCTACTAATAGCAAAAGTGTTATGGCCGAAAAACGTTACGTTTTTTTTCTTCTAAACAAATTCAAACATTTCGTGTTTGTCAGTAATTGTACAAATGCGCTACGATATTCCAAAAGCAATTAGAAACTCTCAAAAACTACTTGACCAATCTACTCCAATTGTGTTGTGGTTATTTAGAAGTACGATTCCTACGAATTTGGAGAATTTCAAATATCTGAGGGAAACCATCGTCGCATTACAAACAAGTGCCAAAACATGCAGTTTGCCTCGGTTTTCGGCTATAACTTTTTGCTATTAGTCGGATCTTTTTACCTGTAGTCTCATTTTGTAGGTCTCATAAATACCTAAAAATCTTATATGAACAGTTTTTTTAGTTCCTGCAAGAACTTTCGATTGAATCCCAAAAAACACTTTTTATAATTTTTTGTTGCCTAATAAAAAATTTTCCCACAAATATAGGTGTACCCATTTTATGCGTCCATGTTTTGAATATCCACTTGAACAACTTGCAGGGCTGTAAGAAGGCAAAGACATTCGCAGTCGAATGATTTCATAATTTTTGACTTAGAAGGTTTACCAAACATTCAAGGATATTGGTTTTTCTAACTCATAACGTAGCATATCTAATTTATTTTAAGGAGTTTCAGTTGCATTGATGCTGCACATATTTTTATATAATCTTGTATCATCTGCATTCCTCCTCCCAAATTTAGAGACATGAAATATTGAATACTATATTTTAACATAAAATTAACGGTCAAACTTTCTTATATGGTATGAGGTGACATGCGATACCTCATTTGAAACGCTTTACCATTTCATGAACCTATAATATAAATTTGCTGCGAAAGTATATCTCTAAATGTTCAACAAAATGTAGGACACTTGACTGATAAAGTCTATATTTAAAACTTTTCCAAGCGAGGACTGACATAACATACTAAATCACTGTGAAATATAATTTAATTAAGCTCGGAATTATTATAAGTATATGCACAATGACGCGTGAGCGTCTCTCTTGTGGTAATCATTTATCCTTATACAATTCCCCAACGCCCAACTTAAATCGAAACTATATAACCTGCTCACAACTTTAATTGAAATCAAGCTGGCTGCGAGGTTTCATAAACCTGGAGGAGGAAGGGTGTGTGTATGTGAGAGTGCCAGTGGAATTCGAGGAATAAGCATATTTATCCCAATAACGGGAACAACGTTTAACGTTTAACATAGCCTGCTTAGTATACTGCGAAAATAAGCTGCGTGTAAGTTTTAACGTTGACTAACGTATAATTAAATATAGTTAGATGTACTGTATTCCGCCGATCAAAAACATATCTGAAACACGCGCTAGCTTCATCTGTGAGAGTTTGGTTCTGCTACTGTCTCACTGATGGTGCTAGGATCCCAAATCGCCTTCTGGTGCTTTTCTTATGCCTTTTTTAATTAAGTGGTGGAATAGGTTAATCAATGCAGGACTAACCAACAACTCTTACCCTCTTCAGAGCAGATTTTTAAATTTATTTTTGTATTGCGTCACTTCATCTTTATGTTTAATAACCAATTAGTGTATGTGGTGAAAAAAATATATAAATAAGCTATATAATATGAATAAAATGTGTAACAATATAAATAAAAAACAATATATGTATGTAAATATAACAATTTATATAAGTGCTCAATTCCATCTTTATGTACGCAAAAATTGCACATTCCATATCCTCACTTAGGTTATAAAATGCATTTTATGCTAATAATTTTTCACTTGTTTCTCAAAATCGAAAATAACTACCGATTTACTGTATCTTAAGGCCGTTTCCTGATTTGTCGGTGCGGTATCGGTGCGGCGGCGGTATGCTCGGTATACGCGGTACCGAAAACTTACCGAGCGCCTATATTTGAATGAGTCCTTTCTGATTAGCGCGGATTGTGCCGTAGCGGGGAGGGATCCGTTCGGTTTACCGCGTCTCGGCACGCTCGTCCAGGCGGCGCTCGGGATTCACCGTAAGTATACACACATGCACTGCAAAATGGCGACAATACATTTAACTTTAGTACTGGAAATTGCAAAGCATCCTGTGTTGTTTAATTATTGGATTCGAAAGCAGTCCATATGTTTCTTTTGACATTCTATACATAGATACAAATTTTGTATCAGCATGTGAAAGTTCTATTGATGCAACAAATAGTCGACAGTTAATATTATTTTCGATGTAAGGATGGTTATGGAGATTTTTTGAAATAAGTTGTGAGATGTATATGGATGATTTTTAAATCTTCATTTCTAGTATTGCAATTATGATGAAGATTAATATTTGGAAACAGGCTATTATATTTCTTAACGTAAGTTACACATTTCAAAATATAAATACCGTGTATAGTAAGAAAATCTCGTGAAGTAAAAATTTCTCTGCAAGAGCCAAGTGGAATCATTCTAAAAATTATGACCATTCTTTTTTGGGCAACAAATGCTGTATTAATTTGGGACGAGTTACACCATACCATAACTTTTATAAGACATCTTTTCGTTTTACTTAAATATTTGCATGCGTTTACATCAAAATTTAGTCTTCAATTAAATTATGTACCAGGTAATCTACAAGAGTCCGATAAAATAAGATCATATATACTTAGGTCTAAGCCGACTTTACGTTGGATGTTAGAATTTATAACAACAGTTGATTATTAAAAATTAACCGATTTATTTGACGCCAAGCAAAGAGTTCATCAAATACACTTTGAATTTCGAAATGAAGGTGATTGATACTTTTTGCAGATATGATTATAGTCGTATCATCTGCAAATTGAACAACAGTGGTACCAGTACAGGTCCTTGAGGACCACCATTTTCAACAGGATATTACTGATACTAGATTGTGTACCAGATTTTCTACTTCCAAGTTTAACTTTTAGGTTTTTGTCCTCTATGTGAGAGATGTCTCATCGATGACGTTAGCATCTTCCATATCACTTTTTGGTTGCCGGAATTCAGTACATCTTGGCTCTCTTCAGGTAGAATAAGCTATTCAGTGCCATAACGTATACATTAGCAGTGGTTGACTTTGATAGAGTCGTATTTTCCAACAATGAAAGAAAAAATGAGAAACCCGAAACGTTCCGAGAAACACTGTTTACACAGAAAATTTTCTGGTAGAAAGTTTAGTGAGTCACTCATTTTATGAGTTGGCACGAACACGCACACATCCGTGAGGCTTTTCATCACCATCCCTCCAATAAACGAACTCTAATAACGTTAGGCGGATTAACATCCACACAACGCACTTCCCTTTAAAAGACTCTTTCGGCTATAAAGGGACAAAAGCCTTCTGCGCAACAAGCCACCGCGGGCTATCTACACCCTCAGCACATACAATCAGACACTCTAAATGATAATGAGAAATTGTGTTCTGTTGAAAAAAAAACGAGATAGATTTAATGTTATTAATACTGGTAAAATGGTTTTGCCGCAGCATTTGCTATAATTTTTGTTAGATTTATCTTTTCAAACGTATTAGTCAGATTCTTTGTTTGATTTGAAAGGACGATCTGCTTTCTAAGACGCGATGAATACGAAAAAGCTTTGGGTGCTATGGTATTTGTAACTAATAAGTCATTTGGGAGGTACTCATGTTATGTTCGGAACTGTACAGGGTGTTTCAGAACTATGGGATCAAACTTGTAGGGGTTATGCAGTGTAACAGTAGAAAACATTTGAGTATAGGGACCCATATCCGGAAAAGTGTCACTACGGCACTACGGCCCTAAGACGCGTTAAAATTTAGAAAGACTTTTGTACATGATATCATCACAACAAAATGTCTTCCTCCAACCTGAATACACCGTTCCTGTGGTTACATGTAAAGTCTTTGGTTTACGAGACTCCAGTAGAAACAGAGCAAGGCTTAGTTGGACGAATTACATCAGCATTTGAAATCATTCAAAACGAGTATCAGATTTTTAGTCAAGTCCGCCGAAATCATGTGTGACGTTTAAATCGGTGTATTCAGGTTGGGGGGAACCATTTTGAACAATTGTTGTGATGATATCATGTACAAAAGGCAAACATTACATGCATTAAATCCTATTTAGTCAATTCATCGTCTTTCTAAATTTTAACGCATCTTAGGGCCGTAGAGACACTTTTCCAGATATGTTTTCTACTGTTACACTGACTAACCCCCTAAATTTGATCCCTTAGTTATGAAACACCCTGTATACATGTACTTATACTTAACAATGTCGGAGACGTTAAAAACATAGGATGACAGCCATACATTCCTTACATTACAGAATTGCAACCTCGCCAGCAGCATCGGCCAGTTCGCGACAGGTTGATATTCTTTCACCGTTGCGCTCGGCGCGGATATTATTATACACATACGTATATATAATATACTACCTTTAAGTGTCAAGGCCAAATTGTGGATGTGATAATGAGTGAAGAAAGTCGTTTTTTCTTTTTCAATATTAATAGATTTGTGAAACATCGACTTTGGAAACAAGCTATAGAGTTTTCTGAAAGAGTTGATTTTCTCTATTAGCCGACAAATTGCATGCTTTGCTAGATAGTAATATAATAAAATTATAGATCAATATTAACAATTTTAACAGAATGGAAATCAAATATGATCAGAATAAAAACAAAACAAAACTATTACAAATAAGTTTGAAAATCTCAATAGAATAATAAAATAAAAAGACGCTGAGTAGGTTCAACTAATAAAGCATTAAGAACCTAAAGACAAAGTAAGACTCTTCTTCTTGAAATTTACACAACAAAATAATTATTACTGTCACAAATGTTTACTTTCAGTGGCATTTAACAACTGACTAGAATGTTCAATCAGGGAGCTTAAAAATAATAGTGTTGGTAATATTTTAGCTAAAATACGGTTTCGTGCTGTCCCAACCAGATTTCCTGAATTGGAAAATAATCTGGAAAGATTCTCAAAACATACCTAAAAAGCAATTCCGTCATCGGTACAGTAGCAACCTTATGTCAAAATCCGAACGACACCTTCCAAGTTATACAATGTGTTTGGTCACGACATACCGATTTAAAAGGGGTATTTTGCAGCTATTTTTATCGACAAATCCACCCCTCTACAATGTCCTACCTCATTCTCCTGGAAATGGCAGCCATATTTATTTTTACGTTACGATTACGGTAGTGCATGTATGAAAATTGTAATAACTGAGTACGTAATTGTCACAGAATGATAAATTTGATGTCATTTGAACGATGATATGTTGTCCTAGCGATTATTGAACTTGTTGTGATACTAACCGTCAAACACACTTAAAAACAAACAAAAACAGAAAAAATATAAAAGAAAATTGATTATTTTGTACATTTCCGCACACCATTCAAAAACTAGACTGTGAAGTTGTACTTTTTTGTGCTAATTCTACAGCTTTTTGTTATCCTAAGTATTCTACGTTAAGCAATAAATGCTATCTAGCATGGGTCAAAATGGGTGTAATAAAATGCAAATTGTTTTCTTTTGTGTTTTGTCTTTCTTTGTTCTTTGTCTTCTTTTAGACATAAAAATGACAGATCAATATTTCTTATAGAGAGTTTGTACATGTTTAATGTTACAGAACCTGTTCAAAATGTTCTCCTTTATTGGTTATGCACATTGTTGTTCTTAAAACAATGTATCGTGTTGAGCGGCAGACCATATCCGTGTCAGCCCTAATTTCGTTCGCAGCGTTATGGATCCATTGCAAGGGGGGTGAGGTATGACATTTGTCGATAAAAATAGCTGAAAAATATTCCCCTCAAATATCGGTCTGTCGTGACCAAACACATTGTATATGAACCGGGAACAGCGGACATACCCAACAGACCGACAGACAGACCGACGGAAATGATTGGCTTAGCTTTTAAGCGATGTATACGAAAAACACAATATCTCATTTCAACAATCAGTTATTAATACTCTCTTGCCAGTTGGTATAGGAACTAAGAAGATATACATTCTTACTAATCCCTACTCATAAATTAGATTAATGACTGTTTGTTATTTAATCACACCAAAATAGCTGAACGGATCTGGATCAGATTTGGCACAGAGGTAGATTATAGTCTGGGATAGCACATATGTTACTTTTTATCCTGGTAGTAACTTGTAAACATACGGACTACAACGCAAACGGTCTAATGAAATTTGACATGAGATATTTCGCGATGACACGCTCAGTCGCTGGTCCGATCGGAATGACTAAGGATATATAAATTGTCATGATTGGTTGAGTCCTCTATGGCCCTATCTCGCTGTATTTTTGAAGATTCCCCGAATTACCGACTACCTATGTTAGTAGATCTTCGGAATTCGCTGCTCAGACTTTAAACGTCACATTCGAGGTGATATGCCGGCCTTACTCAAGGGTTTACTAGACGAATGAAGGGACTTGGTACCTATTCCGCACAACGTGCATTTAAATTATATTCACAGTTATTCGCTTAGCTCGGGATTGTTCGCTATAAGTTGGGGGAGTTTGCAGCTCACGGCGGAGCTGCCTATGGAAGGACCCAAGTCCACGGCGCAGAAACTCGCGATACCGCCTCCCCACTTCAAATTTTGGGCAGGTGGCAGCACTGGCCGTTTTCACGCCCAATAGCCCTTTCTAGAAAACAAGGACTGATTCTGCTCAGCGGGTGTAAATACCTGGACTTGCCTTTTACAAAGCTCATTGACAGTCCCTTCTCATGACTAATAAGTCGTCGAACAGGTTTCATTATTCCCTCAGCGCCAAGATGCCGAAGAGGACTAGAGCTATGAAGCCTAGTTAAACGCAGCACCGTGTCCAAGGGCTGAGGACCGGAAAGACAAGGAAGGATGAACAAGCCCACGAGGGATGTATTACGTCTGGAGAAGAGGAAAGCTACTATGTTTTTATTACAATTACGTGTTTTCTGGGGTAGTAAATCCTCAACATCCCAGGTCGCTATCTGCCAGGAGTCCAACAGGACTTTAGCAACACAGGGTTTGAAGAAAACGTGATAGTTGAGTAAAAAATCCTAGATCCTTCATCATCTGATTTAGGATAAACATGACTTCTTTCCGTATGTTCTATATATTCTGGCACGCACTTATCTGTCATGGAAATAGAATTTTTTGGTTAAGAATAAATGCTAGCGGAAACATCAATGTGTCTTTTAAACCACATCCACAGCGCTCTTATTATTAAAAATGACCGATTTGGCGTAAACTGGATGGTTCATAAATCCAGTAACCTATAATGAAATATCAGTTAACGTCCAAGTAATGAATAAAAAAAAGGAGGCAAGTGGACTGATTAAGCACTTCTCACACCGTTCTGCTCTGATTTTCAAATTATTGAGACATAGATGTGGGTTTTACAAATGTCTCGATAGCACCGTATTGCAAATTTAAAAAGACATCTGTCAAATTTGAAGAAAAATGCTTTGACATATTATTCTCTTCATAATTCTGTACAAAATAAATATTTGTGAACGGCAAATAATCGCCTGTCTCGTTGTGACTCTATGGCTCTTTACTAACGAAACCCGAGGTTGTGGGTATGAAATTTGTGCCCCCTGCTTGGACCTAGACGGGGTAAGGCAGTTATGTATTTCTGAGGCCGGCTGCAACTAGAGATGACCCTTTTCCGTAGATTTTGCTCTCTCGACTCGTTCAGCTGCACCTAGTAAGAACCCCACCGTCGTTGATTTTTCAAGCACAGTCGAGGCATCTCTCTGAGGATGGAGTCCCTATGCAACTGGAAGCGCCGCTTTTCTCGCGGGCTTTCTCAGCAAGTCGCAGCCTTTGCCCATACGGACAACTGCTTGGCCGCCACCGCACCGCAGGTCTCCGTTGGGACAAGAAATTCCCCACATTTTACCTTCAGCCCATCCTAATTAATTACCGCAGAAGTTGCCAGTAAGCGACAAAATAAGGCGTTTGCATTATGCGAAGTCCGTTTTCTTAGCGTGACCATCTCGATTTAGATTTGTCCAGTGATGGGAGTTTACGCGTATACATTAATTGTCTACTTTTTGATGTATGCAATGCGTATACTATGAATACATTGAGTATACAATGAATTCAATGTATACAATGATGAAGACAATGTATAGAGTAGCATAAGTGAGGTTAGGTTGATTCGCGAACGTCAGAAACTTGGTAAACAGTGAACCAACAACTTAAGAAAAATATTGCTGGACTTTCCAAGAACAAAGAAATCGATGAAATAGGGTTCATTTGTTGCTCTTAATTTATTTAAAACTGTATCTATGTATACGTATATAAATATTATATATTTTTTCATTATTTATAAACTGCTTCCATAGTCAAACCAATAATGCAATATTGCAGAATTTGTGTCTATCCTGAACTTTCAGTTCCACCTAAAATCTGAGAACCATTAGGATCGATCTGGAATTGATCCCAAACAGATTTAACAGAAATGTGTATTTGAGCATAGAAAACAATGCGTTGCAGCAAGTTACAGTTGTGTTCTGTGGCCTTCATCACTGTTGTGCCAGGCAACGTGATGTGTGGCGCACTTTTTCTACACAAGTGGTGCCCGCTTGCCCCCTCTCTCTCTCTTCCTCGTACACATTAAAATCTAAAAGGGAAACGGACTTTCGCTAGCACTACTCGTATATGCAAGTAGTTGAACTATGATTTGCTATTGTATACATTATATACATTTTGTACATTGTATACGTGAATATCGAGACGTATACAGGGTTATCAAAATTAAGTGTCCACCATTAGTAACTTTGTTATTAGTGAAAATACAAAGTTGTTTGAATTAGCAAACTAGTAGCATTTTTAACGCTGGTAAAAATGAGAAATAAAAAAAAACAATTGAGAGTCGTTATTTTGATCTTTTTCAGTAAAATAACATTTTTTTAAATGGAAACCCCTGTATATTATATTTTTTTCTGTTAAAGCATCAAATTTTAAACAAAAAAGCTTACAATAACTTTTCTCCTAGGTTACAAATTGTTGAAGTTATGGCCTCCAATCTGAAACAATTAAATTGTATCGACAAACTTTATTTTCAACATCAACTTATAATCTTACAAAATACAATAACAATTTTTTTTAAAGAAGATGCTCGAAAACACCACCTTGTTCTTCAATACATTTTTGGGCACGTTTTTCAACTGCTCGAACTGTCTTAAGTATGGTCCTACCATCTATCTGGGTTATCTTTTCCCTAACTGCAGTCTTTAACGCGTCAAGGTTATCGTACCTTCACTTGTAAATTTGGTTCTTTAAGTAACCCCACAAGAAGTAATCAAGTGGGTTTAGATCTGGTGATCTGGGAGGCCACTGTATTGGGCCATTTGTTCCTATCCACTGATCATTAAAAGTAGTACTTAGAAAATGATAAGTACCTCTGGAGTTGTGGGCAGGTGCGCCATCTTGCTGAAAATGCAGATGATGTCTACTTATAAGATCCAATTCGTCTAAGAAATTAGTCAGAATTTCTGACATAAATTCCACATATCTTTCACCAGTTAGGGTTCCCTCATAAAAGAACGGGCCAACAATTTTTGAACCAATTATACCGCACCAAACGTTGAAACTGAAACGGACTTGTGGGCCTCTTGGATGTACTAACAAAAGATTTTCTCTTGACCAATAATGGTGGTTTTTTCTATTAAACATTCCAGAATTTGAAAAATTTGATTCATCTGTCCATAAAAGGTAACGAAAGTTATTTACATTTTGGCGACAGAAGCTAAGATACCAATGGCAAAAAACAAGTCTTCTCTCTGGATCCCCTGCCAAAAGCGTTTGAACTGGTCGGTACTTATACGGAATAAATTTGTATTTTTTTAAAATCCTTTGAACAGTACCATAACTGAAATTAGAGTCCTTGAGAATATCTGCTATTGAATTCTCACGATAAGCTTCAAAATATCCAATAACTGCAATTTCCGTGGCCTCGCTTATTATGAATTCTTTTTTTGCCCTTGTTTTAGCAAAAACATTTTCGTTGCCCCTAAATTTTCGATAAAGTCTCAGAAAATATCGTTCATACGGTTGAATGCGAGCGGGATATAATTCACTGTAGTATTCTCTTGCTCTCAAGGAGGATTTTCTGCACACTAAATAGCATTCTAACATATCACACTTTTCTTCATGGGAGAACATTTTTCTTTAAATTAATGACACAATAAAGGTTATAAACAAGTATTTACACTAATGTTTGACATTATTTGATTTTATCATTGTTTTCCAAAGCCTTCTAGTTGCGAGTATGTCCAGTTTAACAATTTGTCGCTTATCTTAATGCTGTCAAATCGCGAACGCCATGTTGTTTTCATAGCCGTCTTAATATTATAATACTGCAAATAATTAAAAATATTTATCGTTATTTTGACTTTATTTTTGACTTTAGCGGAAAAGTCATTATGAACTTTTTTGTTTAAAATTTGATGCTTTAACAGAAAAAAATATAATATACAGGGGTTTCCATTTAAAAAAATGTTATTTTACTGAAAAAAATCAAAATAACGACTCTCAATTGTTTTTTTTTATTTCTCATTTTTACCAGCGTTAAAAATGCTACTAGTTTGCTAATTCAAACAACTTTGTATTTTCACTAATAACAAAGTTACTAATGGTGGACACTTAATTTGGATAACCCTGTATATTCACCATTGTATACAGTGCGCCCATCACTGGATTTATCTGTTGTTTTAATTTACCTCAAGTATAATATTGTAACTAAATAGTTGCTGGGCTTCGGTTGCGTTAAGGTATGCTTACGCATTATTTATTGTGATTCGGATTACACTTTTGATATTCATTTATTGTTTTTTTACACACAAGCAGCCGCGCAGGTAGAAGCCTAAATGCCAAGGCTCCGCGTCTGCTGTGAGGAGCTTCAAGAAATTTTGTTAATCCGATTTTTGAAATGCCTAAGGTAAGTAGAACCTGAAAAAGCCTCCTCATGTAGATTGTTCAACAACCTCGATACCCTGGAGATGAAGGAGCGATCGTATCCGCCAGTTCTGGATGTACAAAGTTCGACACGGTTAGGGTGGGACGCCGGAGTTGGGCGAGTCTGTCTGGCAGGTACATCAAACAGCACCGAGCATGGATAATTTAGTTGTTGTGGCAGCACCTCAAACACGCAAGCAATACTCGAGGTCTTATTTGGGAATTATACAGTTGACGACATCTGTTCGTGCCAGATAAAGTCTTCGATGATCTGCCGCGGGCTCAGAATAGTATCACATACTTACCTACTAAGTTTCTGAAGAGCGTCAGAGTATTCTTACCTGGAATAAAAATAATCAGTATGTAATTTATATTGATAACTTTCATTAGAACTTATTTACGAAGTTTTTAATGTACGGTCTTTGTCCAAAACTTGTTTGACAATTCATAACTTCCAAAAAGCTAACTATATGGCTATTAATATTATGCTGTCAAATATCAATTGGGATAATCTGCTTCTGCATTGTTCAGATGTCAACGAAGTGGTTCAAATTTTTACGGTCAAGCTCCAACATAGAGTTGAAGCAAGTGTACCTAAATATAAAATCAAGCGTAAATTTCGCATTTACTTTAAGCAAGAAACCAGAATCATCGAGAGTAAGCAAAAATATCACAAGAAGTTCGAATTGTATAATGATTTAGGAGCTTACGCTGAATACTCGGCATTGAGGAAAAAATCTAAGTAGTTGATAGCCAAACACTTTCAAAGCTATGTAACAAAAAATGTAGAAAATGAAATTCAAGTTGATTCAAAGAAATTTTGGAAGTTTATAGCAAATAGTAAAAATTCAGATACCATCATCCCTCAGGAAATAACATACAACAAAAAAAGTACTAATGAGCCAATCGAAATATGTAATTTGTTTGCCAAGTACTTCAGCAGCGTATTTTCTACAAATAGTATTTCCTATGGACGAAGGAATACCCAAAGGTTTAAAAACAGTCCGTGAAAAGCGAGTACTTGAAATTATAGACACTTTAGATAGAAAAAAGTCTGCTGGAATTGACAGTATACCAAAAATATTCATAAAAAAATATAAAATGAATTTATAGAAACCTCTTACTTCAATTTACAAAACCTCTTTAGGACTTAACACATTCCCCGATGCTTAGAAGAAATCCTGCGTTACACCTACTTTTAAAAGTGGAGACAGGTATATGGCAGACAATTCGTGCACAACCAACTATTTTGGTCTCGATGGGCTTTACAAGGCAATTTAAAAATGTTCTGTGACTTATAAAACATGGTAACTTAAAATTATTTTGTGAAAGTCATGTATTATGTTTTATTTTACGTTTATTATTGTACTCAAGTTAGCATTTGTATTTATTAAAACATTGTATTTTGGGGGAAAAATAAACGTATACTCAACTCAACTCAACAATTACGGGGCTATGGGGAAGCTGTGCATATTCTCGAAGATGTTCGAAAAGCTAATTGATAACGAAATAATTTTTGATGTAAAAAATCTAATCATTCAGCAACAGCATGGATTGTTTCTGAAAACGTGCCTGGATACCAATTTGCTTTGTTTTTCTGACTACGTTTCCGATGCTTTGGACAGAAACTTCCCAGTCGATGCGACTTACACCGACTTCATCAAGGCTTTTGATCGAGTTAATCATAATTTGCTATTGACAACGCTTGCTGAGATTGGTGCCCTTAGCCTTCTTGTAATGTGGGTTTCATCTTATTTGCGCGATAGAGAATTCTTCGCGTGTACAGACGTGTATAAATTCAGAGTTCTTGTTCCATTATCGAGAATTCCTCAGGGTAGCCACATCGGTGCATTACTCTTCTTAATTCATATAAATGATATCGCACAATGCTTCAGCCATTGCCAGTTTCTTCTTTACGCAGATGACTTAAAGATGTATCGTACAGTTGAAAGCCTTCAAGGCTGCGTCAAAATACAGCCAGATATCGACAAACTCAGCGATTATTGTCAGAGAAATGACCTGACACTTAACACTAAAAAATGTTTTTCAATTACATTCACAAAAAAAGAATGCGTATCAAATCGAGAAAGTCAATATTAATTCAGCAATATTCGGTGTCTGGGTGTTACCCTAGATACGAAATGGAGCTTCAATAGTCATATAGACGGAACCATAAGTAAAACAAATAAGATGATTGGCTTAATCAGAAGACACTCAACAACCCTTCTGCCCTGTTAATCACTATATTGTTCGTTTATACATAGTAATCTTTCTTTCGCGTCTATTATTTGGAACCTACAGTACGAAGTCCACATAAGACGAATCCAGTCTGTTAAATTCTGGCTTACAAGGTGAGTATCATTGTCCATAATCACGATTGTAGCTTGGGTAAGGGACGGATATTATCTGATTCATGTTTTCTTCACAGAATCTTGAACAATCAAATTGACTGCTTTTACCTGTCATCGAAAATCAATATAAATGTACCGACAAGAGTGAATCCTAGACACTCTCAAGTACTTTTCCAACTCTCTCGCCACTGCTACGAATGCAACGAAATCTCAACAATTATGGCAAATTCGCTGATATTTTTGCTTGTGAAATAATAAGCTTTAAATACTTGATAAAAAACAGAATGTTGGTCACTCCCTTGTAAGCTACATTCCCATTCTTTGTAATAATTTTTATTTTACTGAATTTGATGTTTATATTTCATATATGTTATGTAGATCAATCCTTACATTTTAGTACGTTTAACTACATGGTGGATGTCTATTTTGGAGATTTTCTCTGTTTGACGTCCCTAATTTGTCAAATACACCTAATTGAATAAAGCGGGCTGAGAGATATTTTCCAGAACAGAACATTATAAGAAGGCATCATCCAAATAGCCTAAGCTCCCATGGTCCATGTAAAAAAACAGCATTGCGAAGCATCAAAAACAGACGAACTCCGACTTACTGCTCCGACTAAAATACCGGTCTAACAAAAAACCCCCTCCGAATTTACATCCTCCTTAAAATTCCCATATTCCAAATTTAGCGAATACCAAAGGCGAATGTCGGCACATAAGAACAACCCTCGAACGCAAAAAATTACCAAGGGATCGATAAAGCATAGGGAAATTATGCGCATTTAAATTCTTGGATCCATTTTAAATTGCGGAATAGGAGTATTATCGAGGAGTTTCGGCCCTTTGTGGAGTACGTGCATATACGCCAGGATCTCGTTATATTTAATATATTTATCTTTGAGCATTATCTCGGTTCGATGGAGTCGCATACGAGCTCTATGCTCTGAGAAGATTGAAGGGTGAGGATATAGAATTCCTGGAAGATCCCTACGCCTTTGTATTATATACATATATGATATGATGAAAGCTTGAAGGATTGGTCACCCGAAGATTACCAAGCGAGATAGGAAAACCAATGGAGTAGAGATTATCCGCAATCGACCCTTCTTAATTCTTGCGAGTTGATATCCTTTTTCCACTACTAACTCAAGAAACCGGTATTATTTATCGCATTTCTATGAAGAGAAATTATTTTTTTCCACCCAGATGAATAATTATGATAATGAAGGAGTCTGAATAATGAACGTGTCCATTCACAATAGCCTCATAAGCTTGTTGGGCGCATAATTGTAGTTGCTATCAAATCCTTTATTCATGTTTGAATATTATCAATAATTTTGTTCACTACAAGTAAATGTAATGTCTATTTTAAAACGGAAACTATTGTTATGATTGTATTTATTTATCCCATTATTTTGACAGTTTAACGGTCCCATGCTACGGATTTAGGCTAAAATTTTCAATAGCAAGTTAACTTTCAAGCTGGGTAACCATGGAGCCCATATACGAGAACCAGGAAAACCGGCAACTTGAGAAAAAAACGACACCAAAACTTGACGCCTGACTGAGGGAGCAGTGAGCAGAAGGCGTAACAGATACTGTGCTTGCGCAGGTATCTGAAGTTGGGAAAAATTTTAATTTAAAACTGACTTACGCTGATACCACAGTTTGTTACTAGACTAAATGAAATCTCCTCCGTAAGACCATAAAAGTTAAACATCTAGGTGCCAGCTTACAGGTCTGACGAATTACTTTTGTTTTCATGGTTCATAAATTACACTCAATGCCTTATCTCTTTTAAGACACCTGGAACAAATTCTTGCACATTTTGGTTATTCTTGTCTCAGGATCTTCAATGACTAGATCGACTAATCTTGTCGGTCTTTGAACAAAAGATTGAGCTTTCCACCAGAACTTTGGTGAATAGCAGACATTCCGAACAATGGATATGTTACTGTTTCTTCCCGTTAAACAATTCATCACCGCACAAAGGGAGTCTTTTCAATAGCTCTTCACAAATAACAAAATAACAGCAACAATTTCCAACTATTTATACCAAAAAATAAGCTAAAATGGATTAGTTAATTTACTATGAATTAAATGGCACTTTTTGGTGTTAATATGGCGGATCTGTCAAAGGACAGTGTTACCCGATGGGTTTGGTATAAATAGCGAGGGTGATGCTCTCTATCTTCGGAATGCATGATACCCCCCAAAAAATTCCTCAAATAAATCTCCCCAATTTTGGCAACTATGTTAAACCACCACTGGTACAAGTTTCGGGGTCATTTTTACAGAATGATCAGCGTTTCCGTAACATCTCCTGGCATATAGTGTCCATGTTGAATAACTATTACGTGACGTTGACTATAATAATAATAAATAAGTGAACCGAAAATTCATTTTTCAAGTTCTGGTTAACTGACTTATAATCGTTGATGCGGCAACGCTGCTTCTAGCATTTGATATTCGTGTCACGTGTCAACCGTGACAACCATCACGGTCATTGTGAAGAAAAATAGGTTATACGTATTGCGATGTAACCACAACCTTCTATTACACGAATATATTTCGCTTGAAGGTTTTGAAAATGAGTGAAAAGCGAGAGGTGTGTCGAAGTGCGTTCGTAGCATCTATTTTTGTAGCGGGAGCGTCCTTTTCCTACACACCATACTCTAATGCAGACACTGCGACGGCTATATCTAACAGTGTTGTCGATCACTAAGGAAGTCCAAACCTCGCACATTTATACTATGCGCCTCGGGATATAAAAGGGCTCGGCCAATAATGGCATACTTCTCCCGCAAGGTAGGCAGTTTGCGTTTCTATTGTACCTGTTAATGATAAGTTTTGGGGTATCTGAAAAATTTGGCAAAAAAAAATCCTCAACATTTTGTTTTATTCGAAAAACTCATCGTAACTTGCAGTGAATGACAATCTGTTACATTGGTCGTTAGTTTTAAAGTTCCTGGAAAAGAATCTGGAGTTATTTTAAAGTCCTTGGTACTACCTACATGCTTAGTACATTACAGATAACTCTTCCCTACTTTTCAGAACCATCTGTGGCAACGCCATTTGGATAAAGCAATCCTAACTAAGCCACCATAAGCGATAATAGCTTTAGAGGAAGCGGCACCATTCAACCACTATTGCGCCCTCTAGCATCAGTGTGAAGTATTATACTCCACATCCTCAAATCCATTTTATTTCCAATTATTTCTGAATTTTGAACAGACGTTTCTTTTTCCATTACTATGCAATTCTTAAGATCTGAAAGAGAAAGAGTATCTGAAAAGCGGTAAAAAATGCGGCTTAAAACTCAAAAGAACACGAAAGAAACCCTAGTAATCTATCAAAATTTAATCTGGAATTAATTTGACGTTATATGTGGTTCCATTTATACATTATTATCAGTCCTGTTCGTACAGCAGTCACCCACCTGTCAGTGACCGTGTCGAACCCCACAAATCCCGTTCACTCTGCCAGGCAACATAGACGGAATTCTCGCGGCCGGGTTCCAGACACGATCACCTATTATTACTTAAACATTGACACAAACTGAGCTACGCTATCTTCCAGTATCATACGTTATCACTATCACTAACTGCAGGTGTTCGTGACGGTCACCTCCGGGACCCTTTTGCCTCTTCGGCTGTTGAATTTGTTATTCACCGTTAGCATAGCGTAGACCCACGGCTAGCACAATAAAAAAATATCTTAGTGTTGTGCAATTTTAATCGTTCCTTCATTGTATACAATTTTACTATGCGCGAAATGTACTATATCCCGTTACTGGTACTGCTTCACCATTTTGACAAATAATATGATGAGTGACAAAAAAAGGTAAACACCTACTTATGTTTATTAGAATTTAATAATTTTTTACATATCGATTTATCTTGCCATGAACAACAAGTGATAAAATGATCAGGTGGGGATGCACGATGATCGGGCAAGAGTGAGACGGTGAAATACGTGACCCATAATTTGACAGAGTGTCACCGCCAAATACCGATTCCTAGGCCAAACTCTTTTCAATGATTCTCTTTTTGCGAATTTTATAGTTTATTGATTGTAGAATTTCACACGTATTATATTTGTCATTATCAGCGACTCAGTATTGTGTTGAAATCTTTTGGACACTAATGTTAAGTATTATTAACGACCTTAGAAATTTCCTCATAAGATATTGTTGGTCCTTCGTAGACAGATTTGTTTCTGCCTACAGTCTGCCCATAAGCAACCAGCGCGCAACCTGTGATGTCTACACGTATTAACCATATATGAATGTTTACCTTCCTATCAAGATACCTTCTGTTAAAATTCCTTTTTCAAAGTACAGTCTACTCGGCTCTAGGTATAGGACTTTCTCACATATCGC
This sequence comes from Acanthoscelides obtectus, assembly GCA_963669975.1. Taxonomy (NCBI): domain Eukaryota; kingdom Metazoa; phylum Arthropoda; class Insecta; order Coleoptera; family Chrysomelidae; genus Acanthoscelides; species Acanthoscelides obtectus. The sequence goes on from CAVLJG010000006.1 coordinate 72,818,219, forward strand.
CATCCCTATTTTGATTTACAATACCTAAAGTACAGTCACAGTGAAATGCCTTATATGCGACGTTACCGTAGGGTTTTGGGCAGCCGAAAAGAATTTGAATGCTTGACATCATAATAGCAACTCTGGATATTCCTTTTTCTTCATAGATTTCTTGAGACAGGATCTCGACATTTACATTCCAAAGCAGAAACATCAAATGAAATAAAAAGCAAATTAGCAGAATCAGTCACATCTCCATAATTTCTCGTCGTGTTATTATTTGGTCCCAGAACGCTGAGTCTGCGATCTCCAATTTGTGACATTCCAAGCTAAACCGATTTAGAAATTCCGAATAAAATTACAATAATTTAATTGTATGGACCCATGTTTATTTTAAGTTGCCAGACCTAATAAATAATTTGGATTAGTAGAGGGTAGATGGAGTTCTAATTTCATTATCGGAGGGTTGTTGCTAAGATAAACATGCCACGGAGAGAGAGAATTACGCAACGGTGTTTAATATTACATGAGCGTTAACTGAACAAGAGAAAATGGGAGTTTGAACGTTATTACTCGATTTAGAGAATCCCATAGAATGTACTAGAAGCTTTCCCCAGTCCCTTCAACAGAATCTGTTTACCTTTTTTTTCCATTTACTCTATAATATAACAACCATAATAACAATATAGAGTGAGTAAAAAAATATGTCTCAATCCACAGAAGTGCAATGCCTGTATATGGATCAGTTGTATCCCGAAACGTGTGGCATTCCAAAAACAAAAAAAACAAAACTAAAGGAAACTTAAAGAAAGAATTATTATCAAAGAGGTGTGTTTTAGATGACAATAACTTTTAATGAAAATTTGATAGGAGTTCCTATTGAGCGAATTAATTTTGGTAATTTCTTTTCAATTTATTATTTATTTCGAAACTGTTTTAAGTCTTTGGAAACGTGTTCATATAGTGTTGGAGCCAAATAGAGAAATGTCTCTTAATTCTGGTTTTATAAGGTTCAGGGACAGTTTCTGCACGTAGTTTATAATAGAATATCATAGCAATGTGTGATTTTATCGCGCTCACAACTTTCTGATAATGGCTGATAGAAAGAAATGAAGTTACTTAATATCAAATACTTTTGTTTCGTTATACAAATCATTTGTTGAATACAATTCGTTTATGTCTAGTCTAGTGAATCTGGAATATTCGATGGTTCCGTAGATGTAATATAAACTTGTCTTTGGAAGCTTAATATATGGCTGTATTCAGGAAGAGGTGCGCCAACTTTCAGAAAAGTAATGGGTGAAATAAGCGTAATGCCCAGTTGTAGTAAACGGTCCCTTAGTATGACATGTGGTATAGTGGGACACACATTAGATATCACTAATCTGTCTGCGGGTATGACCAATCGATGTGCAATTAAATTTTAATATTTCCATGAGTATCTAAGAACTGGTCAAGTATCTGTTGATCTTCATCTGTTATTTCACCCGTTTCTGTTTTATATTGAGTAATTCCATGTCCAGATCTTTGCTTTCTATTGAAAATATCATAGATAGTATACCACAGTCTTTCTGTGTAATGCAAATTACCATCTAGTTTCTGAAAATAGTACTTTTGTTTTGTTTCTCTTACAAGGACTATAAATTTATTATTGTATTGATTATAATTTGTCTATGTTTTCCTTCGTTGGTAATTGTTTCATTAATTTATAAATTCTTTCCGTTTGTAGATTTTTTCAATCCTTTAGTTTATCCATTTGCTTCCACATTTCTCTTTATGATTTAGTATTATTTCATTGGTACTATCTTCTAATTTCTGATTATATTAGTGTGTTTGTGGTTTCATCTAAAGTATTTGCGTAATGAAGCTCATTCCACGATTCCTTTCCAGCGTATTTGTGCTATCAGTCAACTTGGATTTTGTGTTATTTTCATTGTTCGACATATTACTGGTCTGATTCTTGTTTTGTGAACATACAAGTAACATGATAGAGCAATGTTCAGTTATATCACTCTCTTAAACTCTAGGAGTATTAGAAAAATTACGTTGAAAGTTTTTTTGATGAAACAGCGGTTAATGCAAGATTCGCTAACAGGTCGTGTTATCTTATTTATATAAGATAAAAGTCCATTAATGGATAAAATATTTTCGTATTCATTTTCATCTAAGCTATTTAGGTTAATGAAACCTGTAAAAGTATGATCATTAATTTACAATGCATGAGGATCTGAAGATGGATTATCAATAATAGTTTATAGATATAACGAAAATTATTTCTTACAAAGACAAACACTTCTTCATTTTGGTTATAGTTACTAAAGCTGTACAGAGTAGCGCTCATCCAGATAAGAAAGAGATATGTCACTCACTCATTATGTATTCAATTCAAAAGTAAGTTTGAATAACCAATATTATTTTTGATATGATTTTCAGTATTCAGAATCTGCCTTTCCCGGGTACTTCAATATAATATCCCAGCCATTCAATGAAAACTATTCTGCTAAGGTTACGTCAAGAGTTTATAGTAGAGATCGCCTAGCGAAAGAAAGCATAGAAACAGCTTGTAGAGCCGCAAGGTTCAACGTTGGGGCCGCTTTTTTTCTGCGCTATACGGAAGAGAGATATTATTATAAATGGCTAAAGAAGGTGGAATGGGCATTTTTCAGAGCTATATAGGCATCTTTCATGAAGTTGATACACAGGGTAACCTGAGACTTGATAATTGATGAAACATGGGCTAAAATTCTACAATTTCGCAAAAAAATACTAGATTTCAGGTCAGATAGGTAACCACAGCGTTGCGTTTCAAAGTCTACATTAATGTAACTCTGATGTGATAACAGGGTTCACCCACCCTTTGCAGTAGGGTTAGTAACCCCTGCATCAATCTGTGTACCCCGCGGTTATTTTAACTTTTTCGGCAATATAAATAATTCAAAACTGCTGGGGATATTTAAGATTAAATCTAACCATAGGCGGTCGCAAGCAAAACAAATTTTTGCAATATCCAAAAGAGAGAGCTAGTTGGGCTACGGCGGCAATTTCTAGTTTTCATTACACATGTTTTATTGGTATTTTTTTAACATTGCGTGAAAGAAATATATTTTCGCTGACTACATTGATTGCCCCACTACGTTGCATCCTGTTTTTATGGGAGTCTCGAGAAGGAGACAATCATCTTGGATCTTGTTTTCTCTTCTTTCTCGCTTAAAAAATCATTACAGAAACTGTTGCTCAGCACAATACGTGCTTGATGGGGCTTGTTTAATCAAGCTTTAATAACAGATCTACAAACGAGTATGCTGTATGACAAAAAGCTCTTTAGACAAGTTATGACGTTGTTCCAGCCATGGGACAGGCGTAACTCAGAACAATGTTGCATTCATAGTACAAAGCAGCAAACTAATGATGATGATCAACACAATGAGTATGACCTACAATGGAAGTAGTAGTATAATAAGCACAAACTGAAACGTACCTTACAACAAGCATTGCGTATCATTGCAATGCTGGTTCCGTACATAGTTCATATGTTCAGTTTGCTCCACTATGAAGTCGCCTTTCGCAATGAAATCGAAATAGCAAACACTTCACATTACTATATTGCATTGTTTAGTGACATTTTGCATGAGAGATTCAAAATTTTTCATCCAAATGCTAAAACAAATACGGCCAGTAAATGGAAATATTTTTGACATCGATGACAGCCTGTGATGATAACTATTAAAGCCTATTGTGTGATGCAGATGTTATATTTTCCTTTAAACGTTCTCAACGTTATTGTTCGTTCAAAATCGAATAGATCATTTTTCAAACGGTACTCAATCTTCAACTCTAAAAACGCATTTTTTAGAGTCGGGGTTGTCCTAAAACAGTGTTGAACTTTAACCAGAAGGATTTCTATGGATTATCTAAAAAGTTGTAATTAGGCCGCAAAGGAAAACCATTTTTGCTTGACAGTGACATGAGTTGTAGCGGAAGACTGTAAAAACGATAGTTCAGATTTGGTAGCAGCATTGCCAAATCAACGGTCAGAGTTGGTTAACAAAAGCTTGAATAACGAACTCAAGGATGAGAAGTAGTTAACTTACGAGTTATAGTTACCAAACATGAAAGTTAACCAGCGACTGAAAAACTGGACATTATACCGCACCGGGATCCCGGACTGTTGCCTGAATGATCATGTTGTATCGCTCTAGTGTGGCCAAAACGTGGCATATACCACACTAATTCCACTGTTAGAGATTCCCACCCCTGTCAATCAAGAATTCCGGACACCCTGCGGCTGTTTTAACTTTTGCGAGTTGATAAATAATTCAACATAGTTGGAGAGATTGAATCTAATCGAATCAAGGGACGAGCACCATCGAAGGGTCCTAGCCAAAACAAATATGATATAAAAAGGGAATTATGAAGATTAAAGGACTCCGACACGGTTCTGACAGAGAGAGATCGACCAAGTTTTTCTAAGGGGCCAATGACGGCAATCGATATGTGTTTTTCTCCTAGGGGAACATCCTGATTATCATTTAGAGTGTCTCCTGATTTTAGGGTATGGATTGGCAGGGATCGCCTTTGACGTTTTTGTCCTGCTTTGCTGCAGAGGGGAGGTGTGGATGCCGAGAGCGACAGAAGTATTTTATGCATGCAGCGTTCCGCATGATATTGAAGGGGAGGAGTGGCAGTTTGGGATATACGTGCCATATTTCTTCATTGAATTGAAGTGCTGGCAGATCTGCCAAAAAAATTGTTGGATTAGCATATCTATTACGTTAGGAATTGCGGGCAATAATTAAACAGGGTGAAGTACATAAGATCTAGAATAGGTCAACTTACGGGCTCTTTTGCACCTCTAGCCATAATAAGCTTAAAATCCGTCATTCTGATATATCATCCAATCGTTTTCCGTCAATGGAACTCAAGAGCCTTGTAACGATGACACGGAGCAGATTTTGTGGAGTCTCATACTTGGTCGGCGCATTATTCGACTACCTCTATTGTATCTGTTGTCTATTTCTGTACAGAACCAGACTAGGTTGACGTCACTACAGAAAAATACTCCATCTGCAATTATCTCAGAACTACTCATTTGTAATGTATCAAGTTTATCTCTGTGGTACAGATTTGCAAGATGGACTGATGGAACGCAAAAATTGATTTTCTCTAATGACAATTACTCCAGTGAACCGACCCAGAACAAATTACCAACTTAATCATTGACCTCAGAAAACTTCGATACAAGTGGACAGAAGGAAACTGGGAAGAAATAGAGAAAAAGTGAAAAACAAAGAAGAGGGAGACGTTCAGGGGGGTAGAGAAGGAAATTGAGATATTTGTTACTGAAAAAGTTCTGATCTACTGCTAAGAAATCAAGATGATGCTTTTCGGACCAGGCCGAAAAAACATACAGCGTCAGCGCTCTCCTATTGTGAAGCAAGCCTAAGGCCCGTATCGTCAGTTGTCCCTACAATTGTAGGGCGCGTTTATGACCTCCTTGATTGTCATAGTTTTCTATTTCTCCGTGTCAGAACTCTATTTTGAGGTTATGTCACAAACATCTATTTGCATCAAAGTGTACTTGCTTTTGAGTTATATCATGTTTTATCAGCCTGCAATTTCCTACAATTTAAAAAGAAAACATAGCTTCACAATAGGAGAGCGCTGACGCTGACACGGGACAAGTGTAGTCTAGAAATTTTTGAAGGAGAGAAAGCAGTATGACAATCAAGGAGGCCATAAACGCGCCCGACAATTGTAGGGACGACTGACGATACAGGCCTAAGTCTTTGGAGAATGTAACTTTTTTTAAGCCGGCCCTTGTTTACATACTTATTCGATATGTCATTTACTTTTGACATATCTGGTTGACCAGACAATCTTTATGGGTCTTATAGATTGTAGGAGTTCTTATTTAGTGGAACTTTTCCATCAGATGTTCGAGTGATGCTATTTTGTATACCAAGCTTCACAGCGAAACACATAAGAAGTCGTATCGCATCCGTCTGATGGTGCTATGGGAATACAGTGAAACTATTTCTGTGTTTTACTACGACACTTTTCAAAACAAGTTGTTCCATTGGATGTTATTTACAAAATGCAAAATTTCATGGCCTTGTACGTACCTTAATGAAATCTGGCTCGCCTTAATGTACCGTAGAGGAACTCAAGGAACAAACAAAACTGCCTGAATTACGCGAAATAGGTTTAATTTCCCTAATTTGTTTTTTTCACTATTTGCTCCTTCGCATTCGCTCTGGCGCTCCGAAAATAAATTTAACCGTCTTAACAGCGCCTTAAGAGAATATTAAGAGATTAAAAAAAGTCCGCTCTGAGGAGCCCGCCACGGCGTGACAATTTTTTTATAGCCTTCCACGAGTTATGCTTGCAGGAATGGGATGCAAATTGGGTTCTCAGATTTTCCGGATGCTAAAATAAAAAACGCGAAATCCGGGAATGTGATTCAGCTTGGAGACAGGTTGGCATGAATTATGATCAATGATATATCTTAGTATGAAATATGAGTCGAATGTAATAAAAGCAATGTAATAGTAGTAATCGTGGCGGGGAGACAAAGCCTAGGAACTAAGGCCACATATTGATCCTTTTTTGCATACTCCTACTTCCCGTTTCCATCTGCTGGTTAATAAGCATTAAGTAAACCAGTTCCAGTAAAGCGATGTACCCATTTGATCTTGCACCGATCTGGCGCGTACCTACGCATATAGACAAACACATCATCAATAGCTCGGGATCCAACTTTGAAAGTCGGTATTTCAATCCGTAAGCTTCTAAGCCTACGTGCTAGCGGCCGACACTTCTAGGTGCAATACTCGAGAAATATTTGAAGTTAGAAAAAACAATATGAAGGCGCATCGTTCCTATCCTAGGCAGGAGCTTTAACCATTCAGCTTCAGTGCTCCCTGAACTTATTAGGCGACTCAAGACTTGAGCAGGGCGGCATTTGTAGCTAGTTTAGCGACCTTTGATATGCTCTGGAGTCGGTTCTGCGACTTGGCGACTGCTGACTTTTTTTGGCCTCTTCCAATAATATTTTTGGCTACATAAACGATTCCATGGAAATCCACCTTTTCCTTCACAGTCCAGTTATTTCCAAGTCCCGTGTGCAACTAGTCATTATGCTGTAATCTTAAGACCTTGGTGGTCTTCTTTTAACACTTTTGAGACTTGTGACAGTGAAATATTATCGAAGCTTTAATATGAGTTCCTACAAATTGTCTTATAGATACTATGTTTAGGTATTTATATACTTAAACTTTATGTTATTCTATTTTAACACCATTCAGGGAAATACGGGTCTGGACAAGTGCGGTATTAGAAAAGATTTGTTTTAATGAGGAATCAAAATGCAATGAATATAATGTGAAAATGGGTATTGTACTCGTATATCAAAAGGTATGTAGAAAAAACTCAAGATCGAGTATGGAATAGAAAGTTTAGACTGTTGACCAAGATATCTATTCAATTTTCTTTTATATCAAAGTGTCATGAATAGTTTCTTTTTGTCATAGTATCGTATTTTCACGCTTTATTCGCTCAAAAATTCATGCAACTTACTTAACTTCAATTAATAACACTGTATTTCTTTAGATACTTAGTAATATGTAAAGATCACTTCCCAGAAACCTCAAGAATTCTACAAACTTCGCGAAACATCAGAAGATAACGGCCTAGCTCACCGCACTATAGTGTTACTACGTTATATCATATCTCTACATTTTATTATAATGTATTTACATCAAGTCTAAGAAGGTCATCGCTGGGGCATTTCATGATATGACAAAAATTCCTGCCCAGCAAAAATCTCTGTAAAATACAGGCGAAAAGCTTAATTTGATCTCCAAAAGGCTCCCCATTGAACTGTAATCCAATTATATTTTTGCTTCTAAATGCGGCATGGCGGGTGGCCCAGCATGCCGCATGCATGTGTATCTGATTTCACAGTCGAAGTGAATTTTTAACCGAATCAGAACCGGGCGTGATTCATTCCGACAAACGCATTTTTCCATTTTCCGCGCGATAGTAGCTCTCTTCTTTCATCGAAATTGGTTCGGCCTATAGATTAGAAAAATAAGCCTATAAAATGTGTGGTTGCGGATGGTTGCCCCGATAGCTCACAGTTACGCACGAGAGGTATCTTCATACTAACTGCTGTTAAAAAAAGTTAGTAGGAGTAGGAGGCTTATAACAGTAGCTATCGCAAAAATTGGTGGTCGATTCTGCTAGCAGATGGTACATGTGTATACTTACACACAAGTACCAGAGAGGAATCATAGGTATACCACCGGTTGCCTGTTCGCTAACTCACATTGTCTATCGCGTGAGAAAAGCTTTTTGTATAGAATAAAAGTTCACATAGTGTAAAAAAGCATTAAGTTTACAGAATATATGAGACAGGAATGAATAGGCAAACAAGTATGGCCTGTGAATTCGGACCTGCGTCCTGCTGTTCTGCAACCCATTCATCCTTCCACTATGCCCCTTCTTCTACTGGATATTTATACCACTATACTTAACACTAACACATCTCAAGCGATCATTGACAGAACATCAAATATAGTATAAAGAACTAGAGTAATTTTGAAAACTATGCAAGATACGACGCTGAAACATCAAGAAACCTATTAAGGAGTAATACCTTGCAGTTTGTTTCTCAGAACTTTGAACTTGCTGCCATTTTAATGGCATGAGATTTTCAAAACAGTATGAAAACTTAAAAAGATGTTCGAAAATCCATAAATCCCAGCACATGCTACATACTGACCAGGGCAAGACAGCTTGAAGCATAAATGTGTCTTCAGTTTATGAACTGATCAGTGCATTTTAGTAGGATTTTTTTTATAACTTCGAGGTTCATCTGTGATTGTGTATGAAGTTAGCTTTAAATTTATATAAACAAGGGCATGAAGGAATATAGAAAAAAATTTCTTCGCAACAAAAAGTGATATACAGATCCGCTCGGGCATTTTGGAATGAACAACTAGAAATTCTCATAAGCCACTTGACCCATCGACTCCATTCTTGTTTGGATTTGAGGAATTTCAAGTATCTGTGCGACACTATCTTCGCATTACAAGTGCAAAAAGCTGCATGTTGACTAGGTTTTCGGTCATAACTTTTTTGCTCTGAATCTGATATCACGGTACTTTAAGAAGAGAAGACATAAATGTTATTAAAAGAGTTTTTTCGTCCATGCCGACCCGTTTCCTCATTCTTTGTTGTTGAACAAAAAATTGTTCTATAAAAATTGGTGTATTTTAGGCGTAAATGTTTTAAATACTCCCCAGTACAACATGCATCAGTAAAATACAACATTACAACTGATCAGACAAAGGCAGTCGTGATTTTTGGATTGGGGCAAAGGTACTGCCACAAGCATCCCCAGCATCATGCGGATCATAATAAATTGGCTCATAAATGGAACAGATATGAAGCTCCCAACAATCGCTTACGTTACATTCTTCCGATGGCCGATTACGGCAGCAAATGGTACTTGTCTGTTATCGATTTCCTTCAGCGGTTCTGTATTTGAAATCTTCCTACAGGTCTTCGCAGTGGCACAGTGTTCAGATCTGAAGATTCAGACGTGTTGAATGTTGAATCTCCCATCAGTGAAACCGCTTAGGCTCTTTCTCTCTTCCAAATACGCTTTACAACTCGTAAATAGTATTTAGGGCCAATTTCACCAACATTAATATTTAACGGTCCCTTATCGAAATGCAATTTGACGGAAGCTGTCAAAGCTCTCTGAATATCGGTGATTCCTACTGAAATGTTGAATAAAGTCGTGAAAAAACGGTTGCCTTATAAATAAGGGTGCATTATAGATGTAATATTATGTCTTTGTGCTTTAGAATTAGGATAACTTTCATAGAATTTAAAATTTTTATCATTTCACAAAAGACGGTCAGTTATTTCAATGGACCAATGAAAATGAGAGAAATAAGAGGTCGATTTCCTAGCTATTATATTTAGTAGGGTGTTTTCACTGTTTTTGACGACTGTGCATGCATGGCAATCTAGTTTCGTCTGTATATCATGTACAGGGTGTTGCACATAATACGTACCTATAGAAATCTACCGATTTTTGTTATATTGCAAAAAAAATGATATAAAACGTATTCCAACTGGTTCATCTTTTATTAGATCAAAAACAATTTTGCCAATTCATGATATAGAAATCCACCCCAAATGTAAACCAACAGCACATTCTGCATTTCTTGGTCCTAAAACATCGTTATTTGTAAAAGTATCCGCATCCACCTATTATTCATCATCTACGTAGATATTATAAGTCAGAATCAAAAATTCCTATTTATGAAAATATATCTCCAAATATTGTTATATTTTCGTCTTATTTCTATTATTATAACACGTCCGGGATATCAATTGCTTTTAAAGTGATCTGCACATCTGCAGTGTTGCCGACGGGCAAAAAACGGAATCGCCTCTCATGTGCCCGGCTGCCTAAGTGTGTAAGCATATGTATGGCTGATATGTGGCATAAAACTATGGAGACTACATAAAATTAACTTTTAGCTTTATTTTTGGTTTCAGCTCTTTTTCGGCAAGTCTAGAAATATTGAAATTATTTTGAAAAATCGTGGAGAAAGATTTTATCGGCAAATATTCACTTTTCGGTAAAAATACCGAAAAATCCGGTTCAGGTCCATGCGTAGACAATCTAAAATATGCAATATGAATTTATATTCTAAATTCTATGCATATTCATTCATATTCGTCAGTATTTCATTTGAAGCATTTATTTGTCATAAGATTTTAGCAAAATGTAAGATAGAAGGCAACACCGTACCCTGCAGGCCCAGTTGACAAGAACGACAAGCAGTCAAGATTTTTAACCCGGGGTACCGACGGAGCCAATTGGGACCGAAATGAATTTGATTATAAAATTTTCATTTGCATTTTTTTGTGTTGTGCAATGATTCTGTGAAAAATTCCACTACGTATAGTCTTATAGAGCATAGTAGCAGACTTGCTCCACTTGGAGCAGGCGTTGACGGACCCCACTGAATTATGTATCTCTTGTCGATATGGAGAGTTTTGAAATATCAGAAGGCACTAGTGAAAAATGACGCAGTTTATTGTTCGGATTTCAGTAATCTAACATGACCTAAAATGTGTACTCCGTGAAAAAATGAAATTATTGCACGTTCTAGTTTTCTTGCAGGTTTTAGGTTTGCTGGTAGCTTTACGACATACACCTATATTTGGGTATGTCTCAATCGCTGTAAATATATGTTTTTTCACCTCGTCAACAACAAAAAATACTCAACTTTATGGGGGTATGGATATAAAAAGTTCTGAACGGTTTTGTGCGAATATCAATCTAAGGTGCCATAATGGTACTGATGAACCGCAAGTAAATGAATGAATGTTTGGAAACGAGCAATGTCTATGAAATTTTTGGTAGAGCCTGTCATCAAGTAGGTGCTTAATGGCTATCGGCAAGAGGTTTATAGGAAAAACACACAGTAGGCAATGTTCAATCAGTAAAATCGTATATCGATTGGAGAAAATAATATAAACATGAATAAACAATCGACAATATTAAGTGAAAACATGAATATTCAAAAATCGAACACTTTTTAAAATTTTGACTAAATCACGTGTAACTTCTTAATATTAAATAAGCTGGTGATATTTCAATGACAAGCTATCATCTCATACTTTGACAGTATTTTGTTTTTAAAATTTCATACCTATTGGTTGCTAAAATCTGTTGATTGGAACTTGAAGCTCATTCGCTGTATTTGGCGGAGTGTTACCATACAGGCGGAGAATAACGGACTGCTGATTTGACAATCCTGGTGAAATCCACCCTCACTCTTCCATTAGTTATCTCCCTGTCTCATTATTGGCAGCAGAATCCACTGTTTTACAGAGTGTCTATGTGATAGTATTTCTGAATGGACTAGCGTTATCCCAATAAATGGGTTTTCGTTACTTCATAAGCTTATGTTCCCATATCGACCATCCAAGCATTTTGTAGGTGAGTAAAATAAAGGTAACACTGTCACGTATCAGAATCCCAGCATCTCCGAATTACAGAGTCTGCTTCTAAGAAGGTGGATCTGGGTGTCTCATTGTCACCAGGGACCAAGTACGCACCAAGTATTCATGTTCGCTTGTCCGCCCTCCGTCAACCGTCTCTAAATGACTAGATCTATGCTGTGCTAATGTTTGCTAAAAAACATGAAACGACATTGGATACGATTGGTTATAGTCACAGAGATGGAAAGTAAACTGATGCTATGCAGCTTTCATTATTAGCATTGCTGATTAACTCCATGATCATTTCATATTTAGGATGCAGACAAAATCCTTGAACTACTCTATAAAGCCTTTATATTTACCTTCAGTTTAGAAGCCAAAGACCAAGCTTATTTCAAGGCAAAGTGTATTTCACTGTCCTTGCAAGGAACGTATTGACATTGCAGTGATCTAGTATCTGTTGCACCGATGTTGATAAAATTCGGGATATGCGGTAGAATCGTAGTAGATACTTACGATAAACTATACAGTATCGCTGATTGCTAGAAAACATGAAACAACGTTGTGTATGGTTGGTTATGATCGCAGAAACAAAAAGCAAACACATCGTATCCTGCCTGCATTATCTAGGTTTCAATACTTCCGACTTGACTAGCAGCCCCTCCCCGTCCCTCCAAATCAATCGGCCCTTCATAATTCACACGCTGATGCCGCTCTATTACGTGGTTGGTCGTAGAACAGTAGAGGCATAGAGCGTTGGCCCCATTCTCGAACGTAAGCTCCACGAGGGTGCACTTTTACCACGTCAGCTCGATTCACGGCAAACTGTGTCGATCGTGTGCAATTCAAAATTGGGGGATAATTAATATTTGATATTTGGATTCGGATCTGGGCTATGACATACATACCCGTATGCACGGTGAGATGAAATTTTGAGCGCATTCATTGTCTATAAATCGGTCAAACTTCTAAAACAGTGATCTGGATGGACTTTTAATGAGACGTCTTACCTAGTTGGTTTTAATTAACTAATTATACTGCTTTCGTCTGTCCGACCAACACAGTCGTTTCATGCTTGGTGGCAATCACCAGTACGGGCCAGGCCTTACATCGAATAGAATCAAGGCAAGATATCTACTATAGTGAGGAGTATAAGCTCTTATTCTACTAGAGCGGCAATAATCATGAAGCAGTCTTACCCGATTGACTCTCTGTTGGTCGGAAGAACGAATTCATTACGATTATATGTATTTCTAGGTCGAGTAGACTACTATTTGGTCAGAATGGACGGCATCAGCTGGTCACAGTAAGGACTCGGATTTTCGACGCGTACTGGGGTACCTTTTCAGTTCCAACAGATAGTTGCTGTTCACTCTCGCATTGATCGATTTTGGAATTGGATGGCACTTGTGCGATAGTTTAGCAAAATCGCCTGAGACGATCTTTAACAAAAAGTGTAAACATTAGCAATACCGGATATATATTTATATCGGGTCGCCTAAGGAATCACCCGTTGAAGCTCAGACAGAAATTATATACCAGATTTAGAAATTACCTTGTAATTTTTAAGTATCGCTTTATATCTGAAAATTATAGGCGACGATATAGCAGAACCATTGACTTATATAATTATTCTATGTTCCAAATCTGGTATAAACCCCTCCGTTTTGAAAAAAGGTATCCTAAGGGCCGATTTCACCAACATTAATATTATGGACCAATGGGAAAATGCCTTATCGAAATGCAATTTGACAGAAACTATGAAAGGTCTCAGAATATCAGTGATTTCTATTAAAATATTGAATAAAATCGTGAAAATTCGTATATGTATTATAAACGAGACCACTTCTTGATTCCAACATGATGCTTTTGTACAGAGAAAACAGGTCAACTTTCATGTATTTTTATTTGTGTTATAAATTTACATTTAACAATCAGTTATCCCCAAAAGCCAATGGGAATGCGGCAAATAATAGGTCAATTTTCTAGCTGTTAAATTTGGCAGCAGATTTGGACGTTTGTTAATGCATGTCAATCTCGAATTTAAGTTCAATATACTGTTATCATTACATACATGTTGAATAGTGTGGATTTATCTGTATTTTGCCAGAAAATAGAATATAAAATACATTCCATCCAATTCCTCATCTTCCTTTACATTTGATTGTTATTTACGGGTTAATGAATTTCTTCAAAGCAATAAAAACATTTTCGTCTCCATCCTAAAACACAGATAATATGTGTAAGACGTGTCAATCCCTACATCTCCGTGATGAATAATGCAATAAATATGGACATAGACAAAAAATTATGAAAAATGTCTCTCAAATAATGTATTTTAAGTCCAAAAATCATAAAAACTATTAATGTTTATCGTTTGATTGCCTTTTTCACTGGTGGGATTATCTATCTGTCACTCGCAGGGTTGCCACGTCTAACGACGATCACGTCCCGTGGTGAAGGGTGCGACATAAATCTTTTACATTTGCTGCTTTTGAATTTAAAGTAGGTTTACAAACATAGTACTTATGACAGTTGGAGCTAGATTGATAACACGTCTTGAAGAATATTTGAAAAATGTGAACACCGTCATGGTCTGTTGTCAAATTGCAAATGAAGTATCTGAAAATTTTTACATACAGTGGACCTTCGTCATAGTTTACTATAGTGATTATGACCATTTTTAGTAGATGTCTTGTATCATCAAATAGATGATCAAATATAAGAAAGCTCTTATATACCTACTTACAGAGGATTTTTCATGTAAATTTACTAGGTATCATGATTATAAGCATCCTTGGTGGATTGTTCGATCCGGAATGGGAAAGATCTCCTGTTTATGAAAATATTTTTGGTATCATCTAACCGTTGCAATCAGTGCACAAAAACTGTGACATATGATTTATAGCATAACCCGCTGTCCTATCAATACAAATTTAACATACAGGTCGCCTAGCCGTGGGGATGCAGTGGTCGGGATGAATATCACGGCAGCAACTGGTTGATGATTTGGGCATGTCTGGTAACAACGTATGAAGTGAAACTCGCTAACTACACAAATTTGAATATTTTGTACAATTTCTTTGAAAATGATGAAAGATACATCTGATTTGGCAGGCTCATGTCGCAGCCAAATGGCAGTCACTCTTTCTGACACAGTCCGGATCGAAAGATGACGATACTCGTGAAATGTATTGAAACTTCTAAATATAGGATCCTATCGAACATCCTTACTGTCAAGATGTATAACCCGAGGTACCGACGGAGCTATTTTGCGGCGTCATGGAAACAATTTTAAATTTTCATTTGCATTTCCAAGTGTTGTGCAACGATTTTGGAAAAAAATTGTATGAATACTCTTATAAAGCATAGTAGAGTACATTTCAACAGTTGGCGGAGGTTACTCCACTGGGACCAGGGGGGTAAAACGGGATATTAATTCACAATCTGGCAACCATGTCGCACCCTCATAAAATGGCAGCTGACAACCACACAAGTCACCGTGTTGTCATTCAATAGCATGGAATTAAACCTTCTTCAGAGTATATGTTTTGTGATTTTGTGACTGGGACCAAGGGTTGAAAGATCCCACACATGTGTCTTGAAATGCAATAATTAGCTGTATTCAAATAATTTCTAATATAAATATAACCTATAATGTGTACTCGTGAAAAAAATGGCAAATTTGTAGTTTTTTGGAGGTTTTAGGTTTGCTGGTAGCTTTAAGGCATATATTTGGGAATTTCTTAATCGCTGTGACTATAGTGTGGATGTCTGTTCAGTTCCTGAACAACGAAAAATATTCAACTTTATGGATGTATGGATATCAAAATACCTGAATGATTTTGTGTGAATATCAATCTAGGGTGTGATAATGGTTCTGATGAACGGCAAGTAAATGAATGAATGTTTGGAAACGAGCAATATCTATGAACTTTTTGGTAGAGCCTGTCATCACGTAGGTGCTTAATGGCTATCTGCAATAGGTTTATAGGAAAAAAAATACGGGAGGTGATGTTAAACCAGTAAAATTGCATATCAATTGAAGAAAATAATATAAACATGAATAAAAAATCAACCATAGTAATTGAAACATGAATTTAATTCAAAAATCAAACATTTCTTTAAATTATGACTGAATTATTGTAATTTCTTAATATTCAATAAGCTGGTGATGTTTCAATGACAAGATGTCATCTCATACTTTGACAGTATTTTGTTTTCAACATTTCATAGCTATTGGTTGCTAAAATTTGTTGATTGGAACTTTAAGCTCATTCGTTGTATCTGACGGTCTGTTACCCTATATATGGAGAATAACGGACTGTTGGTTTGGCAACCTTGGTGAAACCCACCCTAAGACCAATATATAACTCAGCAGATCCGACAGGTATTAACAATTATAGATCCATATCAGTTATTTCTAATATAGCAAAAATATTTGAAAAAAATAATATATACTGGAATGCTTCAGTTTCTCGCTGAACAACATATTTTATGTGAAAACCAATACGGATTCACGAAGGGGAAGTCGACATCAGACGCAATATTAGATGTTGTTAATCAAATACACCAAAATCTTGATAACAAAATTCCCTGTCTTTGTATATTTGTTGATCTAAGAAAACCTTTCGACATAGTAAACCATAAATTATTGTTAGACACATTGCTGAGAGTTGGTTTTCGGGAAAAATGCACTCATTCCTAGAACATTACTTATCCAACGGGAAGCAATCCGTTAAAATACCAACATTCCTCAGTAACGAAATGTTTGTCAAATGTGGCGTCCCACAGGGTATCTTTTTGAGTCCACTGCTTTTCAATATATACCTGAATGATATATCTAAAATTGATTGGGTGGGCAAAATAGTAAGTTTCACAGATGACACAGCAGTTCTTTATAAAGGTGATAATTGGTTTTATTTGAAAAGTGTAGTTGAAAATGATTTTGTCAAAATTATTCAGTGGCTTAGTAACAGAAAATTGGGCATTAATTACCCTGAAACACATTTTTTACCATTTTTTTCCTATTCCAGATATCTACCAAATTACACAAACATCTTAAATAAATAATCAGAAATTAGAAATTAGAAATTAACAGAGCATCAGATATAAAATATCTTGGAATATTTCTAGATCCACACTTGCGTTGGGATGTTCATATTTCATATAGATATTTTAACAATGGTCAGATATGTATCGTATAAAATCAAATTTATTAAAAACATTTTAAAGAAAACTATCTCTATACCTTCTACCATAACTTGATGGAGCCACACATTTAGCCTACGGTATATTGGCAACGGGATCTACATCCTGAACTCATATTCATGACTTGGATATTTTATCAAAAAATGATTTTGAAAACAATGTTTAACAAACCAAAAGTGTATCTAACTGATGTATTATACAAATATGCACATGACTTAAAACAGCGTTATCCTTTACATGGTATAACCAAGGATCACAAATTTATCAATAAAGACCAAGAAATTAAACCCAAGCACCACACAAGGCATAAGTTAACAGTAACAGTTGTACCTAGACCGAATTAGTCTATAACACAACGATCATACCTTTATTTATGTCCAAAAGTATAGTCTACGACTTGAGAAAAAAAGTTAAACGAATGGATTTTTCCTCTGGTAAGGTCAGACGTATACAAATTAGTAGTACTATAAATATGATCAAATAATTTGTTGATTAGTCGTATCTCTATTATTATTTCAATAATACAGTTGCAGCATCAATAGTCCAGGTACAGGCAATGCCTCATATGGGCCGTTACATCATTTATTTACGCATTCTTCATATTCTTGTGTTTCAAGAGTAAATAAATATCATTACTACTATTAAAAAAATATATTTTATTTTATCAATTTCAAATGATACACTTGATAACGCACAATATCATTACGTCTGGACACTGAAGGCCCCAAATAACTTCAACTTTGTGAGAGGCAAATTAACATTTGATAAAGTGAATGAAAAGTTCTACCCTTTGTACAAGGAACATCTCAAATTGCTAATAACTTTCCAGAAAGTTGGAAGTTACTTTCAGAACATAGGTCTATTAACAATGTTCATAAGAAGAACGTGTAATTAGCCTCACTAGTCCGCTTTCTCTCCTTTTTTCGCCAGCGAGCTTATTTGTAGTCTCTGAAAGTCCCTTGAAATCCTTTTTACCCGCGAAAATTAAAAATTAATGCTAATACGATTAGGAGGACTGGTCTTAATTGCTTGAAGCTAAGATGGGTGAAGCGAACGTTTTTCTATACTACTATAACCTAAAGGACATTGTTATAAGTAGGTATCCTTTCCTCCGCAAAGAACGGACGTAGCTCAGTTCAAACCATTGTTTACGATTATAAGATGTAAAAAATTCTTATTGGAAGTCCGAAAATGCGAGTTTGTTTTTAGCTAGTTAGTCTGTGATCTATCGTTTGCAAGATCATGGAATACAACCCCGCTTGACGTTTCCTGTATGGTTCCTCAAGGATGAAGCCTGTCCAAATAATCCACAAATGATAACTGACCGGAAGAAAAACGTTTCTCAAATTATTACCAATCTAACAAATATGGTCTATGCACTATGGCTCTAATTTCAACGGTTTTAAGGCTGCGGGGTAATCAACCTTAATAGAGTCGAAAAACATATGAACTTTGGTCATTGATTAGGGACTTTCCAAACACATTTTTACGCATTTCTGAATGGTGTCAAATCGTTCCGATCTGTTTAAAAATATTTCCTGGTCAATATCCAGTATATAAATCAAAGCAGCATTAAGGGCCATAACGTCATGCTGCAGCATCCCATTGAATTTCCTATTCATGCTCCCCCTCCCAATCGACAACTCTTGATGCTCGAGCCATCCTTATAAGCTTCTAATTAAAATTGTATAGACTACACCAAAATAAAATACTTGCCAGGTTAGCTAAAATTTGTTTTTCAAAAGAATTGTAATGATTTGATACTATCGAAAAATGTACAAAGAATTTGCCTGAAAATCGCCAGATTTCGAGTATGTGGATCAATTTGGTATTATAGATACTACGAATCCTAATCAATGGCCAAATCATGTTAATGCATGTCTTAAGCTCATACCTATTTCGGTTTTATTGAACTTGAGCACCCTGTAACTGGAAAACCGTTGATACTGATACCACAATGTACTACAGAAAATTTTAACTAATTTGAACGGGAGCCGCTTGTCATAAGGAATGTCTTTGATTGAAAAAAAAATGCGTTATTGAATTTAGTTCTCAATAATTGAATATCATCTTCCAGCCTGTTACAGAAATGAATTTTTCTACTGCATTTCATGCGAAACCATGTACATTTGGGCGAAAAGACTATTTTAGTCGATGAACCCCGTTTATTTCTTGGTTATGCTTTTGATTATTCTGTTTTTAAAGTAAATACTTCACTGTGGTATTAGCAATGCACCTAATTACTGTTCTAATTCTACACAAAAAAACAATGCATTACTCCATGGAAACTCAGTAGTTCTACGTCTATAGTCACCAGATATCGTTAATATTTCTCTGATAACCTTTTACGGAAAATTATGCCACAGATGACACAAAGCAAACACAAAATAATAGGAAAGGGTTATATATTATATAGTAGGTTATACTCATGGATAGACATTTAACATTCAAAATCGCATAGAAATGACCACTTGCGCAAGGGTTCTTATTGGTCTTAACTGCCGGTAACAGTGATGTCATGAATAGTCAACTCGAGGTGTCACCATTTAACAGCAGCTACAAACCGCGTCGCTGAAAATAAAAAAGACGACCGATTATGATTGGTACATCGCGTGAAATAGAATTATATTTCTGTGAACGGCCAACTGTCATTTGAAGCAACTGAGACTGACGATTAGATCCAGGAAGAAAGCGTGCTGGAAAAGCCTCTATAACGACCAGGACGTATGGGGACTACGTTATAAGATAGTCATGCGTCGGCTTGGTCAACAGAGACCTGTTGGCCTATTCGTACTGGAACAACTGCACAAAATCTTCTCTTGCTTATTTATTTATTCATTCAGCAACATGGGTTAGCCAAAGCCAATTACAGCATGGACAAACATTGAAACACGGACAAACCCACTACAGAACTCATGGAGGAAGTTCATGACAGCTTCCTCTTCCAAAATCAGGAAATCTCCAGGCCCGGACTTCGTCCCGATCGAGATCATACAAATTATAACTCTTGAACATCCAAGTATTCTTTTGGATGTGTACAACGCTAGTTTCCAAGCTGCTATCTATCCAACAAGATGGAAGATATAAAGATTAGTGCTACTTGTTAAAGAGTTGGGTCCACCCATAACACCGAAATCGGTCAGGTCATCAGGCAAGCTGGGCGACGTGGGAAAAATATTTGAAAGGGAATCGAGGATGCCACAGGATTATCCGCCCAACATCGTGGATTCCGGCCACGTCACTCAACCGTGGAACACTGCGAGAGGTGGTGCAGGAAGCGTACCTGGCTTGGTAAGCACGCGCAGCGTTTGCTTTCTGATCACCACGCTTCAAGATTCCCACATATTTGCTACGAGTAATAAACGATTATCTCTCTAACAGGAACCTAATTTACTTAGAAGGGCAGCAGGACCGGGAAGTCGCTGCCGGTGTAGCACAGAGTTCTGCACTCGGACTGGACCTGTGGAATGCGGTGTATGACGGGATTCTAGGAATGGAGCTGCCTAAATTTGCCCAACTAGCAGCGTTTGCGGACAAAATCGCTGCCGTGGTAACAGCTAGGGCGCACTCAGTGGATGAAGCAGCATGACCTACAACTGGTTGCAAGCAGGACAGAAGAGACCGCTCTCACCAGGCAAAGGCTGCATCCCCTACCCATGGTGCTGAACCTTCCGGGAGTCACCATTGCCTTCCAAGACATGATACAGCACTTGGGTATGTTCTAGGATCAAAAAATGACGTACAAACAAGATCTCAAAGGAAAGGCAAACAAAGCTACAATAGTTGTGGCGGCGCTATCAATGATCATGCCAACGTTGACGACCCAAGGGCCGATAAAAGACGAGCTCTGATGAGTGTCGCTGA
Organism: Acanthoscelides obtectus; assembly: GCA_963669975.1. Taxonomy (NCBI): domain Eukaryota; kingdom Metazoa; phylum Arthropoda; class Insecta; order Coleoptera; family Chrysomelidae; genus Acanthoscelides; species Acanthoscelides obtectus. Next base: position 72,839,303 of record CAVLJG010000006.1, read on the forward strand.
TTCCATTATGTAATACATATAGAGCGGATATATGAGCTAGGGCAGTGCTCATCGACAATTACAGGAAAATACTGTTCAGAGGGTGGTGGCTTTAAGAATTACCCCAGCGTATCTTATTGTCGCTAAGGGGGCCATCTTGATGGTGGCTGTGTGGCTGGTGACAAAGGTTGTACGATCCCAGAAACTTGGCACAACCACTCACTACAGACCCACCTTTAGTGGCAGCAAAGATGGGAGAACGACCATAAGGGTTCCTGGATGCACACACTTATCCTGCAGATGGAACCGTGGAACTTAGGAAACATAGTTATGTAAACCTCTATACCACAGTTTCTTTCAGGATACGGTAGCTTTAAGCGATGCCTGCACATGCGAGTCATAAAGAACAGTCCTCAAAGCGGACGGACATCCATACGGCCAGAACATACCTTCTTCGACTCTAGGCGTGCTTGAATTAAGGAATCAATTCGTAAGTCAATTAGGAAGAACTCTTACACCTCAGTCTGTGCTTGCTTTTCAAAAGGCCGTTGTATTGTAAAAATACGCAATATTCCTCTGCTCACCTTCAATTACTGAGTACTGAGAACACGTTCTAAAAATGTTGTTTACAGAAAATTATATACTGAATGTTGTGTAGACACTAAGCTTAATTTTGTGTGAAATTAGGCGTACTAAATTCAACACAAACTGTCGTATCGTGACTGATGTCCTTAAGCTATATTTACTACCTAGTTAGTTGAATTTATCGAAATATTACTTGGATGCGCCTATGGGTACTCACTGAATCCCTTGATGGTTGCAGTAACTTCAACTAAACTTCCTATATAATGTTGAATTAAAATAACAGCTTTACTGCAGTGCAAAATCTCGGAGTACTCTGAAATAATTAATTAGTTAATAACTAGATCCTCCTCCTAACTGTACGTTACACGGAAGTTTAGCATTTCAGAAAATTTAACAGAAAAGAGCTGATAAATAATAAGTGTTGGTTTGCTATTCTCCAGGAAATTAAGTGTATACAAACTCTGCTTCTTCTCCATACTTTCGCAAACAAAACGAAGCTGTGTAATAGATATCGGGAGCGGAAGATAAATTATTAAGAACCTGTAGTTCGATCTACGAGTAGCGTGATCTGAACGAAACTCATTTTTGCCTTTCTCGCCTAATGGTACGTTTGCGTTAAAACTTCGTTGCTTGGATGAGGGTTAGGAAGACTTTGAGTCACTGAAATAATAATAAAAAATATATGTTTAGAGGAAACGAAGACATAGCAAGCAAAGTGCTTAATACACAACAACTTCTTTAAGTTTAAGTCACCAACTAACGAACCTGGAATTCCTAATACCCGAGGCGTCATTTTTGTCGCAAGTTTCACATAGTACGGAGGCCACAAAATTTGTACTACGAGGGGCCATGCTGATATTCATGACACAGTGATCTTTGAGGTCTACACTTTTCAATTGCACAGAAAGTATCTTCAGGTTACTGTACTTTCTCAAATATGCCACCATTCTCTTGATTGATACCACCCACTTTAGAGGTGCGGCTGGCAACATCACGATGGGCCAAAGTATTGTGGTTGTCCACAAAATAACCACAGCTGGTGAGCAATGAGTTATGGACTTATAGACTAGAGAAATCCATTTTTTGTAAGCATTATTTTGGTATAGCATTGATGGGTTGGTTTAATTTTTTTTTGTTATTTGCAGCTCCCTAGAAGCTGTAAATAGCCTAAAAAGGTTCGCATTTTGGCTGTGTTTTTTTTTGAGGGAGAAAGTTCATCTTGCGTTTATAAGCAGCCTATGTATATGGTGTGAAGCTTTAAAACAATTAAATGCGGGTTAAGTGGAAGAGCAGCTACAGCTGAAATTCGCCCGTATTTGACTATTTTTTTATACAATCAGTCCATTTGGAAATAAAGACGTTTATTATTATTATTATTATTATTATATGAAGCCAATTTCGACGCAAAGTTTGCTATACTATCTGTAAAAGTAACTGACTTGGCCCGAGGTGAGCGTTTTCTCAGACAAAATATCCCGTAGCTCTAAAAGGTAGTGATCCAAATTCTATTGTATGTCCTACCAAAATCCTTACCTTGCCTTTGCATAACGCCTGTAATAGATCTTTGCGCATCGTCACCCCTCTCTCTGTCAATCACACACATCTCAACATGCTGGACCCTCAATGGGCTCCATGACAACCACCATCAGATGCCAAATTACGAGAAAGGTTCATCTACTTCCATCACATGCGAAATAGTTGAGGCAATAGTTTATCAGAATCACCTATTGTAAACAGAATAACACTATCACCATGTGACAGTAACGTTCTATGATCATCTGCAACAGACATTGAGACAGACATATATGACTTATTGATATACACTCAAGACCCCTTGGTGGGCCTGTTGCTAGAGAACCTAATGGTATTCTGTGCATGTACTAGCCATAGTTCACACATGATGGGTTTCCCTATGCGAAACTTAGACTAAAAGAAAAATGTTTTCGATATGCGTCTCCTGCTATCTGGGCATAGCGCCCAGCGTAACGGTCTGCCTCATTGTTCTGCTCGAACTGCTGCGGTGCTTCGATTGGCGCTGCCGCATCCGACGATGTGGGAAGGGGCAACGTTGCCAGATGGATGGTAAATAGCGGTAGGACATGGAGAGAATATTTATGGATTAATTTTATGAGCCTGTTTGAGTGACTTGATCCATTAAATGTCTCTATTGTACATGTCCATAACTATTTTCTTCTCAAAGAGTTTAGCTTGTGCTGAATCCTTTATGGACTGACAACGGCGCTGCGTGGAAGGTGCAGAGTCAATCAACTTTTTTTCTACGACTTGTTTATAAACTAGGTTATATTATACTTCGTGGAGGTGAAGGTGAAGGTGCGAGTGAGGCAGGATTGCTCCATTTAGAGTTTTTGTGAACTTCATTGCTCGGTTCTTTTGAGGCTCTGTTACTAGGAAAATTCGCTCATCATTACTTAACCTATACGTTTTGGAAGGAAAGGTCCTAACTTTGATGACACCCTGTATCCTCCAAGCAAAAAAACAAACAGTTGCCTTAAATTGTTTAGCTCTTTAGTATTTATTTAAAAAAATACCTATCGACGCATTAAAACAACACCTTGTATATGTGTGCATATGGTAATGCAGCTGACACCATTACTTACCCCTTGTAATCATTTATTCCAGATAATCAAAGCTGACGTAGGGCTTTTTACCACCCTCCCGTTTTCTACGGAAGCAAATGGGAAAGATGCATGGGAATGGATTTAATTACAAGAGAATTTATTAAAACTGTCAAAACGGACGCGCAGCGGAGATAAGAAAAAGTACCTCAAGCGTAATTTTCCAAGCGGCATTTTATTCCAATATTTTCACTTTAAAAGATGGAGGTGGCTTGTTTGTGTGATCATCCGTCACTATCTGGTTGAAGATTTATTTTTTCGTAAATTCAATTTTATGATGCACCGCGCTCCTCTGGTAGCCACAATAGACAAAGAATTTCAGTTTGTATTTGAAGATGTACATAATCTCACGTAGATATTGATCGTGCTGACGGCTGCCAATAAGGATGAAAGACCGCCTTTAGTAATTTTCGTCATTACAACTTTAAGATAGCACCGCGCGAAATCAGCAAGAGCCAGGACCTGGGGAAGGCATTCCTTTTCCAAAAGACGTCTAGGCTCCCCTCGCAAATCGACAAGTGAGCATGATTCTGTTTATTGTTTTGGATGTACTAGGCGCGTCATCCCCACCCGCCCACTAAATATGTCGCTCCGTTTCATAGGCTCCGGATCATTATCAGAAAAATGTTTGTAGTTGGGAGTTTGGTTTATAGGGGGGTCAATTTTGTGATTTCAGTATACATTTGCAGCCCCGGTCATTCTACGCACCTAACAACAATATATCACACATAGATTTTAGCGTATTATAGTTAGTTACCATTACTGGTAACGTATCGTCAAGTTATCTCAAAAAATGGGGTAAAGGAGGTTGATTTCGCAGCTCGATATTTTGTTGAAAAATTTCTATTTAAATAGATCCTATTTTGGAAATCCCGTAGAAAGAAGTCACCCTGAAATGATATAAATGTAAATATATCCACTTTAACAAAGGGAGGATATATTCACCTTTAGGGTTTGAGAGCAGGTAGAGATTTGATTCTTGTTTTTGGTCCTAAAAAATAGTCTCATACGAATATTTGAGAAGAAATAATTCGAAAAATAATAGTGGCGGCAGCGCTACCAGCAGAAAAGAAAAAAGTGAAAATTGCCTCATACTTTTTTGGAGTTCTTTTTAGGGGTAGGAAAGTGGAGGTTAGGAGGTATTGCAGGGAGTAGTAGAGGTAACATTTGAATTGTCTAGCATTAGTATATTTATACGTTTCTATCCCCGGTAATTCTACCTATGTAACTATTAATCATACCTCACACGTAGAAATCCTCGAACATTTTCTCTCAAGACAGAATGATAGAAATCGTTCCAATACTTGGGCCGAGCCAACATTGTATTTCCGTGGTATCCGCCGAAAAAGCGCAGCGAAGGTAGAAAACGAACCCGTCGCGTCCTGGGTGCTGCTGAGGTTCAGTCATCGCAACTGTGCTCAGATCGCAGTGTTGCCAAATCAGCACTAGAGACTAATTTAATGAGCCAATTTGAATGGTTTGATTCATTTTATTCCTTTGTTATACATCTTCGTAATAAACTTTTTTTCAGAGTGGTAACTTGCTCCGAAAATAGTCCTTAATGCAGTGTTGCATGAGAGGAGCAGGGTCAACCTATTTGATGCCTTTTTTTTCAAATATTTTTGTCACATTGATGCAGCTTCCGATATCTTGAGAGGTATTGATGGCAAAGGATGTACTGGATCAATCTACTTTTTCAGGTATTCCCAAGATTCTGCAGCGCCCAAATTTTCTAGGAATTGGCAGTACGATTACAGATTGAAGAGGGGAGAAAAGGAGAGAAATCTTGTCTACCATAACAAACGGTTTGCGCTACCGACTGAACTCAGCTTCGCCCAGCTTTGCGCTACCTGAAAACATTCGCTCATCTGTATCGACTACAAGTATCTCGGGCTTGCAGCCGCAACACAAATAAATTGAAGACTTAGAGGTTTGTTCTTTGTTTGGCTTTCAGAAACGTTTATTTTCTTCATCAGGATGCACTATAGATACAACTGTATCTCAGTTTCAATCAAATACAAAATCAATGAAGAAGCTACTTACGACGTTGAAGACTTATTTTGAGAGAAGCAGTCCAGAAAATAGAGAAAAGACATATATATGGTATTTGAATGAAATTAACAACGCACACATCACAAACTGAAATATTGATCAATATCAAATATTTCACTAGTGGAAAAACTCCGTTACATCGATAAGTATGCAGAGATAGAAGTTTTCAATGCTAAAATGGCGGTTACAGCAAACCATGGCAATACTGAAAAGGAGATAAAAGCTTTGCATGTATGGTCATGTCAGCGTTGAAAGCAAACCATATAGTCTTGTTTCAGGTAACATAAATTGTACTTAGGTAACAAGTATGCTGCAAGTGTGTATATTCAGCCAATAGTAGATACATTACAACGAAAGAAAACAAAGAATACCTCCTGAAGCGCGTAAATTACCTACAAACATTTTATTTCATGTCTTGTTGATTGGAGACACGATTCACAAACAGACGGTTTCCTTTGAAGCAGGGCAAAATCGATTTTTGCCACCTCGCCACCCCGAAAGCAGAGAGAGAGTCTTTAACTTCGATCGTGCACTCGAATTTGCATAAACCAAGCGATAAATTCACTCTTGGCTCCCCAGCGCGAATGCAATGTCTCTCTAATGAACCTGAGCTTTGCTTTAGTTTTGACTTGGGCAAATAGACGTTGTTTGTGTTTGGTTAGCGTACAGCCATGAACCCGCGAAATGTTGTTTCGCTTAATACAGGTCGGACAATTATGAACATCATCAAATTGATAAGAGGTTTTTATACAGAGTGCTTTTCAAAAAGGCCGCCCCTACTTAATCTGTGTTTTACATACCCGCCAGGTTTTTCGCTTCACTAACTCTTAAGGAATAGTCGAAAATTTACTTTTCCGGTAGTAAGAAAACCGGTATGGAAAGTGGTAAAACTCTTGTTTAGTCATAGAATGGCGAGTCGTGGATATTTAATTTGGAAGCTACTCACAACTTTATAACCGTAAAATATGTTAAGACAGATGTGCATCATCTGACATTAATTGCCAAATTTTTGCATCCGGAGAAATTTTTATATTTTGGCAAGAAAGAAGGCAATAATATTATGGAAGCTGAACCCGAGGGGTCCCCAGGCGACCCCTCTACTGCTTTGAGTGGAGTTGGCGCGGAGTGCAGCGCTACTGTGGAATATATTCCAGAAAACCAAAACGAGATGACGCCAATGATGACATCAGGGATTACACCGATACTGGAGAAGGAAAACGAGAACCACAGACTTTTGAAGATAATTGCAGACCAAGCAGCCCAGATTCAGAGACTGACTGACTGTGTGGAGTCACTTAATTCCCAGGTTTTTAAGCTTACAAGTATCATTCATAAAACAGTTCCCAATGTTGATTCTACCAAAACAGCAAAACGTAGACATAACAGCCATTCGAGTGACCTACATACTGAGACCGATGAGGACACACAGGGTGATCTTTTCACATGTGTGCGACGTCGCAAAGTGAGACTGCGCAAAACAGAATTTCCTCCGCTAACGACGAAATCCCCAAATAACAAACATTCAGGCAACCTAAAACCGTCTGTGTCTGTACCCTCTACCGCTTCTACTAGTCAGCCAAGGGAAAGACCTTTATCAGCATCCACACAGAGTGCTTCTCCTGTTATACCCTAAGTGCAGTCTGATCCATTGGCTGGCTGCAACTCATCTTCCTTGCCATCCAGCGGATCTCTAAACACACAGGTCCAATCGCCTCGCCAGGTGCGTATTACTCCAATCGTGTTGAGAGATGCGACAAAATGGCGCACCTTAAACTATTCCTTTGTAAGTCTTGGTATTCGTATTGAACGAGCAGTCGCCGTTGACGCTAGGATACGTATCATCCCCAAAACCGAAGACGATTATCGCAGGATAATCCGTCTTTTCAAAGAGGAAAATATTCCTCATCACACTTTCCCTTTGCCCACTGAACGCAACATCCATGCGGTTATCAGACGTATCCCAGCATCAACCACCGAACAGGAGGTCAAAGGTGAGCGAGAACAGAAGGGTTATGGTCCCTTTCACATCATTCGCCTAAAGCGCAACGGCGGAGTGCCCGTGCCCTTGATGGTGGTGATCCTGCCTAAGACGGAGAAGTCACAGCAAGTGTTCAACGAGCACGAATTGCAGAGTCGAAGTTCAGAAGAACTCATGACTCATTGGGCGGTGTCATCGCTGCCAGAAGTACGGACACGTACAGTTGTATTGCACTGCGCCGCCAAAGTGTCTAAAATGTGCCCAAGACCACATGACACATATGTGCCCTCAAACAGGACAAGAGGTTCGCAGATGTGCGAACTGTGGGGGGGACCATCCGGCAAATAGTCCGACCTGTAGATTTACTCCTAGGAGAAATCGACAAGTCATCGCACAAAGGCGAGCAAAGTCCTACGCGGACGCAGCAAGAGATGACACCTCAACTGCCCCTGCTGTTTCAAGCTCATCTACGACTACTCAAAATGTGGATCTAGCTACAGCGCTCAGGTCCCTACAGCAGATTATTAGTCCCCTGATAAGCGCCACTAAGGCATTGCAGGCGATCTTTCCGCTAAATGGCTAGGTACAATAGCAGACAGCCTAAATTCATCAAAATTCTTTTCTGGAATTGTTTGGGTCTTAGGGATATCCCCAAAAAACGGGAATTTCATCAAGCTCTTTTGGATGAGAACGTCGCTGTAGCTCTGCTGCAGGAAACATTGCTTAATCCGGGAGATCGTCTAGCTTTCCCGAATTATGATGTTATCCGCGCTGATAGATTAAATGGACGGGGTGGCGGTTTGGCAGTGCTAGTAAAACGTGGTATTGACTATTACAGAAGCACAAACGCTGAGATGCAGAGCATCGAGGCAACTTCGGTGGTAGTGAATATGACGGGAGGTATCTCGTTGAAAATCACATCGGTATATGTCAGATGTGGTGCGAGGCTGCAAGAGACGGATCTGGAAGTCCTGTTTGACTGCTCGGGTCCGCTTATTGTAGCAGGCGACTTTAACTGTAAACATGGCACTCTAGGTTAAATTCCACCAGTGGGATTCGACTTTACAACCATGTGATACGAAACGGCTACCTCATACACAGCACTGACGAGCCGACTCACCATCCATTTAATCACCTTCAGGCACCAGATGTCATTGACTTCGCGATATCTAGAAACTGTAGATTCAGTGTCACTTCTCGAATCATGTATGACATTTCAAGCGATCATCTTCCTATCGTACTGGAAGTGGGTAATGAGCAAACCTTGGAAGGGGAAACTCTTCCAAGGAAAAGGGTTGATTGGGAGCTATACAAGTCGCTCCTTAGAGAGTTCCCCAATATCCCGATCATAGATGATGAGAACGATATAGATGCTGCTCAAGCGAAGTGGACAAGTTCCGCTCAGCAAGCTCTGCAGCGTGCATCTGTACTACCAGTACGACGACACGGCAGACCGTTTCTCCCTGCAGACATTCGTCAGAAAATTTCTGACAAAAGAGCTGCAATTAAGCAAGCGAAGAGGTCTTGTCACCCAGATGCACATATCAACGAATCTTGTTGATGATGAAGTGAGAAATGCTCTTCATGAATTCCATAATGAGCAATGGAGCGACTTTCTATCGGGGATGCTTGACTCAAGTATTCCTCTCTGGAAAGTTGCAAAGTCGCTCAGAAACGGAAAGCGAGAACAACTCCCGCACATCCACGGTCCTAGAGGCATAGTCTGTAGGACAGAGGGAAAGGTCGAGGTTTTCGCTGATGCAATGGAAAGTCAGTTCTCTCCCAACTATGACCTTGATAATGACCTCGACGAGGAGCAAATACTGTAAGATCCGTCAGGAGATATTTTAGGGCCAACGGCGTCAGTGGGAGTAGTTCCTCCCTTAGTGATTTTTCCTCAGAGGGATATTCAGATGATTCCTCAATTGAAGAGCTGCACGGCACATCAGCGAGATCTCCTGAGACTCCGCATTGCACACCAGCAGAGCTCCAAGGTCATATTAAAGACCTCAAGGTGCGTAAAGCACCTGGATAGGATCGAATTACTAATAAGGCGCTGAAGCTACTTTCGCGGAAGTCCTTAACTTATCTTGTGGCAATAATCAATGCCATGCTAAGGACCCAGCACTTCCCAACGGTATGGAAGACCGCTGATGTCATAATGATTCCAAAGAAGGTGGGTTCGATATTCCCTCAGGACTACCGCCCCATTAGCCTACTGTCAGCTCCTTCTAAGCTCGCTGAAAAGGTGATTCTACGTCACCTTGAAAATTTCTCGGCAGACCACAATGTGATTCCTGACGTGCAATTTGGCTTTCGGTCTGAGCATAGTACGAAGCTACAGGCCATAAGGCTTGTTGAACGAGTAACCAGCGGGTTCACCCGTGATGAAAGTACTGGCATCTTGCTACTGGATGTCTCAAAGGCACTTGACAAGGTGTGGCACAAGGGCCTTCTTTACAAATTGATCCAAAAGGGCTTCCCCTTCTGGCTCCTAAAACTTTTGAAATCCTTTCTCGAGGGTAGGAAATTTCGGATCAAAATTAATAACGTTCTGTCGACAACAAGGCCCATCAAAGCCGGTGTCCGTCAGGGTTCGGTTCTTGGACCAGTCCTTTATTCACTTTTTATTCATGACGTCCCTTGCCCCAGCAGCTGTGAAACCTATCTCTATGCTGATGACACTGCCCTGGTGGCCCAGTCGTGCTCTGGGGATCTAGTTCATGACAGGCTGCAAAGTGCAGTGGACGAGGTATTGGAATGGGCGAATCGGTGGCTGATCAAAATTAATCATTCGAAAACGCAGGCAATCTATTGTACTAAAAAACGTAGCGGCGCCCCGTCTGAGGTTTCAGTGAATGGCGCTCGGGTACCATGGGAAAGCCCTGCTAAGTATCTCGGTATCACTCTTGACAAGGGGATAACCTGAAGCGTTAAAAACTAAATTCCAAATCTCGTTTCGGCACCTCTACCCTATGCTATGTAGAACATCAAAATTAAGTTTGATCAACAAAGTTCGACTATACAAGATGGTTATTAGATCAGCGATCACTTACGCATGTCCGGCTTGGTGTTTTCTCGCCAAACGCATTTGCGTAGCCTGCAGGTTTTGCAGAACAGAACCTTGCGTACAATCACTAACGCCCCATGGTATGTTTCCAGCGAGACCCTTCACAGAGACCTTGACATCCCTTACCTAAGGGACTACATCAAACAACAAGCGCAGCTACGTTACAGTCAAGCAGAATCGCAAAACAACCCTTTGTTGCGCGAGTCAGTAGGCTACACAGTCGAGCAAGTTCGCAAGCACACAAGGCCGCGACTCGCACTGTGAACAAAATTAAATCGTGCGACTTAAGGTCCAACCAAAATTATAATTTTTCTTCAACAACCAATCCCAAAATTAATTTTAGGATCAATTTAAAATTGCCGAATACTAACTAGCAATGCCAAGGCACCCCTCAAATTGATGCACTTCTTTTTCTTTGCTCTCCCTCCTTCCTTCCTTCCTTTCTTCTTCCCTTCTTTCTCCCTGACTTTGTTTGGTATCTGGGCAACCAGACCCGGCAGACCTACTGACTTACAAGACTTCAACCAAGAGCAAAGGTCCTACGGACCGCTCTGACAGACAATGACGAATAGTACCATAAAATATAAACTTACTATGATTCAAAATGGCGGACTGTGCGTTCTGATAGTTGAGCATTTCTGTCATTTGACTTAACAACTAATCAAAGCGCTATAATATCTCAATAGCTCAATATTGTTATTTCAGATGAGTTTGCCTCCACGAGCAATAAAATATGAAACAATTAGATTAACAACAAGTTATTCAATGAAATGTTCCATATTTTATTACATATACGGATAAATACTTAACAATATATATATTGATATAACAATGATTTAGATCACCTTCGCTTTTGAGGGTGAATTCACAATTTGAGTTTTCCCGTCATTCACAAAACCACTTGTTTTGAAAGTATTGACACACATTAAATTATAACTCTGGATTTACCTGAACATGTAAATCATGCTTTGGGATTAGGCATGTATCCACGAAAGGCACAAATAGAGATGAAGGAATGTGAAAAGCACGTGCAGGGCGATGTGAGTGCCTTCAGATAATATGAAGCATTAAAGAAGCTCTGGATCCGCGATTGGAGCGCTGCACAAATCAGAGGAGAACTTTTTGAAGCAAGCATCACGTCATTACTTTCTAGCTCATTAAACGAGGAGGTTCCTAAAACTAACCGGAATAGCATTGCAGTGGGCGGAGCTTGTGTAGTACTCATTTCTGCCCCTAAAGGCGTACAGCGCAAACTCATTACCAGTTCAGTGCCACCTGAGTTGACGATCTGGCTTGTTTCGTTCCTCTGTAGTCATTATTTTGCTAGAGCTGCTTCGTGCTTGTTTTGTTTTTTTACGATGGCAAGCTTCAGTGAGCAACGTGCAGCTGTGAAATTTTGCTTTCCAGTTGGTAAAAATGCTGCTGAAACGCCTCTTCGTATTTATTTGTCATGTGTGTTGTCAATGACCTGATGGTCCAGAAGACTCGAGTGTTACACTGAGAAAAACAACCAAATGGCGGTGTCTTATCATACAATCTATTAATAGGAAAGATAGAGCTCAATAATCCAACTCATATTGCTACTTTTCAGACTGCTTCTCCCATATCATTTCTATTTGTTCCATAAATCGAACGGTCCGGTATGATCAGTATTTTTCCTGGAAGACTACTTTTATATGGGAGTGACAGCAATGTTCCACTCGCATCTCCAAGTGGATTTTCCTATTACAACCCTGTTCCAAGTTGATGGATAGCGTTCATATCTGACATCGGGGAGATGTAGGACGGCGTGAATATATCTTCGTCAACGTTCTTGGCTGCTGCAGAAGGCGTAATTGTAGCGTCTCCGCAGCTAATATACGACCGACGGGTCCAAGCCGCACACTCGATGTCCTCTAATATCTCGGATGCAGCTGTAACGCAGCTGAAGCGCAGCTGTCGAAGTGCATTCCTCTTTTCTCTGACCTACTAGATGACTCTCTGGTGACGATACAACTCAATCGATGACGAATTTTAACGTAATCTGTTGAATCAAGGCTCGATCCGCCTCACGTCTTATCAGGTAATAATCTTACCATACGTGTAATCATTGCTGAAGTGAAAAAACCCATTTTGTCAGCCTCAGCCTTCTGACATTTTTTTGCTACATGAGAGGTGCAAGAACAGTGAATCCATGCCAGTTCCGACTCAGAAGATCAACTTCACAATTCTCGTGACATATCGGCCGCAGCAAAAGATAGAAGCCTGCATCACCAATTTCACATCCTTTACATATTATTTCCTCTAGCCTACAGACTGATCTGAAAATGACATATCGCGTAGCACAAACCCATTTGTATAAGATCCAGGAGCGGGAAGTGATGTGATTTATTCGTACATTATCAATAGCATCAGAAAGATCTCTAGCACTGCATCTCAGACCACATTATAAGCGCACAGTGAAGACAAACAAATCTACTCCGCCTTAGTTGTCGATCGGCATGTCATTTTGACGTCTCTTCATCCTTGATGAGTCAACTTAAGATCATAGAGTATCATATTCTTATATTTAACTGTGTGATACTTTTATTTTAAGAAAAGCGCTTAATACCTCATTTGGTGAGAATAAAAATAGACATTTGATGGCATTTTTATGTTATGATACACTCATTGCCTTACCTCTCTGTTATCATACGTGGCCAAGTTGTTAGGCTGGATACATTGCAGTTAATTTTAATAACTTCGTTCCAGGTGCGTCACCGTGTATTGCTGTATCAGTATCGACTGCTTTACTCCTGATCCAACAACATGAAAAGCTGTTACACTTCATCTCTTACAGTAAGGCTAACGGCTCCAGTTTCCTATTCAAGGTATCAGTAAGCCTTCCTTTCAATATCGTTCCCATCACCGAACCTTAAACATTTACTCTACGCTAAAATATTCAGATTCCATCAAGGCTGCCTTTTGAGGACCGGTAAACATTTTTCCCAGCCCTTTCAACCCTAAGTCTCGTCAAAATTCCGGGCTTGGCTTTTGTGTAGTGATTGCCGGTAGAGCCTCATTAAGAATATCGGGTAAATGCTGATGAAAGTTGAAATTGCGCTGCTTTCGAAATCACTAAACTTCTGTTTATTTGAGCATTTTAGGAAAAGGGCATTGGCGAAGTTAAATTACCCCTATATTTCGTGTCCTACCTACCTGTGCAGCAGTTAGGGGTTGTCGAGAGCCCTTCTTGGAAAGTAAAACAATCTATTTTGTTTGCTTTGTCGACAGGGAACATGAAGTGTATCGGAGCAGTATTTTTAGTGTCCCCATTGTTTACTTCCTGTAAAATCAATAAGCCATTTGACAGTCAAAGGTCATAAATACAGAAGTGGTAATAGCTGGCGATCCCGTTGATCTTGGTGTCATCAAGTATTTGACAACTTTTCAACCAGTTACCATGTGCGCCCACTGGAATGTTTCCCCGGACGGTCAGTTCAGACATACGCATGTTCTACCGAAATTCTTTGGAAAAACAGTACCGATAAAAGATATCCTAGGAATGTGTGAGCCGCTAACACTTTCTGAAGTGCATTTACAAAAATATATTCTTTCGCGTATCACTTACATGTTATATTAAGTGATACTTATTTCTGACGAACCTTTAAGGGAAATCGTTTCCAAAGACGTAACATACACGTTTGTGTTGCTCGGCTTACTTTTTTAAATTATTGTTAGTAGGTGCCACAGCGGTTGTAATGGAAATCCTACCAAACTTGACGTATACTATATTGGAATGTACTTCTCGCCTGAAGTCTAAGGGTCGATTTCGCCAGAATTAAAATCTAACGGAGTCTTCGACCAATTAGGGACCATCTTATTAAAAATGCAATGCCCATCGTGAGAAAGCGGTTATTTATAGGTAAGGGTACTTACTATTCTATAGATGTAATACCATGTCCTTGAGCTTCAGAATTAGGAAAACTTTGATAGAATTGCCAATTTCGATCATATCATAAAAAAGGGAACTTATTTGAATAGACTAACGAAAATGCAATAAATAATGGGTCAATTTTCTACCTATTATATGTACTAGGATGTTTTCATTTGTTTTTGACGACTCTTCATGCATGGCATCTTGTTTTGTCTCTATATCACATACAGGGTATTGTACATAATACGTACCAATAGAAATGTACCGATTTTTTTTATTTTGCAAAAAAATTATTTTATTTATTTATTACCAATTTATGATCTAGAAATACACACCAAATGTAAACAAACAGCACATTCTGCATTCCTGGGTCCTAAGACATCGATATTTGTAAATATATCCGCATCCAGCTATTGTTCGTCGTCTACATAAAAGTCAGAATCAAAAATTCCTATTTACCAAAAAATTTGTAAAACTTATTGTTATCCTTCCTTTGTATTTGATTTGTAAGACGTCTGGAATGTTAATTGCCTTTGAAGTTTCCTGCAGTGTTTCCGAATCGAAAAAAACTTAATCGGTAAATAGTGTCGTTAAATTCGGTAAAGGGAAAAATACCGGCTCAAGGTCAGTGGTGGATAAGAACCTTCTAGTCACTCACCGCTGTCTATGAAAAAAGTTTATTGTTGTATTGAGCGCGCACACAACGTGTTTTTGGAGGGCACAGTTCCATATTACAACTTTTACAATGTGCATACTGGGTGCTCTTTCAAAGTCCTTCGCAACTATTCCTTTTTAGTTCTTCCTTATGGGATTGTGCATATTTTTCTGCTTTACTCCTGAACTCATGAACTCACCTCACATTTTAATTGAAAATTTAGCAAAACGTAAAATAGTAAAGGCAACACTGCAGCCCAGTTGACAAGAATGACAAGCTGTCAAAATTTTAAACCCGGGGTACCGACGGAGCCAATTGGGATCGACATGGAGTTAATTTTAAAATGTTCATTTGCATTTTTTTTGTTGTGCAATGATTTTGGGATAAATTCCACTACGTATGGTCTTATAAAGCATAGTTGCAAACTTGCTCCACTTGGAGCAGGCGTTGACGGATCCCACAGAATTATGTGTCACTTGTCGATATGGGAAGTTTTGAAATATCAGGAGATACTATTGAAAAATACCGCAGTTTATAGTTTGAATTCCAGTAATATTAAACATAACCTTGAATGTGTACTCCGCGAAAAAAGAACATTATTGTAAATTCCAGATTTTTTGCAGGTTTTGGGTTTGCTGATAGCTTTACGACATAACATATACATATTTGTGTATGTCTCAATCGCAGTAATTATAGTGTGGATGTTTGTTCACCCCGTCAACAACACAAAATACTCAACTTTATGGGGCTATGGATATATAAAGTTCTGAATGGTTTTTTGCGAATATCAATCTAAGGTGCCATAATGGTACTGATGAACGGCAGTAAATGAATGAATGTTTGGGAACGAGCAATATCTATTAAATTTTTGGTAGAGCCTTTGTCATCAAGTAGGTGTTTAATGTCTACCTGCAAAAGGTTTATAGGGAAAAACACACGATAGGTGATGTTGAATCAGTGAAATCACATAGCAATTGGAGAAAATAAAATATACATGAATAAACAATAACAATTACAATAGTAAAGAAACATGAATTTTATTCAAAAATCACACTTTTTTATATTTTGACTGAATTATATGTAATGCCTTAATATTCAGTAAACTGGTTAAGTTTCAGTGACAAGCTATCAATTCACACTTTGTCAGATATTTTGTTTTCAATACATCACAGCTATTAGTTGCTAAAATTTGTTGAATGAATCTTGAAGCCCATTCGCTATATTTGACGGACTGTTATCCTATAGGTGGAAAATAGCGCCTGGTTGATTTGACAATCCTTGTCAAATCCACCCTATTAGTCTAATCCAGCCATCTGTAGAATACAGAAAAAGGTTTCATGTTAGTGACGTCAATGGACAATGCAGAAATATCAAAATTAGTCTTATCAAACCACTTTCAGTTACGTGGACGGAAAACAAAAGTCATCAACGACCAAACTGCTTTTAGTCTCGGAACAAACAACCCCTTCAACCACTTATCAAATCACTTTCAATTTCGGAACAAACAACTCCTTCAACCACCTCTCCAGAGATCTTAAGCAGTTGCAGTGGGAGTTTGTTGTTCTTACTTGTCCTGTGTGTTGGTAAGCTCGGTGAACCATAACATCTAAACGCGAATATCTTAGTGACATCAATGGACAGTGCAGAAATATCAAAATTAGTCTTATCAAACCACTTTCAGTTACGTGGACGGAAAACAAAAGTCATCAACGACCAAACTGCTTTTAGTCTCGGAACAAACAACCCCTTCAACCACTTATCAAATCACTTTCAATTTCGGAACAAACAACTCCTTCAACCACCTCTCCAGAGATCTTAAGCAGTTGCAGTGAGAGTTTGTTGTTCTTACTTGTCCTGTGTGTGGGTAAGCTCGGTGAACCATAACATCTAAACGCGAATGTCTTTGAAGCAAAATGAATTTGTCTAACATTCCATAGCCTTCAAAGGTTAGGAACCGCAACTCACTTTATTCTAAAGCCACTTATTCAAACGCCCCATTTAAGTGCCATTAGCAAAGTTGAATTACCCTTCATTCTCCATCACACTCACCTGTGCAGTTAGTAGGAAGCAGTGAGAGCTCTACACTGGTAGTAAAGCACTCCATTATGTTTACTTTTCTCGATTGGGAATATGACGTATGGTGCAGTCGTATTTCCTGAGTGCAGCAAAATAAATATCAGCAGCGTCAGAGGATAACTCACAGTAAAAGTGCCACGACTCGTTTGATGTCAATTTAATAATCTTTGGAGCTAAACGAGCGCGTACCATACTGGGCGTTTTATACAGCGATACTGATTCACTGTTATTTACTTACGATTCATAATGCAATTGAACTACGCTCATTGAGGAGAAAACAAGCGAAGAAAAGAGAATTGAAGCTCTTCCGTTGATTACTTTACACATAATCAATTGGCACACCCAAGTGACAAAATAATGTCGTCGCGGTTCTCTTCGAGTCGATTCGCCTCACTGTGTGTGAAACCTAAATGTCATTTTCGACTGTAAATGTCAAAACAAGGAATATGTCGTAAAAGACGTTCTAGGAGCTTTACACTATCTGAAAAATACCCTGTGACAGTATAATCCATGCAATTTTTGCACGTACGAGCGCCAAGAGGCTACTCTAAATCATCTCTTTCCATAGACAATCCATACCGCATAGAACAGGGTAGGAGATTAAATTTCATTAAAATCTAATTTTCCTACTTAATCCTCCGAACTTTGGTATTAACTACCTTTCCGAAGTTTTTAGTATGAAATATTATCTCTGTTATAATGGATACGATGTAATGAATTAGCCCCTGTTTTAATCAAGCAGTCGCTGGCGAGTGAGTTAAATTGAGGGCACTAGAGTTGGAGGATATATGAGCTACATTGTTCGCTCCTTGTTTGAATTTTGTCTGAAGCAGACCACTGCTCTGTGAAAGTACTTTGTGTCATGTTTTAATTCCCTATACGAGGTTGATTGAATTACTACTTTTGCAGTGTGTGACACGTCCCTTATGAATAACAAAAACTTGAGAAGTTATAGATAAAATAACGGATTTTCTTCGTACACCTCTTCTAGCCTATAAGTCGCTCCTTCTCACGGACAGTGACTGATGATCGTGTTAAGTCAACTTATGCACGTGTCACCAACCAAGTCGAGGCAAAAAAAATGCCAGCATGCTCTTAGGTTCTTTTAGGTCTTCTTGTAGTTAAAAATGTTCCGTTGAATGTTACAAAGTAGCATTGTATACCAGCATCACCATGCCTCGGAACAGATATAAAAGCTTTCCTCTGGGTACGAGGTACAAGGCAAAGAAGCTACAAGAAAAATCAAAGCATTATAATTTTCTCAAAAGCGTGTCACTTAACCTTTTTTACTATATTGATCAGTTACTAGTAATTTGAATTTCTCTTTATTAATGGTAGACTGCTCATTTCTATGTCGAAAGCTTTTCAATGATTTTCTTTTGGTAAATTTTATAGATTGTATAATTTCACACGTATTATATTTGTCTTTCTCATTGATTCAGTATTGTGTCAGAAAGAAGACACTGTGGTTTTTCTCCGTTATTTGGTTTTCCATCGAACATATTTTCTTCAAGGCTACTGAATGAACCTTTCTTTATAAAGTTAGGTATTTTGTGTCAGTCACTTTCTTCCTGAGATGTGCTGAACACCAGCTTGTGGAGCAGAACCTCTTCATATAGTACCTTACGTTTAGTTGTTTTGGTTTGGGTGCTACTCCGCCCATTGTCTTATAGAATTTTAATCTTCAGCACACAGTCCTCTAGCTTTGTTTGTAGATGTTTTGCAGCTGATATTGCCAGAAGCCCATTGACAAACAAAATCACTGATGTGAACAGGAGTTTTTTTGTCAAGGAGAACGGGTGGCCATAAGAAAATGAACGGGGTGCCACCCAAACCAAAACAACTAAACGTAAGGTACGATATGAAGGGGTACTACTCCACAAACTGGCGTTCGCCACATAATATTTCAGAATCTAGAAGCTAAACAAATGGGGCTCACACTACAAATCAGGAGGAAAGTAACTGACATGAAACACCTAACTTTATCAAGAAAGGTTCAATAAGTGGCCTTGAAGAAGATATGTTCGATAGAAAACAAGGTAACGGTTTGTTCTATCACAAAAGAAACTCTGCTGTAAACAGATAAAATATCATTATATAGATATTATTTATTTTTTGATCATTGCTGACTGAAATTCTTAGTGTGATTGATTTTGTTTAAAATTTTACGTGTTTAAATATGGGGTAGTGACTACATGACACCTTCTATTGGGCATTACATTTCATTCATTCATGATTTTGGATGTGTCATAGCTCATGTCCCTATCTTGACCTTGCTTTTACCTAATTTTGACCTTTTATACTGATATTGACCTTTAGTGATGTTTCGTTTACTTAGATTTGAAGTTTTTTTGTGGGAATTTCTGAATGAGTTTGGATATTCACTTTGATTAAGTATACTCAGTTTGATTCTTGCCTCCATAGGTTATTGGTAGCTCAGCATTATTTATTATTGTCGGTTATCTACTCTGTAGATGCCCTCCTACTCCAAGGACAGGGAGGGCCAAAATCACGTAACCTTTTTTTACTATTTTGATTACTTACTGGTAATTTGCATTTCTCTTTATTAATAGTAGAGTGCCCTTTCCTGGGCCAAACCCTTTTCAATGATTTTTTTGGTAAGTTTCATAGTTTATTGATTGTATAATTTCACGCGTTTTATATCTTTCTTTCTGAGTGATTCAGTATTGGGTTGGAAAAGAACTCTGTGGCTTCTCTCCGTTGCTTGGTTTTCTATCGACCATGTCTTTTTCAAGGCCATTCATTGAACCTTACTTTATAAAGTTAGGTGTTTCGTGTCAGACACTTTCCTCGTGACATTGTGGTATGAGCCCCATTTGTTTAGCTTCCAGATTCTGGAATAATATGTGGGGAACGCCAGTTTGTGGAGTGGTGCCCCTTCATATAGTACGTTACGTTTAGCTGTTTTGGTTTGGGTGCAACCCCGTCCATTTTCTCATGGGATTTTAATTTTCAGCGTGTGAAAGCATTGCGAAGAACCGCGACACACTCCCTCAGCTTTGTTTGTAGCTGTTTTGTAGCTGATATTGCTGGAAGCCACCCGTTCCTCTTGACAAACACATCTTGGTCATTACGGTCAGCAGCTTTAGAGAAGCTACTATATATGACGATTTTGTGAACCTAATCCTATGAATGCGATTGATAGAATGAGAAAACAATTAAATGAGTGTTAAATCTGAATGAGTTGTAGTTCTATACAATCCAAGCGATGGCGCTTTTTGAACATAGTTTTGGATAATAATACAGGTATTGCAGAGACCGTGCCGAATTAGATGATCCATCTCATTGTAATCAAGGTCGCAGATAGGGACAGTAAAGTCTTAAACGTAAATAGATCCTATAAATCTAATATCCAGAATAGGTGCGATTTAAGAAATCGGTGACCTGGCGCGCATTGTGTGGAGGAGCCCGATCATACCGGAATCCTAATAGCTTTGGTAGATTGTTTTGAAGAAGATTCGAATAAGTTAACAACACAATATTCCTCAAGGAATTTACTATTCATCAGTGTAAATTGTAAAGTTTATATATGCCTGCTCTTCTAAAACTGTCTTGGTCCATCCATGCCTTTATTATAAAGCTTCACTTCTGAATTGAAGCATCGTTCTGCAAAATTACACTCTCTTACATGCAATAAATATAACAGGTGTAGCAATTCTCTACGTAGAATCTATTGCACTGTAGAACTTGCTACATCAACATCCTGTGATACGTGTAGCACTCGAAGGCTTATCGCCAATTAATTGTTGTACTCCGGCTTCAGCATCTAGTCGATTCTCGGCATTCCTATTATTTGTATTCTCTCGGGAACTTCTCTGTACCGTAGTATGAACATTTGCTCTACTTAGATGCCGGTTTCGATACTCTTCAGCTGGAAATCGAGAATTTCGTTTGCACAATTCAAAAACGCAGAAACAGCCATCTTTGGACTATGTAGCTGTTGTTGATGATCCTGTTTTGGATTCGTTGGTGCACAGCATCTGCAATTCTGCTTGTTCACATAACCGTCTAAGATTTCCGTAATACGTAATGACTTTCCTTTAAAGCATGGACTGATTGGATTTTATAAGGATGAAAATTCATTCTTTTTTTGATTATGCCATGCAGTGTTGACCTAGGCAGCAGTAGCGGAATGCTTACATACAGAACGCAGAGGATTTGCAATAACCTAATCACTTACTCGATGCACATTATCTTAGGTTGATACAGTAGGTGTGGGGATAGAAATGGGTTGACTAGGAGTAGAGCCTGTTTCACAGAACCTCTTAATCCACTTTTTCAATAGGTTCTTACTTGGGGCATCTCTTGGTCGGCGAATATTGGATCGTGTACAAAATTTCCGAACGGCAGCTGCATATGAATTACCACTCTTAAAGTAAGCCTCGATAGCAAAAGCACGTTGCGATCCGGTCCAACCTTCCATTGTGACTATTTAAGCCGCACGCCGAACGCGTTGACCAACACCTCTCCACACTTCCTGGCGTATACGGTTGACGCATAATTCAAATTTGAAATGTGAACATTCCCACTGGACACTCTTTTTCTGAATAGTTTGCAAACGTTGACAAAAATTGACAGTAATTTTATTTGGTGGTAATCCAAGGTTTACAAGCATCATTTATTTCATTCGGGCTAAATATAAACAAGTGAAGCTAAAAATAGTAATCGGTTCAATTCACGGTGTACAATAAAACAACATGAATGACCGAATTATTGTTACATCAAATTTAGAGTAGTCCTTTTTTATTATTATCCATTTTCAGATGATTAAATATTTCCAACACGTAACACATCGGATGATAGAGAAACTGATCAACTTTGCCGGTATGCTCAAGGATGTGTAACTATAGTTCTGATTCCATGGCCAAATTATCGTTTAAGGGGTAAGCCTTAGCTTCTCCTGAGAACATATATACATGTGAGACTAATTTTTTATTATTTACTATTAGCATACTTAGTTATATTCTTTTACATATTTATAATCGTTATTGTACTTTTTTGAATTTTCAAGGGTTAAGAGGCAGGATAGCTTCAAGCTAAGCTTCGCTCTTTAACAAAAAGACGTTTATTATCATTATTATTTCGATACTTTGTTTTTTCAATATCAGGCAAGTTTTCGCATAAACGGCGACGTATACGTGCAAAGTAGCGTAGCTCCTTGTACACTTTGAACTTTTCAATGCACTTTTATGCCCGTTCAAAGTTCCCCGACTCTCATTCATATTCATGTAATTGTTAAGGAGGCATTTGACCTGTTATGGTACCCGGACTGTCAAACGTGGAGGCACCACCCAGCAGATCTCTAAAGGCGGAACTAAAATGTATTCATGTCGCTCTTTAGAGTCCACTTGTCGCCTCCCTCCCCTTCTCTCGCTATCCCCTCACGATACGCACGGGTGTTTAGGCATTAGGACCTTATGGTGGCTCGAGTATAGGTAGGTGCAACATGAGAATTCTTTAGCACCTTCTCTCCTGCCTTCACGTAAATAATAAAAGTACGCAATAAAATAAAAATTCATCTTCAACACCAACTATCGCTACGTTCGGTCATATTAGCATAGCAGCTTGTACACTATGCATTTTCCTACCCTTGTACGTGAAGCTAAGGAAAACATTCCCGCCTCCCATTCATTATGGAAATCACCCTCCGCATTCCACATCACAACCAAGCCTTTCAGTGTACAGAGAAGCGATTGTATTTCACGATCCTGTTGGATTAACCTTAATCGTATATCCTCTGCACTTTGTGTGAGTTACCTTAACTGGATTTAAATGCTATTACAAGTTGGATAACTTTTTTAATGACTTTAGGTCGAGATGCAGGTTCCGGAGTATTGATATTGATTCCGAGAGTAGCTTCTTGCTCGGATAAGTATAAGGTAACAGTGATGGTGTTTAGTTTCATTTGACTTGAGGAATCGATGCTTCGTTGAAAATAAGTTCAGTTTACAGTTTTTCAGCTGGCTTGGGCAACTCACACGAGACGATTCCACTTATGGAACAATGATGCAACGGCATTAAATAACTCAACCGCGTGCCGTCAGAGACATTTAGGCTCGATTTTAATATTAATTTGTAGTCGATATTAGCAAATTTCCCCGAAATAATCGTATAGTCTGGTTTAATTGGTGCAGGATATTCAAAGGGGTATTTAAAACATGGACGCATAAAATGCGTACACTAATTTTTGTGGAAAACTATTTATTTGACAACAAAGAATGAGAAATGTTTTTTGGAATTCAATCGAAAGTATTAACAGGAACGAAAAACTTTTCATACAAGACTTAGGTATTTATGAGACCTACAAAATGAGACTACACGTAAACAGATCCGACTAATAGCAAAAATGTTATGGTCTTGATACATGTTGGTAATGCGACGATAATTTCACGCCACTACTTAAAATTCTTCAAATCTGTAGGATCCATACTTCTAAATAACAACAACAAAACTGGATTATATTGGTCAAGTAGTTTTTTGAGAATTTCTAATTGTTTATCCCAAAACACCCGTTTTCCGGTCATCACTACTAGTTTATTAAGCAATATACAGGGTTCGTTGAAAGAGCATTTAATAGAAAAATACACGTGTTTACCTTGCCGATGTGAATCACAAACCATTCCGAAATAAAAAGTGCGAAACGCAAAGGCTACATTTTTTTCTTCTAAACAAATTGAAATTTGTATTTGTAAGTAATTGAACAAATGCGCTACGATATTTGAAAAACATACACATACACATACATACACATTATAAAACAAAGCGGACCAGTCCAACCTATTTTGTTGCGAATTACTCACAAATACGAAGAGTTTGAATTTGTTTAGAAGAAAATACGTAACCCATTTCTCATTTGTCTTCCGGAATGGTTTGCGATTCATATCGACAAGGTAAACCAGTGTATTTTGCTATAAAATGCCCTTTGAACGAACTCTGTATATTGCTGAGTAGACTAGTAGTGATGGCCGGAAAACAGGTGTTTTGGGATAAACAATTAGAAATTCTCAAAAACTACTTGACCAATCTACTCCAATTTTGTTGTGGTTACTTAGGAGTACGAATCCTACGAATTTGAAGAATTTCAAATATCTCTCACAAACCATAGTCGTGCCAAAACCTGCAGTTTGGCTCAATTTTCGGCCATACCTTTTCGGCTATTAGTCGGATCTTTTTACGTGTAATCTCATATTGTAGGTATCATAAATACCTAAAAATCTTATATGAGGAGTTTTGTAGTTCCTGCCAACACTTTCGATTGAATTCCAAAAAACACTTTTTCTCATTCTTTGTTGTCAGATAAAAAGTTTTCCCACAAAACTTGGCGTACCCATTTTATGCGTCTATGTTTTGAATACCCTCTTGAACAACTTGCAGCAATAAAACCAGACTTTACAATTATTTGGCAAATTTCGTCTAATATGATTAGACTACTGCGGTATCTGAAATAAGGACCCGGCTCATAATAGACCAACGAGAAGGTTTATCTAAAATACCTGTCAAACTAGCCAAAAAATGTACGAGTTCTATAAGGAGAGCCTCTAATCCCCATACTATATCAAGAAATTATTTATGAATCATCTGGTTTAGCTACAAAAAATATTTGTCTACTTAATCCGGAGATCAAAACCTACGATGGGGATCAACAATGACCAATTGAAAAGCTTTTTCGTAAAACTGCATCGACAAACGGCCAAGCGAAAACAAGGATCATAAACCCACCTTCTAGACGATATAAAGACGTGACAAAATTGAAAAAAATGGTACATTGGTTGTTGATTAGATGTAGTCAAGTGTAGCTTAGTAGCACACAGGTTTGTTCCATACTTGTAGCAAATACGGATAGCAAGTTCCGGTGTGAATACTGTATCTATGCTACGATTAATATATTATTCATGGCGTTAGATCACCCTAATCAACAATTCTGAATATTTGCGAAAGCATAGTACCAATACCATCTCTAGTATTCGTCTTCAATATCTACTCTTGACGGTTGATACATTTGTAGTGCTGTCAAGCTAATAATAGTGAACATGAATAATATGTTTTAGCATATAAATATTTGTTATTTTAACACATAGTGGTTGAACCTGTAACACGACTAATCTAAAGTTTACTTCAGCGCTACGACTGTTCCTTGAACAGCTTGGTGTGGTGGCACTGCAAAGTTCTGTGACTGGACAACTGATGGTAGGCAGTCCTGGTTTCAAATACAATAAAGGTTACCTTCTGTTCTTTCTTTTCCCAACAAACGTACATATGCAGACTGAAATATTTTTATTAAACATATGATTGATAATACTTTGCATAAATGTCGCGCACACATAGGGGATGTGTGTGCCAACCAGCGGTTCGTATACCTACAAATTACATCAGACGACAATTTAATCAACGATCGACACGTTAATACGAATATTGGGAGATTTGATCCACCATGTGGGCAGGGATTAAAGGTTGGCGCAGTTAAGTTCGAGAATTATCTGACGAGTCAGTCTACTTGCTTTTTAAAAAGATTTATTTTCGATTATCAAAATACAATTCTATTGATGTATGTAGTATGAGCGCTAACAACAGACTAACTCACTGTGAATACAATAAAATAATACTGGATAAGGCAAAGTGCTGATCCAGGGAAACTCGATCCTCTTCTTTAGTGGTAGAGGTAAATCTTCTGTACTATAACGCCTCCCCTTGTAGATGCAACTTCGAGGGTTAACGAGGAAGTTGCACATTGGAAAGATCTACTTCTTCAATAGGGGTTCTTTCTGGTTTCTTTGGCTTAGTAAAAATCTTCGGAATGATCTTCTTGTAGAGAAAACAGCAAAGTAGCAGCAGTAGTACTCCATACAACAGCATTGTCCAAGAACTGGGAATGTGCGACACCTTATGAGAATGGATGTCGACACGATTTTCTATTAATCTTCTTTTCATTTTGTGAACTTCATCAAATTCTATTTGGTCCAGATGAAGGCTGAAGTCATTCGGTTTGATAGCAATTGAAGTATTGGTATCGATATTTGGAAAAATAATTGGCTGACTTCCAATCGATATAGGTTCTTGATTGACGATCAGGTCTTGATTTAGTTCCAGTCTATAACCCACTGGAATTTCGGCTAAGTAGGATCCCAAAGCTTTGACTGTTTCTTGGCCTTCTTGACAGTTTAGTGTAATGGTGGTTTCATTGGGTATAAGCAAGATCCATTGCCCGAAATCATGCAGTTTCTTCATTACTGGCTCTGTGATTACAGCTTCTACTTATCGGCAGGTAGTGGGAGTTTTATGTTCCAGGAGTTGAACTTCACGGGGATTGGATTCTTTGATTCTTCTTAAATCTAGTTCCTTGCAAACGTACTGTTTTGCGACCGTTTACGTGCATGCGTCTCCCGCAAAAGCAAAGTACAACTCATTCTTTACAAGATATTTTCCATGATCAGACCCTTATGAAAGGTTGGAATTGAATATAAGTGATAATAATCAAATTGGAATGTATGAACAATTGGAATTTGAAGAATGTATGTTATTTTTCTATCAACTGTATAACAGCTGATTTTAATGAGGTTTTCAAAAATTGGAATATTATCCAAAGTAACTTCTAAAGGGAGTTGTTTTGTGGATAGTTTTAATACCACTGAATTTAGTGCTTGAAGTAAATGTTTTGGTTTGATTACACTGGGGTGGATAATTCCCAAGTTCGCAAAAGTAAGTGGGTTTTCTATATCCTGGAGTACTAAAATTATGATATGATAGATGTTAATGATCTCTGAGATTGTATCATTCAAGAAAATGCCATTTTCTATGTAGGCTTGTGTGTTAATCATAGCTGTTGAAAGCTGATTTATTTTAGCTTCCAATAGCTTTTGGTTATGAGTAATTTGGCCTATAGTTTTATTTAAATTATCGATAAGTTAGACAGATAAGGTATTCTGAATATCGATAGCTTCTGATAACTTGTTTTGATTATTCTGCACATCGCTTATTAGAGACTCAAACTTTTCACCATCTGAAGCATCCAGGCTTCCTGTGATTGCTTTGAAAATTGAACCTAAGCCGTTTATTAATCCCCTTTCTATTCTAACAGAGAATGATGGAAAAGTTTCGTAAGTAGAAGGAAAAATATCATTTAGCTTTCCGTCTACTTTTCTTTCTAAGAAATACAAAACATTGAGGTAATCTGCTGAGTGTTTATAGTGCTCAATATATTTCCTGGATAATTTCGCAACATTATCGGTTTTTTTCTTAAGGTCATTAACTTCAGTGATTAGTAAATTGACGTCGTACGAATACAGTATTGAGTAAAATTTTTTTTGTAATTTTGATAGTCCCTAATTTCATGGGTATCAACCCTAGGTTATTTTCTAAATTCTCCAACGTTATCGTACCATGGATTCCTATGATTCCTGGAACCTGTAAAATAATATATTCGATAGAAAATCTTATTTTTAGCGTGCAGTTAAGAATAAAGTAAACGTAGATTACATACGTAGTTTCTTATCTAATTGCTCGAGGCTTAGTCAAACGAATAAAGTTTGCGTAGCGGACGTTTCAAATTACTTATATGCACTTTTCCGTGCTGGTCCTTCGTGACGGTCTTTTTCTCCGTATTAACACTTTGTAGTCTACACGGATTTGAGAACTTGTTGGCGTTAAGAGAAATTACCTCTGGTGCTAGGTTTTGTGGTCTATGAGTGAGTCCTTCTGAAAATTTTGAGGTGGTTCTACGTGATCAGTTTCAGGATTATCTTGTGTATAATACTCGCAATATTGATCAGTGAAATATGTATCTGAATTTTGTGGTTCAGCTACAGTTTGATCGCAAACAAAATATTCGTTACCAGGAACTTCATAGGTGTTATTACTTTCTGTCTTTGTATTGAATAGCTCTTCAGCGATCCAATTTGGTTTTGGTTGTTGCTGGGCTGTCGAATTATGTTCAGGTTTGAAAGAAATTCTATTAGAAATACTCATTGGAGTAGTTTGTGGCAAAGTACGGTTAGGGTTAGGTTTGAAAACATTTCTGTTATTCTGTGTTTGTCTAAAAACCTGAGAATCCGTCAGAAATCTCCGAGGACGATAAACTGGCCTTGGCAAGTTTACAGGTCCAGTCGGAAAAGTCGAATTGAATCTAGGTTGAAATGTTGAAGTGTTCGGATGACTGAATGAATAATTAGTAGGCTGAAAGTACGAAGGTCTATTTTGATTAATCATTGGTCTTTGCATAGGTCTGGAAGTTTGATTCTGTGGCACATATTGTGAGTTTCCAAAATTTTTGTTATAATTTTGGAAATAGCTGACATTGTCTTCAGATATAACGAATTGTAAAGCTTGGCTGAGGGATGTGGGTTTGATACATCTAATTGTTGTACCCCAGGGCTCTCGTAGTCCGCACAAAAATGTTTTCAGAGCTAGTTCTTAATATAAATTTCTTTTTAACACTTTAACTTCTTCAGAATGTTCATGTACGTTTACATGGCTTCATAGCAGATTCACAATATGAAGACACTTATCATAAAATTTTTGAGGCGTTTCATTTGGCATTTGCCTCCACATAACCAAATCACGGTTTAGACAAGTTTCATCTCTTTGATCTGAAAAAATCCTGGTCAGAATGTCTTTTAAATCTGCCCAACTTGTGATATTTTGGATATTCACAAGCACTTCCTTTTAATTTCGAGATCAGTGAATTTAGCAAATAGATATTTTGGAAATTATGTGGGTTCCGTATATCATAAAAATTTGCAATTAACGTTTCACTCACTGATAGAAACCTATTTAAGTCATCAGGATTTCCGTCAAGCTCTGGGACGCAATTTAAAAATTCTTGGTGAGTCTGTTGAAAGTGTCAAATTATCTATAGAATCTGCAATTCCTTCCAAAGACATTTAAAATTCATAGTTGCACTTACGCTAATACGAGGATGATCAAGTGCATCACGTTTCTTTCTTTGTCTTTACTTGGTTGCTTAACTATAAGGGGAAGATCTTGGTTGGGCGATCTGATCCTTCTCCAAAATGTTCCGCTTGCAGATTTGGGCGAACGTCTTTAGTCCCTAGGCCGTTTTTCCGGTAAATTCGTCAATACGAAAACTGCTTTCGCGGTCTCGATTGATTCTCGAAAAAACCCGAAAATCCTACTCTGGCTGCGCCAATTATCTGACCGAGTCAGTCTACTTGCTTTTTAAAAAGATTTATTTTCGATTATCAAAATACAATTCTATTGATGTATATAGTATGAGCGCTAACAACAGACTAACTCACTGTGAATACTATAAAATAAGACTGGATAATGCAAAGTGCTGATCCAGGGAAACTAGATCCTCTTCTTTAATGGTAGGGATGAAGAAAAAGACACTGCTACAGTATAAACGTAAACGATCGAAGTGGATGAAGAAATGGCTGTTGAATAGAACAATTCATTCACATATAAATCTAATGAAGGATTTAAAAGATTATTCAAACGACTGGCGAAATTATTTACGGGTGGATGAAAATGCCTATAGTGAATTATTACGCTTGGTTAAGCCTCTCATTCAACGTCAAAATACGGTTATGCGTGAGAGTATATCACCTCACGAAAGGCTGACCGCTACTTTAAGGTTCCTGGCTACAGGAAGATCATAACAAGATTTGAGAAAGGTTCCGTGATACAGAGGATTGAGGTCGTGATTGGCTTATTTCTTGTTATAAATGTTGAGTTAGAAATAGTTTTCTGATTGCGAGGATGGAGAGACTGTGGATTGAACACTGAACACCCAACTAGACGCACAGACAAGTACGCGCAGGCCAGGCTTGCTCAAGCAAAATTTCAAACAAATCAAACTCGCGCAAGTCACGCTGCGAGGTTTGTCTCAACGAAGCGTTTGCCTAATAATAGAATACTGATTCTAAAGCCCTGAAAAATTCTGAATGTGGAATGTTTCAACATTGGTTTATTATCTATCGACAATTCACCTTATTATGCAGTCTGTCATAACCGGTGTAGTGATAAAGATATCAACAGAAATGGTTATTCTCGAAAATAATTACGATCGGAATACCACATTTTCATTTGCGTATGAAAAAAATCTACTCGTACTACGAGGTACTTTGTACACAAACAAAATTTTATTTACTAACGAGGATAACGCAAGCTTTGATGTAAAGTTTTTTGTTGGCCGGTTGAAAGGAAAAGATACACGGTCTGATACGGTTTGCGAGTCCTTTGTCGATGGAATTGATATTCGGTGTTCGTTTCGAGCTGCCTTTCATGAAAAAAAGCTCGCTCACATGTTAAACCTCCTATATGTGACGTTGTTCTACATGTCTCCCTCTCTCCTTTACCTTTTTAGGTCACTGCTTAGGTAAGCTCTGCTATAAGATTTATTTTACGAGGTATTGATAAAGTACAGCATGTCTTTTTACTTGCCACGCCACAGCGAGGAAGTATTGTAATCGCGGAAAAATAATAAGATGATATACTACGTTTTTTTGTGTCATAAACGTATACCACCGGCGCCCTGTCATAACTGTCCTGGCATGGCTGTTGCTGTGCCGCGCTGTCGCGACGTCTGATCAGATCAGTTATCAAGGAGAAGCGCCGGTGCCAGATGGACGGCACTATCGATAGGACAGGGGAAGAATGTCCATGGAATAATGGCATGGGCCTATTTGATTGACTTAATCCATCTAATTTCTTTGTTATACATGTTGGTAACTAGCTTTTTTCTCAGACTAAATAAGACACATAAGCCATAGATATGTTTCGTGCTTTTTTGACAGCTCATCAGTCAGGTCTGAGCTTGGTCTCTGATGCAACAATCGAAGTTATAGTAACTATCCTCTATCCAGGATGTAGGGTGTCTCATTTAGACAGGATCTAGCTTGTGCTAAACATAACCTTTTATGAACTGATGATGCCGTTTATTTGGTAGAATGAATTCGGTATATACTCGTAATTCGAATTGAATGAATGGAAACATAGGGTAGTTAAGATACCATTCAACATTTAGATCATCAAATATGACCAAACTCTGCACAAATTCTACTAAACAAGCTTCAGTGCTTCTTAATCGACTGAATAAAAACGCTATTATGCTATATTCATCACAACTCCACGCCATATGAAGTAAGTAAACAGATCGAGTCTTTGTACCATGGACTCAATACTGCGTAGGTTGCATGTGTACGTATGAGGGAGATGGAGATATATAAAGGGATACTGGTAGTCTTACTTTGAGCCACCAGGACCGGTGACTACAACTACACTTTTTTCAGTTCTGACACATCACTTTTGGGAGGCTTTTCTTCCTAAATCATTTGAACTGTAAGAGTTCTTTGTCGAGAAAATTCTGCTTCTTCAGTAGTTCATCTTTCAGGAAAGTCGTTATGACCGTCTTCAATCGTAGCATATTCAATTATCGGACGTTGAGGCAGTTGTTGTAAATTAAGGCAAAAAGCATCTTTGTGTGAATGAATGAATCGTTAAACTAGAGGCATTCCGGCCACGATAAGGAGGCAGTGCGTAAACCGCTTAAACGGACCCTTATGCACCTCTACATTCCTAAAATCTCAAGCCTCGCTTTTCTAGCGAAGTTGAGTATGGCCTTGAGTCCAAGTAATGGACCCTGGTATAGTCTGCCTATAGTAGCTCAGAGGTTCACAGCCACACAAAACGTGCATCTAGGTCTCGTCCTCTACCCCGCAGCGCTCACACAGGGGATTCTCAGCCACCACCATCATGTGCAGGTGGCGCCTTAACGTGTTATGACCAGACAACAGTCCCACCAGAAACCTTAGGTTTACCATATCCAGAGATGAGCAGAAACGTCCATCCTTAACCCTGGCCCTACAATGAGTTCCCGTGCCTGATGGAGATGTCTGGAGATACTTCTCCATTCTGATAGTGTTGTCTTGCAATCCACGTCTCCATTTTCTTCTTACCTCTTTGCGCGACCACTCCTAAAGCTAGCTCAGGACCAACGAGCTTGCTGCCTGATCCTGTCTGCCCCAGAGCGTCCGCCGTCTCATTGCCTATGACCCCAGCGTGCCCTGGTACCCACACTAACGATACCGGATGCCTCGCAGCGAGAAGAAAATCCAGAGCCTCTAGGCCCACCCTCCTCCAGAATGTAAGTTACACAAGCCAGAATCGCAAAGATTTCCGGCTGGAAAATAGTGGTGTATCCACCGAGAGGCAGAGATAGCCTAGTTCTAGGCCCAGAGACCCCAGCGTTAGAGCGAGCCCTCTTCGGTGACCGAGTTTCCGGCTACCGGCGATCCACTACTCCCTCGTTGGATACTCCACATTCAACTTGCGATATTTAGGAGTAATAAGATCATACCTGCTTAGAAGGACGGGATCTTCCCTTTGCAGTTCGACTAAGGTGGATTCAAGAAGGCCCTGCTCCACAGTCGATGAGCGACTACTCTCGCTTCACCGCGGATCATTAGATCCAACTCTGCAACAATGCCTCGTTATTTTTTTGACTATTTCACCAAACAGCCAGCCTCATTTTGCTGAAATTTTTCTATAGATGTGCATGTACTTTTATCGTACTGTGGATAAGTCAATCAAAATTCACTCAACTTTCCGAGTTTGAGAGAAGTCTGATAATCAGATTACGTGAAGCCGGATTTTCTTTTAGAGAAACGGCTAATCGGGTGAACCGAAGCGAAGCTACTGGAATGAGATGTTGTCGAGCGTGGTTCCAAGAAGGCCAAAGTCGATGAACTAGAGGTACTGGACGTCAAAGACAGACTACAGAGAAGCAGGATCGTTATTTGAGGCAATCAGCATTTAGAGATCAATTTTCCACAAGGGCGAAATTTTGAGTTAAAATTTTAATCACTTTCTATTCATCAATAGACCTAAGACTTGTAAGAGTACGCTCAAAATTACAACACTCCTAGTCGGTGTTGCATTTTCTATGTCATTTTGTTATTTGACCATCTTTACAAGTGCTTGTACTTGTAACTTGTGATTCACCAGTCTAATATTTTTATGGCATAAGGCCCGAGGCCTTACTCTAATGTGGAGATTCTTGACTAACGATCGGTATCGCAACTCCCCCTCAGGCAGTTTCCTAAAATTCATTCTTGGTATACAATAAAGCGCTACCGAGACTTCCTGTGTATTACAGAAAAGTAATGTAATTAAAAAAGTTTAAAAACTTCTCATGCAACTCCCTGTGTTTTCCGTCAACGACACATTTAGTTTCGTAACAAATTAAGCGTCGAGCTTTGACGCGGCGTGAGCAGATGTGGGGTGAAGTTAAATTGAATGCTACGCCAATGCAGTTACTCTCATTCTCGTTAACGATAACGGTTTGTGAGAATTTCCTTAAAATAGTCACGTTCACATCGAACAACTTTGGTGGGAGTGTATATGTATGTGTGCGCTGCGATATAATGAACCGGGAGGAGCATGAACTTTATACGTCGTTATAAATTGGAACGAAGCTATTATAGAAATGTGTGCTATAGCTGAATGCTACGAATTAGAGACTTGCAGAGCTTTGCAACTTGGTATATACGGATCGTTTATTGAAGAGCCGCAGCTGTTACAGCAAAGTTGAGAGTGGAGTGCTGGATCTAGGCCAATGACGAAGAAGAAAATATTTTGACCTAGGAAAGCCCCACAGATTCATAAGTAGAGAATGTCCACTAAAATAGGTCTCTCTAAGTGTGACTTCATAATGTACTTCTTCACCGTACAAAACTCGGCCACGTGGTAGATAAATTGTTTAATAAAGCCCCTTAGGTTTTTTATAGTTTCAGGTATTCAAAAAATGGTATGCTTTGAATATCATCACATAGAATAAAATTGTTTAAGCCACGAAGTGCTTCAAACTT
Organism: Acanthoscelides obtectus; assembly: GCA_963669975.1. Taxonomy (NCBI): domain Eukaryota; kingdom Metazoa; phylum Arthropoda; class Insecta; order Coleoptera; family Chrysomelidae; genus Acanthoscelides; species Acanthoscelides obtectus. Next base: position 72,873,073 of record CAVLJG010000006.1, read on the forward strand.
CGTCCTTTTTAACTTTAACTTAACTGCAAAGCGGTCGAAATCTTGTTATAGCTTTTTGGCGTTGTACGATGGTAAGAGAATAACCATCTATACATTTGTTGACGAATGTGGAATCAAAAAATAGAAGTAACTCTAAGATTCTATAGACATGCTCTTCACATTCACTGACCTTGATTCAGAAGACACTGCGATGACGTCAATGACAATAAATATAACAAAACCAAAAATACTGATCAACAACGCAGGGTTTTTAGCGGTGAAGCGATGGTATGAATTAACTAGGTTATAGTATTATTAAACATCAATGATGCACTTCCTTCTTTTGGTCTGACTGACAATGATCTGAACACATTATACAGGGTGTTCCAGAAATAACACGCCAGAGGGATACGGGAGGTAGATTGGCTTCAGATCAATCAGATAAAATCAACATGACCTCAGTAAAAGTTTTCCAATTTTCGAGATATTGCCACTGTCAGGTTTTTTCCGAAAATCCCTACTTTTTACTCCTTTTTTGCCTGTTATGGCTCTAAAGAACATCCAACTTATGATTTTGGTTTCAGTGCGAAAACCCTTTCCAGTTTTACTAATTACTGGGAAAAAATGTGCCAGATTGAATCAGCAAATGACCTTAAAAATTAGCTATTTAGTGCTCTTTCCAAAATAAGATTACATTTGTAGGTTCCTTTTACTAAAAACTGTATAATTCCAAGTTTTGTCATTGGAGTCGTAATACTACAAATAAAAAATAATAAATGCAGCTGTATTTTGTGTCCAAATTACAACTTTGTAGTTGCTGTAATCGCGGGTCTGAGGTACCACATGAATGTTAAAAAAATCAATCGAAAAAATACAACCTTATGTTCTGATGATGATTTTGATGCGTTCATACAACAATTAATAAAAAAGGATAATGGGTAGCTGTTTTAGACATCTACTGACCCAAAAACCGATTACAGTAGCTACAAAGTTGTAATCTAGACACAAAAGATAGCTACATTTATGATTTTTTATTTGTAGCATTTCGCAAGTTTTCATTGACAAAACTATTTTCAGTTTTTAGTAAAAATAAACTACAAATGTTATACTATTCTTGAAAGAGCATTAAATACCTAATTTTTAAGGTCATTTGCTGATTCAGTCCGGTACATTTTTTTCACGGTAATTAGTAAAACTTTAGTAAAGGTTTTCGCATTGAAACAAAATGGGGCAACTTAGTTTTATTTTAGCATACCATGCTAGTTTTAAATGAAATGAACACTAGGCTGCCTCAACAAACTACTAATGGTAGCCCAGGAAAAAAACGTAACTTAGAAGTTATTTATAGCCATAACAGGCAAGAAAAGAGCAAAAAGTATGGATTTTTTGAAAAAACTTAAACTGGCAATATCTCGAAAATTAGAACACTGTTACTAAGGTCATGTTAATTTTATCTGATTGACCTGAAGCCAGTCTACCTCCAGTGTCACTCTGGTGTGTTATTTCTGCATTTCTGCGATACCCTGTATAATATATAAGCTGCAAATATTAAGACTAAACGCAACTAAATAGAAGGTTATGATATTCGTATTAAAACCAAAACAAGTTGTATTTAAAAATGTATGTGAATTGCCTATCGATAATATTCCTATATTAATCGTGAATGTAAGCAAGGACCTCGGCCTTGGGCTCCATACGCAATTAAAATTCGAGTTTTATGTAAAAGTATGTTCAAAATCATACGGCATTCTTAAACAATTACACCCTCAAGAAAATTTACTGAACAGAAAATTAAAAGTACAATTGTATGATGCATTAGTCGTTTCCAAAATAACTTTTTGTGATGTATGGGCCATCTTTACTGCAAAAAAATACAAAATTCCTTTTTTACCGCTTCTCTCTTGGTATAACAAAATTCGTCCATATAAGTCACGTCGATAAGCAAAATTTAGAAAACTTGAGAACCTATAACATTCTGTCTATAGTTCAGAAAATTCTGGTTATCGAAAAACTGGAATATCTTACCAAGAGGTTACAAAAATATGGAACAATTAACCGCTTAACATCTAGAAATAGCCTGAAATGCCTAGACATACACGACATTTCAACAATAGGTTACTTTTGGAGAAGAGCTTTTCCTAAGAAGCTGCCAAGATGTACAATCATCTACCAACTGATTACCGCGATTACACTGAGGAACTTCAATAAATACATGACCATCCTCTTGTCACATTAACCGTACCATCGCTATCGTGACAAAAAACTAAACAGATGAGCAAAATATTTATATTATAAATTATTTAGATGAGAATGTATGTTTTGTATTCGGCAACGGCATATTTGTATAATTTGCTTATTAGTCTAAAATATTTATTGTAAATTCACTTTTTTATATTATTTGGATAATTATTTCATTACATGGTTATTTTTGCCTGACAGGTTGACATACCAAAGTAGTACAACTCCACCTCTTCGATTCTAAATTTCAGTTTATTATATTTTCATATTTGTTCAAGAATCGAATAAAGGCAATGTATTATTATCATATACTGCAATCTTAAAGATAGTGATATTTGGTTACTTTAACTGAATGGTGTTATTGAGGCTCGTACAGATTTCACGTTTAAGGTCTAGTGTTCGTACATCATAAAGAAGTTTGCACTGAGGAATCGCGACACTCCACTAGAATATATGTTTCAGAGTAGTGGATGCATTGCAGGTGATTTACTGTGTTGGTCTGATCTTGTGAAGGGGTAGCTGTGTCATGATGATGTGTCCGATTCTCAGGTGAGAGGTGTCCATCTGGTCCCTTCTGATGACTGGGGAACTCCGGTCTTGACATCTGGTTTTATATATCTTGTCGCAGCTGTCCTGCTTCCAATGATTTTGCCATAGTGCCCAGATGTAATTCTTGATATGGTTTTTGATGTCGTGCTTAATCTGCCTCATCATTTCCAGCAATTCCAAAACGCGAGTCAAAAACATCCACTATGATGAGTTTTTGGCCGAGATCGTACAGTACTTCTTCATGTCTATAACTGTCTGGTTATTCGGGAATATTTTCTGCAAGTGCGTGTTGTCAGACTTAGCAATGAAGCTTGAAAGTTTTTTGATTTCTGCCGAGCTGTGGGAGAAAATTATAGTATGGTAAGATCATACTGTAATAATATATTGTTATTAGAAACTTGTTAGGTATTGCAAGTAATAAAATTCACCGGAAATCCCGCGCTAAGCAGAGGAATGACCGAGATACCTTACAGTACCTATGAATATACATTTTTAGACTGAATAAAGTTATTCTTCCTAAAATCAAACTTTGTTACTAAGGGTGCAAAACCCGAAATAGATAAACCTATTACATGGCGACCCTGCCAGGATCTTTTAGAAGAAAGGTTAGAGCTTTAATACAATGGGAAAAGCGCAATCTAAGGATGAAGAAAAGGTTATAGTAGGGCAGCATTTCCGGTAAATTATATTACTTGCAACACCTAAGTTTCTAATAACAATATGACCTTACCATACTATACCTACCAACAGATTCGTACAGCTTTTCTAATATATTGTCCCTTCAGTGTCAGTCAACAACGTTTGTCGGAGCATATCCAATAAAATCTAAAGATGCAATAACAGTAGCAAGATGCTTTGTTGAAAAATTTATTTCAAAATACGGTATACTCCAAGAGATTGCTACTGACAGAGGTACTGAATTCATTTCTTCTATCATGACATATTACATCTACTGCTTACCATTACGAAAGTATAGGCTTATTAGGAGATTCACATAAAGTCTTAGGCGCATATCTTAGAGCCCAAGCATATAACAATTTTTCAGCTTGGATTCCTTACTGGTGTTTCACATAATATTTCACACAGAAACTAAGTACACCCCATTTGAACTTGTTTTTGGTAGAACATGTCATATTCCGAGCAATCTAAACCACACTGTAGAGCCAATGTATAATTTCGATAACCATCAAATTGAGCTAAAATACAGATGACAGAGAGCTTACGATGACACAAGGGCAAATTTAATGAAAAGGAAACAGGCCAGAAAAGTAGCTCATAATAAGACAGCTTATCCTGTAGTTTATAATAAAGAAGACAAAATGTTAGTCAAGAATCAAACTGGGGATAAAAAAAATCCTTCTTTTTCGGGTCTATATTTAGTTGTAGAAGACATACAGGTATCTCCAAATGTAAAAATTGTAAAGGACAATAAGGAGATAATCATTCATTAAAATAGGACCAAACGTTATTATTCATGTACAGTGTAATCAATATATTAGGAACTAAGTATTGATACGTAGTTAAGTATTAAAAGGACCCTGCCTTACTATCATATATTCTAAACCATTCTTTTCCTATCTCTCCTTCTCAAACTTCTTTTCTTCTACTAATCCTTCAGTATATATTTTTAGGCCGAATAGAGTTAATCATCCTGAAATCACGTTGTGTTACTAAGGGCGCAAAAGCCTGAAATAGATAAATCTATTACACAATTTTAAAGGTTTCTTATATAATATAAAATCACATAAAATGCACGCTATTCATCTTTCTGTCTTGTAGAATTTTTATTATGGATGCCAACAGCCTGTTTCTGTTTTTGGTTTGCAGCTGTACGATTTACCCAAGCACTTCGTTCAAAACATTCAATTACATTCAGCCAGCTTACCTGCAAGAAAACGATCGTTCGTTAAAGAGAAACTTCAATGAAAAATGTTCTCCGTTCAAATCCGACCAGTTTGTTACAAGTTGCAATTTGCATTCTAATCTCTTGCGAACACTTTGGCCGTCGATTCGATATCGGAGAAACCGTTGCGGAAAAAGAAAAGGAAATGCAAAAGCAGATACACTCGTTGGGCAAGGCCGCCGCTGCAATCCACACGAATACGGGAAACGGGTACATATTCCTGCATTTGTGCCCACACTGCAATCGATAGCCCGAATAATAGTTGTTATTTTAAACACGCAACTTCCACGTGTCGACTGATGAACCATTTTTGCATAATTTAGTGATCCCATCACTCGTCAATGAATGGTATATTTTGAGTGTCCACAAACGTTGGCAGAATTAGGACATTGTGATCCCGTTTGCATTCGTTTTAACGCATCCGTATGGATGAAACGTTTAGTAGCATATAAAGTACATTTTGATGACGCAGTTTAGCTGGTATGGTGCCGATTGTATAGTTGAAGTTACCGCTCTGGCGATTACGTCATCAACACCATATGAAATAACTAAACAGATCGAGTCTCCGTACCAAGGCCGGATCTTAATAATCCTAACTGAGGGAAACCGATTCAAAATTGTTTTATAATCGTAGTTCCCAAAAATTTTCTAATCAAGTACTTAAAACGGCTAGAGTAACACGCAATTTTATGTTTTTTGAAGTTGAAATAAAATACATACGGAATTTACAATATAATACAAAATGACACATCTATTTGGTAACTTGTTGGGACATTTAACATTGGATATGGATATGTGACAAGCTTATGAGAGCTTTAGAAGAACCATCTTCAATAATAGAAATGCTCAATTCTTCCTGGAGTGAAATGCGACTGAATAAATTACTGCTAGACAAAAACGTACATTTTGATGATGATGCTTTGAAACTCGAGCTTTTAAATCTATGTTGCCTTAATAAAGATCAATCTTGTAACTTCTATATCTATCAAAATATTGAACAATCTAGATTAGGGTTATTAGTTCTACTACCTGTTGGTTGCTGCTCTAGTGCTTTGTATTCATATTCTAATTTTATTGTTTTTTTTTATTGTTTGTATTTAATGACTTAATTAGGTATCAACTTTGTAAACTTTTGAATTGAATTTCACTATTTTGCCAAGATCATGTTTCTTTTTTTTTGTAATACTTTCTGAATACTTGGTTAAGTAAACAGCGATGCTGATCTTCGCCGAGTTTAAAATAAAGGCCTTTTTATCTTATTTATTTATTTATTATTTATATAGAAAATTAAGAATTATAAATTTTAAAAATTGTCTCAATAAAAGGATGAATTATTCATCATAATCTTTTGCACTTTCTCCCAAGTGAATAATTATATTAGTCTCCTCCCTATTAAACACTTGATGCTTATTCTCGGTATGTTTCACACACTAGGCCCAAACTGTACGAGTAGACCTTTGCTAGAGCATCGTCCCAAACTTTCAAAACTTCCTTGTCCGCATAGCCATTTTTCCCAATATGTCGATCGTAGTACTGCGTGGCTCTTTCCCAGACTAACTCAATAGGGTTGTATTGGCAATGGTAAAGGGGGAGCCGCAAAACTTGATGTTCATGTTCATGTAATATTTCGAGCTCGAGTTTAAAAACGTCATCATCAAAATGAATCTTTTTTTCTTGCAGCCACTGCTTTAATTGCATTTTACTCCAGCTGGAATTGGGCATTTTGTCTGTTAAAGCACTATGATAAGAGGCATTACCCATTGTCACTAAAGAGGTCTCTTGCTCATTTCTTAAAAGAATCTCTGTCCGTGGAATCATGCTAGTCAAAACTTTTTGATTTTGTGGCAATATAATGCAGTATCTCTCAAAAAACCGTTTCCGGTCCCAGCATGGAAAACAACATGCCGCTTGCCGGTACCCTATTGTCTTTACGTTTCTGTCTGTCAAATTACTACTACTGAAAGCGGAAATCTCTCTCAAGATTATTGAAATTTCAAAATGAAAAAAAATGTGTAAATCAAACTGATTTGAATTCTTACCTCCTGAATTATTGCATTTCATTACTTATATTTACCAATTTTTGTTCTTGTCTATTCACCTAATATTGTCTTTTGTTTCAATATTGTCTCTATCCCGATTGCGTCTACGTCCAGATTTTGTGTCACCGTCCCGATTGCGTCTTTTTAAAAATTTTACCAGGCCTTGTCTAATAAATTTTATATATACAGGGTGACTTCGAAGTTGAGTCATTTATTTTAACAGTGAGTAGATCTGATCAAAAGAAATGTTTTTTCCTTTAACATTTTTCTGGCAAAATTAAAGTAACAAAGTTATAGCCCTTTAGAAGTTTGAGTACCGCCCTGTCTCAATAATAATATTATGTTCTCGTGTTTGGCGACAACGGATATCATCCCCATCGATTCATCGCATCGGAAACAAAAAAGCGAAAGAATTTGAAACGCTTATCACGATGTTTTTAGTGGATTCAGTCGGTAACGCGTGAGTGAATAGTGGTGTTTGTTGCGTGGCTCAAACGAAATGAAAAATGGCACATGTTTACGAAAATGCTGAACTTGTGGACATGATTCTTATTTACGGGGGGGGAGTCTTTACAAAATCGGTTTCCCAATCGAGTGCAACCGACCCCTCGTACCTTTGTTAATGTAGTACAAAGGGCTCGTGAATCAGGTGACTTAAGACCTCACAGGGGATGCCGGTGCTCCAAGACCGCACGATCAAATACAGGTCCGCACTGAAATACCTGTCGGGAGGATACTTTATAAAACAAGGTAACATTTTTTTTTAATTTTTTTTTTATTTTTACACACATATTTTGGTTTATATTCCTTCTACAATCACTATCTGAAAATTAATGACTCAACTTCAAAATCACCCTGTATATATATATTGTTTTTAGTCTTAAGTTATTTATACATGAGCTCATGCCCAAGCAGAAATTTCTGCGAAACATTTTTTGGGTCCATTAGTTTATTGAAGAATATTGTCTTTTATCTACTACTGCTATACTTTTTTCTTTTAGCAAAAATAAAATTGTTATTATTATTATTATTATTATCATGACCATTTGGCAAGCATCCACGTTTCATCTAAAAACAAAACGCTTTGGAGAGCGGTTGTACTATTCAGGTTATCCATATCCGTACCTCAGAGCCAGATTAAGTCCAAATAAGTAGATTTGAGATAATTATTTTATTATTTATTAACATGAGTTCAAAAGTCGTAACTTCCTTTCCTTCCAAGAGATAGATGGATGCTGAATGTAGAAAATGAAAATTCAGAATATTATCATAAGCTTTTCATATTAAAGCCGAATTTGATAAAAATGGACTTAATCTAGTCTGGCTCTGGAGTACAGATATAGTGTCTCATAAATTAGATACGTTTGGAAAAAATTTCTGATTTTTCAGGCAAGTTATCTTCTGTCTTTTAGGAAAACCTGAAAGATTTCAATAGACGCCTTAAACTTGAATCCGAGGCATTCTATATATACCATTATTTAAGCTCCTGATTGAGCGCAGAGGTCGTGACATGTTGTCCTTTACTTGTCATACCGTAGAAGGTATTCCTAATTTCTGTTTTGACGGCATCACATCATCGGTCTTGCATTTTTTGAGTTTCCGCAGGTGCTACTATGGGCAAGCCTTCTTGTTTTCTGATTTGATTCGCTGAACATCTCGCAGACTAGTCTTCAGCGCCTATGCTACTCTCTAGTACACATAAAGTGGGTAACAGGGGACCGCTGTTTTCATTCTCTTCCTGCAGATACTCTAATAAATTTAGCACGAGCTGTCGGCCTTCTCCACTGATCGTATTTCCGGGCAGTGTCCAACTTTATATTAAAGGTTGCTAACAGGACAACTCAAATTGCACGCCGATGTCTAGTAAGTTGTCACTCTGACAAATATGATCGAAGGGCACTCATAAGTAACGACAAAGTTTTAGAGACGGAGACAGACAACTAAAAACATATGTCTTTGAGCTTACCGGACAAACGTTCACACACAGGAGTAGGTTGCATGTGAATGTATGAGGAAGATGGAGATATATAAAGGGATACTGGTAGTCTTACTTTAACCCGCGATGAACGGTGACTATAACTATAGCTACCTGAACTCTACACGCCTGGACTTTCCTATGAGTTGTCCACTATCATGCCATAATGCATTTTTTGATTTCAGCCATGTAAATGACAATAACTTTTGACTGATGAAAAGGCGAAAGGTTGCAAGTATTTTAAACATGGTTTGGTCACCAGTACTCCAATCTTAGCAGACTGAGAAGCTTTTCCGCCTTGCTACAATGGTAACTCAATGTAGGTACAGATTTCCTCAGTCTGAATATCCTTTAGACTTTGAAAGCTTCCAATGGCTCTGCCACATTGATTTACTTTAATTCCAGACCTCATACTGCATTGTTGGACAGAATATTCCTTAGTGTCATTACAATCTATGTACAACTATCTTGGTAAGAATGTAATCGTGCAAATAGGAAGTTCCGGGTAATGTGGAGGTAAATCAGAATCTTGGTTGAGATGGTTCGCTTCTTTCAGGATTTTTATGAATTCGACCACATTACTTTGGGACGAATATGGGGACTGAGCGCTTAAGCTGTTATTGGTTGGGGAGCAGATCGGAAGCAATCTAAAGATATACTTAGCAGTCCCGATAGATACGAGGTGATCCAAAGACTCTAATGAGGTCCAAAGATGATCTACGTATCTGCGCAAGCGCACGTTTTTGTACATTACAGCACTGAGCTGCTAATAGTGCCCTGTTCTATGTACTGGTTCTATTTCATATTCTACAAGTTAGAAGACCATATTCGCAAGTTGGATGCTTACGTTCCATAAATGTACAAGTCGTAGTCTTTTCCTAGGTACTCGAAATACTTTTGCTACAAGTGATTCTAGTTTGGTAGGAAAGAATAGGACAAACTTCTTGTTAGAAAAAAGGATCAGATGATAGTAACGCAGAGGAGATTAAAAGATATTTGAGAGGTACTGATTTTTGGTAGCTTTCTACAAACTCAGCAGAGACTGAGCAGTTTTGAGTAGTTTCAACAGACTTAATAAAATCACTGTGCTTTTTTACATTTTAGATCCATTTCAAAATAATAATGTTATATACATCACAATCACAACTTAGGAATTATCCCAATATGAAACGATTGTAGAATCTGTAAATGCGGAAATATGTTTGAATGAAATTTTATTGCTATATGTGTCAACAACAAAGCGCAATAGTTGAGAAAACAAAACTGCTCCTAGAAGTTCACATCGCGGTACAGAAACTGGCTTCAAAGGGTTCACCTTAGATTTAGCGCATAACAGAGAAGTCCGTATAGTTGACTGCGTAACAATTCTGATAAAAAGTACAGCTGAATGAGCGTTTGAGCTGGCATCTGAAAAACGAACTAAATCTATGTAGTTATACTGTTTAGGTAAAACTAAGCTTGCTATAGATATATCTGATAAACAGGGTAATTGATGTTTGTACTCTTGCCAAGTTTTCAATATTTCTTGGTTTGAATCCCAATCTAATTTTGCTAACCATAAATTGCGTATAAGTAATTTAGCGATCAAAGTTACAGCTGTCAAATAGCCTAGTGGATCATATATGCGAGCGATTTCACTGAGTAAACTTCTCTTCGTGCACAGTACGTTCCGCGGATTTACAGAGTAAAAAAATATATCAGCGGAGGGATTCCATTTTAATCCTAATATCTTGATACTAGCGTTTGCTTCAGTGTCAAAAGAAAAAGCGTAATTTGATGCTTGGCAGTCAAGTGGTAAATTATTTTAAAATCCTTTGCTGTTGCTAGGCCATTTATGCAGCTTGAAACATCCTTTTGAAAGACAATCAATTAAATCTTGGGGTGGACTGTATAGCGGCTGGTTCAAGAATGAAATGTGGTTGTCGCCTACCTTTGATCCGGTATTCTGTCTAATTCTGGTTCGTATTTCTGGCGTAGCAGTGATGCAGGAGCGTGAAAATTGCAGGCGTGGGAGCAGTTCTGACTCTATGCGTTTGCTGCGTATATGCGGTTTCTAAGTATATGCGTTTGCTGCGTAGAAACGTGGACTCACTGTATGCGGTTGCAGCGTGTATCTGTTCTCACGGTATGCGGGTTGCGGCGTATCTGCGTGGTCTGACTGTGAGCTAGGATCTCTCATCCATTTATTGTCCCAGCAGCAAACGCGCGCGGGGTAGGCAGGCGACGACTCAGGCCAGCGTTACAATAAAGCCAGCCCAAATGTCTCTAACAACACTACCATATGATTTACAATAGGTAGTATGTGGAACAAGATAAAATTTGGTTGTATTTACAAGTACTTGTATTTTTATGGATTAGGGCTCCTGATGCCTTGCAATACGCTTATAGTGGAACAAAGGTACACCAAAATGTAACAAAACGGGGTCACAATCCGCATAGGAATATCCTGAAAATATTTTGGGTATATCGGCTAATGATGCCAAAAACGGATGAGATCTGTGGAACAAAAACAAAACGCGAAGAGAAAAAGAGAGAGGAAGGATATCGTCTGCGGCCGTATTACACATGAAAATGAATCGAAACATAAAAAGCATCGTCTGAGGGATCAGCCCGCGGAATCCAATCAGTGCTCGGCTATCAGCCGTAATAGGAAGTATCGGTCGCAAATGCAGCCGGATCTGGTTGCCGTTATCCGCCCTCTCGCTCTCGAAACTTTCCCGACGGGTTATTTATAGACCAGGAATAATAGCGACCACCATGAATATAATAATGAACGATCGAGAAAATTAAGAGCGTTTCTTTAACGTTGTTCAGTCTATATAAGATATATATAACAAAAACCTCTTTTGTTTGTTCTCTATAAAGTACCATACAATCTCAAGCAACCAGAAAAATGACGAACCTACAGCTTAGAAATACACCTTATGCAAAAATGATGCAAAACAGCTATACAGGGTGTTTCAGTTTATTGTTACATAACTTTAAGATTTGATAGAACCTTTAAAATTAAAAAGTCTATATAAACATGGGTCAAAAAATGCGTGGCTTCCGAAATACAGGGTGTCTAAATTTACTTTCTAAAATAGTTTTTTTTTAATATTTCGAACAATATTGGATGTATAACAGTGAAAATTGGTATGCAAGGGTTTTTTGGTACGGCAAAACGAACCATGGGCATAGTTGTACTGTAGCCGCTAGAGGGCGCTCTCTACTGTAACTGTAGTGTATTAAAATGACCGAAAAATTTTTCTTAGTGCAACTTTTTGCTTTTTGAATAAAAAAAGTGATTCTTCGCACTTTTCAACATAAAAAAGCTCTCTCGTGAATTTTCATTATAGTTAGCCGTTTTTGAGATATTTCGATTTTTAAGGTTCGATGCATTTTTAATTATTTATGATAAAATAACGTTAAAAAGTCAGTATCTCGATAATTTTTAGAAGTAGGCTGTGCCTGCAAATATTTTTGAAATTGAAAGCAGAATAAGGTTAAACGTCAATTAGTTGACAGTTAGTTTTGTTGTCTGTTGAAACCTGAAACGTTTATTTGCAATTGTGAATGCACGAAATTTAGTTTCTTTTACCTGTTTTTTTTGTAAGTTTTATAAAAATGCCATTTTTATTCTCCAATCAAGAGTTAGCCGATATTCATTTTGTGTATGGCTTTGTAAATGGAAACGCAGCCGAAGCAGCCAGAGAATACGCACGACGATTTCCAAACAGACGAAATCCAACTAGCGCAGTGCACCGCCAAATAATTGAAAATGGTTTTGGAAATCTCCAAAGGGATCTGCGTGAGTTTGATAGAGATCCGACCACAACTGTTAGGAGAGTTTCTGGTGCCTTGGGAATTTCAGTAAGCCATGTTCACCGTGTTCTTAGAAATGACCATAGACGTCCTTACCATTTGCAACCTGTGCAAGGACTACAGCCAGGGGACGGAGAACGAAGAATCACATTTTGTCAGTGGATTCTTGATAGAACTGATAATAATAATGAGTTTTTAAGTAACGTTTTATGGACCGATGAGTCATGCTTCACTAGACGTGGAGTAGTAAATTTTAATAATCAACATATTTGGTCGCATGAAAATCCGCATGCAGTTCGGGAAAGAAATTTTCAGCATGAATTTAGTGTGAACGTGTGGGTTGGTATCTACCGTAATCGACTATTTGGACCCTACCTCTTGCATGCAAGGTTAAATGCTGCGACCTTCTTGGAATTTTTAAAGGCTGAACATGCAAATATGTGGGATGATGTTATGTTAGATTTAAGAAGATTGGCCTGGTTCCACCTTGATGGTTGTCCAGCTCATTATTCGAGAATAGTTAGAAACTGGCTGGACGAAAATTATCCAGAAAGATGGATCAGTCGCCTGGCCTCCAGGATCTCCTGACCTAAATCCATTAGATTTCTTTGTGTGGGGATTTCTAAAAGAAAAAGTGTACCAGACTCCCGTAACCATAAGAGATATGCTAATAAACAGAATCAGGAATGCATGTGATAAAATAAGGCCTTATTTGAATAATGCTATACCACGTTCGATCATTCCTAGATGTGAATTGTGTATTGAACAATTATGTTTACATTTCGAGCAACTACTTTAGATTTTGTATGTTTGTCCTAACTATCCAATATTTGTAAATAATTAATTTGATTTGTTAAAAATAATATTGGAAAATTAAACATGTTAATATTCTGTTTTTTTGTGTTTATTTGGAGTTAGGAGTTATTGCTGTGTTTAAAAACACAATCTAAACGATCATCTTAATTACTTGTAATGCCCAAATCGAAAATGTAAAAAAATGCATCGAACCTTAAAAATCGAAATATCTCAAAAACGGCTAACTATAACGAAAACTCACAGGTGAGCTTTTTTATGCAGAAAAGTGCGAAGAATCAGTTTTTTATTCAAAAAGCAAAAAATTGCACTAAGAAAAAATTTTTGGTCATTTTAATACACTACAGGTACAGTAGAGAGCGCCCTATAGCTACAATAAAACTATGCCCATGGTTCGTTTTGTCGTACCAAAAAACCCTTGTATACCAATTTTCACTGCTGTACATCAAATAGTGTTCGAAATATTTAAAAAAGACTATTTTAAAAAAGTAAATTTAAACACCCTGTATTTCGGAAGCCACGCATTTTTCGACCCATGTTTATATAGACTTTATGCATTAATTTTAAAAGTTCTATCGAATCTTAAAGTTATGGAACAATAAACTGAAACACCCTGTATAACAAGTGAGTATCGTCAAAGTTCTATGTCCAAATTGATGATCCCCATCTGAGACCCAACACGAATATTCCAGAACATATAAAATTGTACTACGTGTTTACTTAAATGTATTAAGTAGCCTACACCTGATACTGAAATGTACAAAAAATGTCACAATTTTTTGTAAAATACATCGGGTGTATGAGACTAATAAAAGTAGGCGAACTCGGTGGCAATAATAGGGAGGCGAGAATGCGTCAGAGTCTAGACAGTCTTTGCGGCTATTACGCATAAAACTGAATGAAGATGGATATAAAAAGTTTCGACTATAGTTTCTAGTAGACTTGGCTCGCTGTCAGTTCCGAGAAAATTCGCAAAACTGGTCACATCTTGGAACAAAGCTTTCGTCTGGTGTCAGGAGTCTTTCTGGTGTTGCAATTTTCTTCCCGCCAGTTGCATATTAAAAAGCTAAAGAACACGTTTTCTTTATTAGGCATATAACATCAGATACTACTATTAAATTAACTGGTGAATCCTAAAAGGTCAGTACTGTAAGCCCACTCTTCCGAGCTCCGAATTTAGCAAATTCGATAGCGTGACGTCTCTATCTTTGAACTAACCGAACTCCAGTCCTGGCGGATCCGGCTTAATTGATTCCACAAATAATTAGCCACTGATCCAAATCTCCTAAACTTTTTTACTGTAACGACCCAATTCAGAAACCTGTAATAGGATGTCGTTCAGATCATTCATTTCTGCGCGATACTTAAGAAACCCTTGCACTACACAACGTATTTATTCTTGAACTGAATATAGCGGGGCTCTATGTCTAATATCTTTAGTAGTAGAAGTTCAGTAGTAAAAAAACTTACCCAAAAAGTGGTACACAGCTTACCTGAAATCAAAATTAAGTCAAATTATTGAATATGACAGTATTTTAGATAAGAAGTGAGGAAGGGTTGAACAGTAAGAATGTTAAACCACAAAGCAAAAAACAGAAACAGATGAACATTTTTTAAAAACTATGACTGTATGATTGATTTATGATAAGACTAATGACGTAAGGGGTTGCATCAATCTACTATACTTGCTAAATTTGTACATGGAAGGCAAAGCACAAAAACCGCCTTCGATTTATAATTTAGAAAACCTCTTTCTTCTATAGCTGAAATTACCGTTCACCGCAAAGCAACCGTATCCCGCTCTACATTCAATGCAACTTAAATGTACCTGGAACTGCTTTTATTTTTGCTACAGTTTGCAAAGGCGTATCAGAATATTTTGACTACAGGCGCATTATTTGATTCTATATAGAGAACCTGAAAGGAAACTTATTTTAAATAAATCCTATTTGATGATAGGGGGTGTGTTTTGTGATCTAAGTAGGGCACTCGACTGCGTTGATCACAACAAATTATTGGAGATTGTTGTTAAATATGTTTTTGTCGGTCAGTCTCTTAAATGGGCCAGATCGTTTTTAGGTCAAAGAAAACAATATGTTTCAGTACAATATCTTGATGCAGGGAACAATATGAAAAACTTTGTGTCACGTACGTTAGACATCTCGATTGGAGTCCCCCAAGGCTCTATTCTTGGACCAATCTTTTTCCTCTTATACATTAATCAGTTTGATAATGTTCATCCAGATACTCATTTCACAGCATATGCTGATTGCGTTTCTGCCATCATATCAAGTAATTCAAATATAATTTTGGAAAATAAATGTAACAACTTAATTAGGAATATCAATACAAGGTTTAACCAGTACTCACTTTACTTGAATCCTTCCAAAACAACGCTTATTCGTTTTCGTCATGCTCAAAAAACTGTAGAAAAGTTTCAAGTTAGATTGGGTGACGATCAACTCGATTTTAGAGAAGAAGTGAACTTTCTTGGAGTTCATTTTGATTCGAACTTAAATTGGAAGGCCCACTGCGAATTTCTCACATCAAAAATGTACTCTCAAAGCTATGTGTTGAGGCAATTAAAAACCATCTTAACAGCTGAACAATTGATACTAGTTTATTTTGCTAATGTGGATTCGAGATTAAGATATGGAGTATGTTTCTAGTGTTGGTCAACGCGCTCCGAAGATGTGTTTGTGCCTCAAAAAAGATGCATCCGATCATTAGCAGGCATCTCACCAACAGAAAGTTACAAAAAATATTTTATAAGTTTCAGCATTTTAACTGCCTCTTCGTTGTATATATATGAATTGTGCTTACATGTTTTTAAAAATAATGAAAAATTCAAGCGAAACTGTGATATGCATAATTATGATACAAGGACTTGTAATAATTTATACGTAAACTTCAGCAAATCAAAACCGGCATTTCGATCACCTAATAAAATTGGTCCGCTTCTTATATTAACGACTTCAAGTTCCAGTTGAAGCAATTTTTGATAAACAAGTGCTTTTATCGTGTTGATGAATTTTTGAACATTGCAATATGAGATTAGTTGTAGGTTTGTAGCGAACGAAAAATTGACAATTCCAATACAATTATATATTGCCTGTGTGGAAATAAAGGTTATTGATTGATTGATATTGATTGTATCATTTCAGTGACCCCACACCAGACCTCAACATGTAACTGTATCATGTGTCTTAGTTTACTACCGTCTGAATTGCGATTATTAGAAATACGGTGCCTGTTCTGAAATAGGACAATTTCATTGAACAGGCAACTGCTTTTCTATATCTCCAGACTGCTGCTTCCTGAAATATCGTTTATATCGATTAACATTTGAATGTTCTATATAGCCTCTGACGTGGCAACTAATCGAAAACTCTCAGGACTTAAGCATTGTATCTTCATGTAAGAACAACGTTCTGAGTGGAAACGCCACGGAGAGTGATTTTGCCGAATGCCAGATATCCAGCCACGCTTTTGGCCAAAACGTCGAATACTTGGCGCCGATTTCCGTTTGAAGTTTTCGCGAGTTATGGTTACAGCCTATCTTAGGTACGATGTAATGACAAATCTGTGGATTATCTTAGAAGCTCAAAAAATTAATTGCAATGAGTAGCAATGATTGAAGAAGTGTTACCCTTAACCGATCATGTGGAGTTTTAGAGACCCCGCGGTAAATAAACTGTCCCGTATCTTCTACGGTAATAACGCCTCCTGACCAATCGGGTCACCTAATCCCTCTCCTATTGGTGCCAGACAAGTCATACGATGCTCAATGCGTTCCCTTTATTTGAAGACGAAACACAGGCATTATTTGGTGTGTAGGGGTCTGCCAGACATCACCTGTGCGTTTATGTGAAAATTGTTTAAATTGCGATATGGCCGGTCCATCGAAAAGACTTCGGTTAAGTGACAATAATTTCGAGGAAACTGTCCTCAAGTGGTACAGTGAAGTTGACGACACTGCCAGTGATATAGGTAGTGCTGCAGAGGACGAAAATATTGCGTCAGAACACGACACGGACTCAGACGTCTCGGCAGGCGGTGATAGTGACCAAGAAAGTGACACCCATCAGACCGCTTTAGATGGTCCTCTACCGCAGTTGTTCCTTCATCGTGAACTAGGAAGCACAACTTGGTGACAAAGGTTCCTGTGATAAGAGGACGAGCCCGTGATTTAGGCAACAAGGCAAGTCCCATACCCATATGGAATTTACTTTTGTCTGCGGAAATCCTACAGCCGATTCTCGAATGGACAAATCAGAAGCTTTCGCAAATGCGCTCAGGATACGCAGTTACATATAGTATCAGTCACCTTAGAGATACCGATATAGTTGAGCTGAAGGCTTTTCTTGGCCTGTTGATATACACATCAGTATTCAACTCCAATCATGGAAGTATCGATACAATGTTTGCTACTGATGGAACTGGTCGAGATATATTCAGAGCAGTAATGAGCCGGAATCGATTTGCAGTTCTTTTGATTGCTACAAGATCGATTTGTAAAAAAGAAGACCCAGCGGCAGCAATTTCGGAAATATTTTATAAATTTATTGAAAACTGCCAAAATTGTTAAAATATAGAGAACTCACTAACCATTGACGAAATGCTTGTTAGTTTCAGAGGACGTGTCCATTTCAAAATGTATATGCCTAACAAGCCCTGTAGGTACCGGATAAAGGTGATGTGCCTTACAGGCGCCAAAACTAGTTATCTCCACAATGCCTACATATATACTGGTAAAGACTTTGATGGCTTTGGGTTGCCTGCAGAGGAAAGAAGGTTTTCTAAGCCGACATAATCAGTGATACGTCTTGCAAAACCTCTTTTCGGAAGTAACAGAAATATAAATGCTGACAATTGGGTCAGCTCAATAGAACTTGTTGACCTGCTAATGAAAAATGGACTAACTTACGAAGGTACACTAAAGAAAAATAAACGAGAAGTACCAACAGAATTCTTACCAAACAAGAAAAGAGAAGAAGGATCATCGTTGTATGGATTTCATGAAGATATGAATTTGGTTTCTTATATGGGAAAGAAAGGAAAAGCAACACTATTAGTTTCTTCTATGCACAATAGGCGCTCCACCAACCCTGAAACCCAAAAGCCAGAAATAATTTCTTTTTATAACCGGACCAAAGGCGGTGTAGATACACTCGACGAGAAATGCTCTAAAAGTTCGACAAGCCGGCGAACACGTAGATGGCCGCTTGCAATATTCTTCCGTATTCTTGATGTATCTATTGTAAATTCATTTATTTTACATCAAGCTTTCAAAGACAATGAGGTGATGAAAGATAAACCAGTATTTTCAAAACAACTGGCTGCTGAATTAGTTCGAAAAAATATGGAAAGAAGACTAGCAAAGATCGAGTGCCTCGTGAAATACGCAGCAATATTAGTAGAATTTTGAGGCTACCGAAAACAAACGAAACACAGAATGAAGGGAAGCTTTTGCTTGCAACACGTAAAGTATGCTATTTGTGTCCTGCAGCAAAACATCGCAAGACAAAGTATCTCTGTGTGCAGTGTAGAGGGGCGATTTGCTTGCAGTGCTCAAAGCCCCTATGCAATACATGCGCAAAAAAGACGGTTGATTAGTTTCTGCTAGAGGAGCATTTCAGTGTTATTTTCCTTTAAATTCTATTTTTTTATATAACTTAGGTTCCTAAAAAATGTTTCAGACACATATTTTCCTACTTAGGTCGCTAAGGTTTTTTTGTGAGCTTTTAAGATAATGTTTAATTAGGTCAAGTCACGATATAGTTTTCCAGATATTTGTTGTTGTCAGAAACCAATTTAGAAACAAACCGTTTTTCCTCATTTACATGTAGTAGTAGGATCCCTATTGCTTTATACATAACAATAATAAATTATTTCCAAAAAATAACTTGTTTACTATCTGCCCAGTTAGTGGTCTATGAGACCCCACATGGAACTTCGCGTACAGATGACTCACATGGTAGGTTAAGGGTTAATGCAGATGACAAAACTATTTGCCTTTTTTTTTGGGTACTCGCTATAGAAAACATGAGCATGCCGAAAAGAAAAGTGTTACGACAAATGAGATCTCTACACGTGATGGAAAGCAAACCTAAAACAGTATCAAAAAGACAGAATTGACAAAAATTCATCTATCAACACCTAGTGTCACGACATTTTTTTCGCAAGCGAGCGTAGTTTTTGAAGAAAGCTGAATCCGTTGTTATCATAATATGCTGAGAAACAAATCTATTTATCACAGCTTACCTCTGAAAAGAGGTAATTGTAACGTTTGTTGATAAAATATACAAATTTTAAGTGATATGCGTGTCTCTTTTTTGTGATCTGGTTTTATTATACTTGAGCCACCACGTAAGCATAAGGACCTAAATATCAATGGGCACCGTATAGTTCTAAGGCCACCTCTGACACACTAAGTTTAATGCTTTACGGATTGCTACAGTTTCTTCTTATGGTCGACTAGAAACTAACTATATCTTGATCAAGTAAATTATTACGTTTTTCTTATTTAGAATAACAATTTCATAGCAATTCTTGAGAATATTGAATTTTTTCTTTGCTCTAACAATTTTATGGCAGAAAATCGTATTTTACTCTCTATCTCGTTAAAGATTTTTTTGTAATTTCTGTCGACCGTAAATACGAGAACTGGGGGTGACTTGCTGCTATTTCCGGTGCTCTCGTGTAGGAGTTCAACGGCCCACAACCTTCGTTAGTGAAATAACTTCACACCCAGTGCTGGGATTTATCGAGCTGGTAAGTGACGATTTTCTCCAAGCCACGTGTTCATTTTCTCAACATGATTTCTAATTTTTACAGGGGCCTGCATTGGTACTCCTAGGCGAATTTAAGTATCACTCACGTCTGTCAGGAGCAGTCCCCATTTCTGTCGACCCTCATTGTTCAAGGTAATTATGCTTTCTTTTTACTTTGCTAGGCCTGTCTTAATCTCGTACAAACTGAAAACATAACCGCTTCGTTCAAAAGTTAAGCATAAGACTATCATTAATTTTATTTGTGCCAATTTAGGAATTCTTATGTAACACTAGGGTTATATTTTAAGCATTTACTTATCCATTGTTTAGGTCAATACTGAATTCGTCAAAAGCTATTAATTCATCAACTTATTTAGTAGTAAAAAAAGAGCAATGTTTCGGATTTTCTGTATCATAGTACACTGAGAATAATACGAGTATAGTGTTATCTTTATATAGCTGTAGCTTCTGATTTTGGTTGTATGATTACTGAAACTTGAGAGAGCCATGTTTACGAAGTCAGATATTCCTGTTGTTCTCAAGTAACATTTTAATTGCCTTACTTATAAGCTGAGCGAGGACATGAAATATTTTACCTCAGGGTCCTTATGTTCTTCTCACAGGTATCCAACTATACTAAGTGACATATAAATCCGAACACCCAGTTTAAATGGTTTTATTTTAATAAAATTTTGTATAAGTACTTAATGAAGCATAATAAGTAAATGATAAAAATTTCAAAATGATTGCACTGCTTTAAAGCCCTTTGACCTATAATAATGTGTGGATGCACCCTGATGTGCTACGCATTGTCCAACGCGCCTAGGCATGCTTCTGATCAGGTGGTCAATGTCCTGTGGTATCTCATTCCAGGCAACCACCAACTCCTCTCGAAGTGCTTCTAGAGTCTGAGGAGGACGTTGCAAATTGAGCAATCTCCTACCCATCATATCCCATACGTGCTCAATTGGGGATAAGTCGGGAGATCTTGGTGGCCATGGTAACAATGTGACATCCTTATGTTGAAAGAAGTCTATTGTGACTCTTGCAACATGTGGTCGGGCATTATCTTGTTGGAAAGTTGGACCTGCCAGGGTGTCAAGATAGGGTAAAAGATGGGATTCTAGAACTTCGTGGATATAACGCTGCGCGTTCATGTTACCTCTGATGAAGATTAAAGGTGACCTGGAACCATAAGCTATAGCACCCCAAACCATAACTCCAACAGTGTGATGAACATGTCAACAAAAAACTGTGAATTCCTCCTTTCACCACGTCGCCTTCTAACCCTGGCACGACCATCGTGCATGCCTAAACAAAATCGAGACTCGTCACTAAAGACAATACTGTTCCATTCCTGATCCCAGAGTGACCGTTATCTGCACCACTCAAGGCGATTACGTCGGTGTTCTCGACTTAAAGGGAGGACCCAGTGTGGCCGGTATGAAAACAAGCCAAAACTTCTCATTCGTCGGTAAACACTTCGCATGCCAATAGGTCTTCCGTGTTCTGCAAACCATTCATTTGCAATATACCTGGTAGTGGAGAAACGGTCCCTTAAGGCCAATAATCTTAGGCGGCGATTTTCACGGTCTGTTGTTCTACGGCTGCGTCCAGTGCCCCTTGCTCTTTGCGTACGGCCTTCTCGAAGCCATGCCTGGCAACACCTAACCACAGTGTGTACACTTCTTTGCACTCTAACTGCAATTGCCCAAAAAGAAAGTCCAGCTTCCCGAAGTCCCACTATACGGCCCCTATCAAATCACTAAGTTGACGAAATCGTACAGGTCTCCGTACTCTAGGCATCGTAACCGATCGTAAAGGATGTCAAGAACCAAAATCCGCCAACGCTGATTCTTTACTGCGGCTGAAATATTCATTTTTAGAGCGTTAGTGAATTAAAAAAAAGCAGTATAAAAACCGGAATGTCCAACTGATAAGGCTGAAAATTTTGTCACTTGTTATTTACAGTAAGATAAATACATTCGCCAACTTTTATTAAAATAAAACCATTTAAACTGGGTGTTCGGATTTATATGTCACTTAGTATATTTAAATTTAGTTCAGGTTAATTTAAAAATTTGGATATTGCTAGTGCAATCACGATTTCCCTTGCGCACCCTGATTGAACAGCAGCCTTGTTTTGATTTTAAATTTTTGAAATGACGTAACCCAAGACTAAATCGTTCCGCTTTAAAGTTAAATGTTTAATTTACAGAACAAATTAAAAGGGGGGATTAGTAGTCAAATCGTTATTTCAGGTTAATTTTAACAAGTAATTTTTTTCTACGAGTATTTAGGTTCTACCTTCAAGTATTGAGCTACATCTGGGACTTCCTGCCCTCGGTTGCATTCCTATGATAGCCAAGCACCTGCTAAGGTGTTTTTTATTTTAGTTATTGCTGGCAACCTTTTAGCTGGTGGGTAGTACAAAATAATTTTCTTTTACTTCTCCTCTAGGACTTTTTTTATTTTTTTTATTTTGTTCGATAAATGTTTGTGTACCTTGTGTGTTTTTATCTCCTTTAGCTCCAGAGATCAAACATTGGTTACTTGCTACTTGTTTTCCTAGTTGTTGGAACTAGATGGCGTCCAAACCATTTGCATCCAAAATCCAAAGTACAAAGAACCAGGGCTCATTAACTACCGAACGAGCACAGTTACATTCTCTTACGAAACTATAACTTGATATAGGCGGCATAACAGGGTTTAATATTATCAACAACGACATATTTGGATTTGGACAGTAGATAGTAAACGAACACAAAACACTACAAAAGGGTAGAGTGGATTTAAAAACTGACTAAAAGGCATTTTTGTGTTCCACCACTGGAGCATTAGTCCCAGCCAACATGCAGCCCGCCGAAGTTAATTTTCTGTTTTTGTGCGCAATAGAGAATTATTCGAGGCACTTGCTGTGTAACTGATATTGATTCTAACCAATTTCGAAGTGGAAAATGGAGCCGCATGAAACACTTTGGCCAAACAGCTGTAGAAGTTGTTCTGGGGACTTTATTATTGCTGTATGATCGAAATTTCATAGGATATAAATTGAATTGAAATTCTCAAAAATAGTCAGACTGACGAGATACATGTGATATCGCCGCGATCTTTAACAAGCCATTTATAAAGGTACAACGTTCTCACGATGGGCAATGGTTAAAGCACCAACTGCTCTTACCTTCAGATGGATGGATAGAGTTTCAATCTTTATCTTTCAGATGTTGGGCTATACTGATGAAGGCCCAGATGACTTACGAAAAAACATGTCTGTATTGAATCGTGCAGAATTTAAGCGCTTATAGTATTCTCCTGAGTAGGATTTGGATACACATTCATACGAACGGAAAAGATATAAATCTGACACTGAGACTCCTTATTCTCATCGTAAATCCGAGCTCGATCTAAATCTGCCATCGTTCATTTATATGTATTGAATTTTATCATACCTCTTTATTCTTTAATATACTCTCTCCACAAGATTCCAGATGGCCCACAGTGCCGGAATGTTGCGACAACCCCAAATTTTATATTCTGTTGAATTGTGTTTATTCTGGGATGTGTAAGAAGTAGAAGATGATAACGAACACCTCCGTCCTAAAAAATGCATAGTCCCATAGTACATTCGTTGTCAATGGTGATGGCTTTATCTCCGCCGGGTTAGTGCAAAAACTGCAGTTCGAACTGTTACCTTTAGATGGGGATAAAACCTCGCAATCGTGAAAAAAGTTTTTCAGCTCGATAATAAATATAATCAAAGTGATTTACTTCGAGCAGGTAAACTCGTCCTAATAGGTCATTGTTTTTAATTTGAACGGTGTTGTCAAACTAAGTAAGCGGTTTAATAAATTCGATTAAACGATTTCATTATAGCTTAAGTAAACTAGGTACATAGATTTGAGTAAACTGTTCTAAAAATCCGAGTTTAGTTAAACCAATGGAACTTGTGAGCTGTCACATAAGAAATTAAATCTTTTCGTTAGCCTAATTAATATTTAATTTAGTTTAATTTATATTTTTCGCAGTGTGGCCATGTTAAGAAGCATCCATCAAACGTTATGAGAAAGAATGTAGTTGGATTTTTTTTTAAAACGAACAAAGGATGTAGCTCAGGCTTTCTAGGAGACCCTGTCATCTGAGGAACAGCGTAACTTGCTCTATGCATTGTGACATTGTTAATAGTTTAGGGCCACTAGAAAACCGTGATAATCAGTTTCTCGGCGATAGATCGTGTCTAATCACGTAGCAATCAATCAGTAATGACTATCACATTAGATTTCTATGTATTTGTAGTTTGAATGAAATTGCAGTAATTACTGAAATGTCATTAGTAGATGAATCGTTGTACATATCGTAGGTCAACGTTGTTTGGTTCGTAATACCAGTGACGATTCGTGATCATATTACATATACATAGTATTATAGAGTTTATGGGCCATCCTCACATATAATTGGCCTGTAAAATACTTTGCCCCTGATTGAGATGGAACTCTGCTGCTGAAATGCATATTGTTATGCAAAGTGTTATGTTTGTAGTCGCCTGAAATGGCGTTACATAATTCTTTTTGATGCTCTGAATTTTAAATTATCAGTTTCACGCTTTTTTTTTAAAGAAATAAAGCCTCTGATGAGTATTTTGGTTTGATTTGTTATGTGGCGTAGCCTCCCCTTTTTCAGAAATTTTAACTATGGAAGCTGCTAATCAGGATAGTCTTATCGAGGAATACCTAAACCACACCTTGCGTATCCAAGATATACAGGGTATATCTATATGCACACGTGTAAGAAACCCTGAATTTAATTTTTTACTGAAATTTCACTAGTAGATGAATCTTTGTACATCTTGCAGCTCAACGTTGATTTGTCTGTAAGAGCAGTGACGACTTATGATCATATTAGATATACATAGTATGAGGAATTTACATAGTTTATGGTTACGCCATACTCACCTACATTATCCTGTAAAATATTTTGCCCCTGAATAGAATGGATATCTACTGCTGAAATAGATTTTGTTATGCAAAATTTTATGTTTGTAATCACCTGAAATGGAGATACAAAAAGGTTTTTGATGCTCTGAATTTTGCATTATCTGTTTCACGCTTTTTTATAAAGAGATAAAGCCTTTGATGAGTATTTTCGTTCGATCTGTTACGTGGTGTTGCGTATAGCTCATGTAAAATAATAGTACTCAATCGGTTGTCTATTCCGCTTACAAGATTTTTATTGGAACCCAATGTTGAGCCTAGTTTTTCTATACCAATTTGCCTGCATCTCTTTCTCCAGACATTGTAACCCTGGGAGCTGCTGATCAGGATAATTTTATCAAGGAATACCTAAGCCACACCATACGTATCCAAAATATATCTATGTTATATTGTTACAGTTCCTTTTTATGGTCGACTAACGATTAACTACATCTTGATAAAGCAAATTATTATAACATTTTTTTATTTAGGATAATAATTTTATAGCCGCTCTTAAAAATATAGAATTTCATTTTTATGACAAAACACTTCTGTCAGTCTAATAATTTTGTGGTATAGAATCGTACTTTACTCTCCATCTCGTTGGAGGTCATTTTTTATAATTAGTGTCGACCGTAAGTATGGGAGCTGAAGGTGACTTGGAGCTATTTCCGGTGCACTGTTGTAGCAATTCTGCGGCCCACTGCCCAATTCTGTGAAATAGTTTCACCTGCTGAGTTGCGAACTTATAGGGTGGTGGGGTGGCTTTTTATTAGAAATCAGCCCCTCCTGGTGTTTTCTTTGCCGGAGCCTTTCTCTTACCCTCTTGGGGATCTAGCCGTGGAGATAACTACACTTAAGCATCGAGCTGAGGGGAACCGCCTGCAGGGATAGTCCGAGGCGAATTTGAGTGGGACGCATGCATGGGAGGAGCAGTTCCCCATTTTTGTGAACCCTTATTGTTCGAGGGTTCTATCTACGGGTCTTACCTTCCGGTTCTACCTTTGGGTTCTACCTTCGGGTATAGAAAAACATCTGGGACTTTCTATTCTCGGTTGCTTTCCGGTGATAGCCATGCATCTGAATATGTGATTTTCCTTTTTTTATTTTAGTTTTATTGGTAACCTTTTAGCTAGGGGGTATACAAATATACAAAATAAGTTTCTTAGCCTGTCCACCAGGACTTCTCTTTAATTCTAATTAAATCTACCAACCATTAGCTAGTTACTGTTTCTAGCCCTATTCCAATTACCGTAAGATACTCTAACCAAGGTGTAGTTACACAAATAATGATTGGTAAAAATTCAGTCTTGAAACTTCAAACAGAAGTTTGAGTAGATACTTACAAGAATGTAACTTATAAGCACCATCCTGAAGATATTCCATTCCGTTGTTGTCAAGAGTTACCGAAGAAAGAAATTAATAAATTGAAGCCTTTGAAGTTAAAAACCAGTTGAATCTAGAGGATTTCGAAGTAGTCTATCACCATTTAACCATGAATGCAGAAGAACTTGATAAAACAAAATATAGGTGGTTCACTTATACTATTGTTGCCTCAATTTCAATTATTCTGATTTTTTTACGAAATACGCAATTGTAGAAGAAGAAAACCCCTTCGACTTAGTATTGGCCCAGCATGCATTGGTGATGGTCCTCAGGGTAGCTTCCTGAAAAATTACACAGGCCAAAGATGAAAAAATACCTTAATCTTATGTTTTTTAGGGTGCTGAAACTAAATATGATACTGAGAAAGTCATATCACCCATTATTTCTTCACTTTTTAATATTTACTGGTTAAATGTATTAAACTAAGCGATTTTTAAAGAACTAGATGCTATATAGTTAAAATAATTGAAAAACTAGGACTAAATGGATATACAAGACGTTCGTAGCACCGCTGAAACATATTTTCTGACCAAAAATGGTTGACTCAAAGGGCTTGTTTCAGCACGGCCAAGAAACATGTTCGGAACTGAACTCGTATGCGCATTTTAAAAAATAAGCCCTAACATGGACTGTGTGAACGAATTGTTTTAAAATGCGCATGCGCGTTCACTTCGCAACATGTTCCTTAGGCATGCTGGAGCAATCGTTATTTTTCTGTTGACAGTTGATGTTTTGTTTACTGTCAACTTAGGCCCGTATCGTCAGTCGTCCCTACAATTGTAGGGCGCGTTTATGGCCTCCTTGATTGTCATAGTTTTCTACTTCTCCGTGTCAGAACTCTATTTTGAGGTTGTCACGAACATCTATTTGCATCAAATTGTGCTTGCTTTTGAGTTATATCATGTTTTATCAGGCTGAAATTTCCTACAATTTAAAAAGAAAACATATCTTCACAATAGGAGAGCGCTGACGCTGACACGGCACTAGTGTAATCTAGAAATTTTTGAAGGATAGACAGGAGTATGACAATCAAGGAGGCCATAAACGCGCCCTACAATTGTAGGGACGACTGACGATACGGGCCATAATCTCACTTTCACAGTAGAGCTAGGGAACAACATTGGGGCTTTTGACGGTGTCTTTGAGACTTAGTGAGAAGAACATTCTACGCAAAAATCTTGTAGATTCAAAAAACATGTTCCTGCCACCTCTATACAGGGTTATCCAAATTAAGTGTCCACCATTAGTAACTTTGTTATTAGTGAAAATACAAAGTTGTTTGAATTAGCAAACTAGTAGCATTTTTAACGCTGGTAAAAATGAGAATTAAAAAAAAACAATTGAGAGTCGTTATTTTGATTTTTTTCAGTAAAATAACATTTTTTTAAATGGTAACCCCTGTATATTATATTTTTTTCTGTTAAAGCATCAAATTTTAAACAAAAAAGCTCACAATAACTTTTCTCCTAGGTTACAAATTGTTGAAGTTATGGCCTCCAATCTGAAACAATTAAATTGTATCGACAAACATTATTTTCAACATCAACTTATAATCTTACAAAATACAATAACAATTTTTTTTAAAGAAGATGCTCGAAAACACCACCTTGTTCTTCAATACATTTTTGGGCACGTTTTTCAACTGCTCGAACTGTCTTAAGTATGGTCCTGCCATCTATCTGGGTTACCTTTTCCCTAACTGCAGTCTTTAACGCGTCAAGGTTATCGTACCTTCGCTTGTAAATTTGGTTCTTTAAGTAACCCCACAAGAAGTAATCAAGTGGGTTTAGATCTGGTGATCTGGGAGGCCACTGTATTGGGCCATTTGTTCCTATCCACTGATCATTAAAAGTAGTACTTAGAAAATGATAAGTACCTCTGGGCAGGTGCGCCATCTTGCTGAAAATGCAGATGATGTCTACTTATAAGATCCAATTCGTCTAAGAAATTAGTCAGAATTTCTGACATAAATTCCACATATCTTTCACCAGTTAGGGTTCCCTCATAAAAGAACGGGCCAACAATTTTTGAACCAATTATACCGCACCAAACGTTGAAACTGAAACGGACTTGTGGGCCTCTTGGATGTACTAACAAAAGATTTTCTCTTGACCAATAATGGTGGTTTTTTCTATTAAACATTCCAGAATTTGAAAAATTTGATTCATCTGTCCATAAAAGGTAACGAAAGTTATTTACATTTTGGCGACAGAAGCTAAGATACCAATGGCAAAAAACAGGTCTTCTCTCTGGATCCCCTGCCAAAAGCGTTTGAACTGGTTGGTACTTATACGGAATAAATTTGTATTTTTTTAAAATCCTTTGAACAGTACCATAACTGAAATTAGAGTCCTTGAGAATATCTGCTATTGAATTCTCACGATAAGCTTCAAAATATCCAATAACTGCAATTTCCGCTTATTATGAATTCTTTTTTTGCCCTTGTTTTAGCAAAAACATTTTCGTTGCCCCTAAATTTTCGATAAAGTCTCAGAAAATATCGTTCATACGGTTGAATGCGAGCGGGATATAATTCACTGTAGTATTCTCTTGCTCTCAAGGAGGATTTTCTGCACACTAAATAGCATTCTAACATATCACACTTTTCTTCATGGGAGAACATTTTTCTTTAAATTAATGACACAATAAAGCTTATAAACAAGTATTTACACTAATGTTTGACATTATTTGATTTTATCATTGTTTTCCAAAGCCTTCTAGTTGCGAGTATGTCCAGTTTAACAATTTGTCGCTTATCTTAATGCTGTCAAATCGCGAACGCCATGTTGTTTTCATAGCCGTCTTAATATTATAATACTGCAAATAATAAAAAATATTTATCGTTATTTTGACTTTATTTTTGACTTTAGCGGAAAAGTCATTATGAACTTTTTTGTTTAAAATTTGATGCTTTAACAGAAAAAAATATAATATACAGGGGTTTCCATTTAATAAAATGTTATTTTACTGAAAAAAATCAAAATAACGACTCTCAATTGTTTTTTTTTATTTCTCATTTTTACCAGCGTTAAAAATGCTACTAGTTTGCTAATTCAAACAACTTTGTATTTTCACTAATAACAAAGTTACTAATGGTGGACACTTAATTTGGATAACCCTGTATATAGAGTTAGGACTAATGAAACAGTTTGAAAAGGCTCTGCGTAAAGATGGATCATATTTCAAGTATCTCTGCCAAAAGTTTTCACACCTCTCAGAAGCAAAACTGAAAGAAAGCGTCTTTGTTGGACCTGATACTAGAAACATGATTTAAAACTAACTTTGAATCCACAATGAGGTTAAATGAGAATGATTCATGGGTATCTTTCAAGGAAGTCGTTACAAAGTTCTTGGGGAATGAAAAAGGCCTAGAACATGTAACTATTGTAGCTAGCACGTTAGGTGACCCTGAAAGTTCACTTTTTGAACAGTCACCATGATTACTTCACGAACAATTTGGGAGATGTTAGTAAGGAGCACACACACAGAGAAGTTAAGCAAGCAACTCATTGAGAAAGCTACACAAGAGGCTTCAAAGAAAGAAAAGAAATGCAGCAACAGCCAGCTCCATCTGACAAGTAAAACCAGTATTATATCACTGTTTTAAGTACCGTACTGTAAGGACAAACCACGCTAATTCAGTGTAACATAGCGTTTCATTAATGCCATCATATACCATATAAGGATTTTACAGTATATAATGAAATACAAAAAAACTGCAGCCATATTTGAATTCAGATAACAGAATCAGCTGCTATAGTAAAAAAAGTTTTTAAAAGTATTTTTTTTGTTGGCCTGTGTTATCGAAGAAGACCGACTATCCAGAGAGAAGATACTCAAGAAAAAGTAGAACTCACGTGAAGTGTAGTGTACTCATTCTGCTCTTAGCTTTGTATTTTGATTTTTGAATGTTTATATTTGTATTATAGCATTTTACTACGTTCACATTTATTTTATTTTTAATTTTTGAACTTTACAGTTTTAGATTTTAACAATTTTCAAATATTTGATTTTTTTTTAGCGTCAAAAATTTGTCGCATGGCAACAACTTTTTGTTATAGAGCGAGTTTGTTATATATGTTCTTTTATCCTATACAATGTAATACAACGTTGCATCATACTTATTCAGCACTAACAACAGCTTCCTGTTTAACTATTGTTAATTGTACGCCTATAATGCATTTTCAGCAGAAAGCCACGTGTGCCTGAGCCTAGATGCTTTGTCAGCATAACCTATAAAGCAAATAGGTCCAAAAGACCTGTTTAGTTGTTCGCGACACAGTAATGTGCGCATAGTAAAATTACTTATTGTTTGTAACGAAGTTTGTAATCCAGTAACGGAACTCAGCGGAGCTCCCCGCATAAAGCTTTTAAAATTGATTGTGTAGCATCAATGCTATAACATCTATATAGGGTAAACCGGTGAAATACGCCTCACCGGGGAATACGCCCCAGTGTCACCGTAACAAATTACGTCCGGCAGCAGTTACCTTAGCCACCGCCATTACGTTGCTGTCATACTCCAGAAAGTCGGCCGTGTGTGTTTATGCCAATTTATTGCGTTTTATTTGAAAAAAATATGCATTACTGTCATCTAGAGCCCATAAAATTTTAAGGTATGTAATATTTTTGTTTTATTTTAGAATGTCTTGCAAAATTTTTATAGTTTTGGGATCACTTTAGACAAACACCATTTCTAACCTATAAATTGCGCCAATTCCGCCTCGGTTTGCATTTCATGTTAGCTTGATAACCGGTGGGGCGTATTCCCCCGCGTTTCGGAAATACGCCCCAGTAAAATTCGTGTAAAACGCCCCACCCAATGGTGTGAGTTTTAGTTAATTTAGGTACTTTTGGTTTACAGAATATGGGTAGAGTATATGTTCGCAAAACCACCCGTGCTTCATTTAGTGAAGAAGCATTGGCAGAGGCTATGCAAAAGGTAATTTCAAGAGAAATGGGCACAAATGAAGCAAGTAGAGCGTATGGGATTTCATCTCGTACTTTACGAAGGCATTTGATCGCCAAGTCTTCAAAAGTACGCTTAGGCCGTTGTCCAGAAATAGGAATAGAACACGAAAGAAGGCTGGTCTTACATATAAAGGCCCTTGAAAGAGTTGGCTTTGCACCAGATGCTACTTCTGTTAAAAAAATGGCATTTTCATTTGCAGAGAAGCTTCATTTAAATCACCGATTTTCCAGAGAAGCCAAATCAGCTGGGGATGATTGGTTTCAAGGGTTTTTGCGACGTAATAGAGAGCTTAGTATCAGAAAGTCAGAAGGGCTCTCACTAGCTAGGGCAACAGGAATGAACAGAACAGATGTTAGCAATTTTTTTACTCTTTTGCGCGATGTCATCATAAAAAATAACTTGCTTAATAAACCAGATAAAATATTCAATGTCGATGAGACAGGCATTCAGATTAACAACAAGCCTGGGAAAGTAGTAGCAACTAAAGGGACAAAAGATGTTTATTCATTGACAACATCAGAAAGAGGAGAAAATATTTCCTTAGTTTCATGCTGCAACGCAGAAGGTTACTTTTTGCCACCTGTTTTAATATTTAAAGGAAAGAACAAAAAAGATGAATTTTTGGATGGTCTTCCTCCCGGATCCGGTGTGCTAATGAATCCAAAATCATCCTACATTAATTCAGAATTATTCCTAAAATGGTTTAAAGATTACTTTTTGCCAAAAAAAGGCAATGGGAAAGCCTTATTAATATTGGACGGGCACGCATCCCATTGTAATGCTATTGAGCTATTAGATTTAGCTAATGAAAATGAAGTAGTTATTTTGTGTCTCCCCAGTCATACGACACAAGCTCTTCAACCCTTGGACAGGTCTTTTTTTAAGCCACTTAAAACTTATTTCTTTCAAGAAGCAAAAAACTGGATGATTCAAAATAAAAATAGAAAGCTATCCAGAATAAATATTTCGAGATTAATTGGGAATGCATGGGGAAAAGCGGCAACCGTCGCGAATGCCACATCTGGGTTCAGAGCTTGTGGTATTTATCCATACAATCCTCAGGCCATTCCAGAACATTTTTTCTCCATTTCGGACGCCAGTATCTCAGCCGCTAGCGCAAATAAAGCTCTTCCTTCAACATCAAATCATTCTAATTTAACTCCAGGGCCAAATAAAGCTCAACCTTCTACTTCCTTCTCTCCTGGACATACAAACATGGGTGTTTCTGATATGTCTACCGATTCTCAAACCTCCAACGAAGCCTCAGAAGTTTCATTAAATTTAGAAGAAAAAGAAACTCCTTCAAAATTTTTAAGAGAAGATAACCCAATTCCTCTAATACCTAATACAATTCCGAAAAGGAAACATTATGCTTTAGAACTGACGTCTCCTGAAAATCGGGTTAAAAGACGAGTATTCTCAGAGAAAAAAAAACAAGCTCAAGATAAAAAAGACAAACGAAAAAAGCCGAGCGAAAATGAGAAAAAAATTAGGAGGAAAGCCTGCGTTAAACAAGTTAAAAGAAAACAAAATGTATCAAGTTCGTCTTCGTCGGAAACTGAACCACATTTTAGCTCCTCTGAAGACTTATCTGATGACACTGATGATTACTGCCTTGAATGTCGCGAATACTACTACACCACCAAATCTAAGGTTGACTGGATTCAATGTGAAGCATGTAGTAAATGGTTACATGAAACCTGCACGAACCACACAAACATGTGTAATCTTTGTGCCACGAAAAAACGTTAATTTTCTACTAGGGGCGTATTTCACAAGTTTCGGGCAAATACGCCCCAAATGCTTTTTTTTTTAAGTTTGGTTGTTTGTAACTTTTCTTAACCTTAGTGAGAAATTATGTTTATATTAGAGAAAAACGATGTTTAGTTGCTTTGTTTTTGTATTAATGAATAAAAAAATTGGTTTATTATGTTGGTGATTTCCATTTTCCAAAATGTGGGGCGTATTTCACCGGTCTACCCTACGTGTAAGAAACCTCGATTATCTTGAATTCACTTTACAAGCTTCAACTGTATGCAAAAGGTAGAAATAGAATAGCGGGTGACAAAGTGACCAGTACGATCACTTAAATGGCCATTAAAGCTTTTTTGCCTGTTTTCAAGTAAGTCACGCGTGGAGTACCGACGGCAACTTCTACGAAAATTAAAGATGAGAGATGCCAGCGAACAAAGAGATAATTTTCGCTCAAACTTGCCCATCCACATCTCGAATCACTCCCAGAACAGCCCATCCTTTACGCTGGCGTAATATGGCGAATTCCCTGGTAGCCCCTAATTTTTCCCGAATCTCGCTGGAGAGAGCTGACCGACCGGAGCGGTTCCAGTGCGGCTGGATCCTCCGGAACCCTATTGGAAAATTACGCGGCGCAAATCCTGATTTATTGTACGCGAGCCGGCATTCAACTATGCACATGTGCATCCAGATCCGCCTTTTCGGCCGATAGATGCGGGATTAAGGGATGTAACAGGGACTATCCGCGAACTTTTTACACGTACCGGTTTGGGATCAATAACGTATGCTATATGTTTTCTGCCAGTAACGACTAACAGAATGAATATCGTTCGAAAAAATCCTAAAGTGTGCATAAAATAATAACCAAGTTCTGTAATATACTGACACCCGCCTATTGATTGATGCGGTACAAGATTGAAAAGGTATTTTCTCCAAAGCATAACTTTAATCAAATTTCTTGTGTTCGACATACTGATTCCTTGACTTTTCGTAACTTTTTACACAGTGCTTTTGGAGTCTGAGGAGGACGTTGCAAATTGAGCAATCTCCTACCCATCATATCCCACACGTGCTCATTTGGGGATAAGTCGGGAGATCTTGGTGGCCATGGTAACAATGTGACATCATTATGTTGAAAGAAGTCTATTGTGACTCTTGCAACATGTGGTCAGGCATTATCTTGTTGGAAAGTTGGATCTGCTAGGGTGTGAAGATAGGGTAAAAGATGGGGTTCTAGAACTTCGTAAATATAACGCTGCGCGTTCATGTTACCTCTGATGAAGATTAAAAGTGACCTGGACCCATAAGCTATAGCACCCCAAACCATAACTCCAACAGTGTGATGAACATGTCTTTCAACAAAAAACTGTGGATTCCTCCTTTCACCACGTCGCCTTCTAACCCTGACACGACCATCGTGCATGCCTAAACAAAATCGAGACTCGTCACTAAAGACAATACTGTTCCATTCCTGATCCCAGAGTGACCGTTGTCTGCACCACTCAAGGCGATTACGTCGGTGTTCTCGAGTTACAGGGAGGACCCAGTGTGGCCGGTATGAAAACAAGCCAAAACTTCTCATTCGTCGGTAAACACTTCGCATGCCAATAGGTCTTCCGTGTTCTGCAAACCATTCATTTGCAATGGACCTGGTAGTGGAGAAACGGTCTCTTAAGTCCAATAATCTTAGGCGGCGATCTTCACGGTCAGTTGTTCTACGGCGGCGTCCAGTGCCCCTTGCTCTTTGCGTACGGCCTTCTCGAAGCCATGCCTGACAACACCTAACCACAGTGTCTACACTTCTTTGCACTCTAACTGCAATTGCAATCGTACAGGTCTCCGTACTCTAGGCATCGTAACCGATCGTAAAGGATGTCAAGAACCAAAATCCGCCAACGTTGATTCTTTACTGCGGCTGAAAATATATATATATATATATATATATATATAAAGCAGTATAAAAACCGGAATGTCCAACTGATAAGGCTGAAAATTTTATCACTTGTTATTTACAGTAAGATAAATACATTCACCAACTTTTATTAAAATAGAACCATTTAAACTGGGTGTTCGGATTTATATGTCACTTAGTATATGTTGCCGAAAATGGGTGCATTCGTGTACTTGTTCAACACATGTCAAATTGTTCCCCAGAGATCATTCTATCCTAATGAGGTCAAGAATTGATTCGATAGACGTGGGATTAGGGGATTTAGCAGAAACTGCTATCGATTTTTTTACACAGACATCGATAGCACGCATTATATGCAATCATTCGATTTTTTTACGAATGTTTTTACTGTATAGCGACACTGACTCATCGCTTCGTGCCGTCTTGCGGTCAGACCCCTCTCTTTACTCTGAAGCCGTTTATTTTATAGGTACATTCCATTGCTGATAAAGAGTCTAAGTGATGAACAGCCATCAATTATTACGGTTACGTCAGAGTACCATTAGAGTGCAAGTAAATGGATGATTATCCCAGAAAACCAGAAGGCCACAAATCGCTAATAAGCTAATGACGATAGCTAGGACTAACTGGATCTACAAGCAGTAGTCGTCAAGTTTTCGTAATTATACACACTAAACCCGATTATTAGAAAGAATAAATCAATTCTCATGACTATTGTATACCTCCGTCGCCCTATCAGACACCCATTTCCTGTTGATACACACGAGATAAGAAACAAAAACTGCAATAGAATATGAATGTATAGCACAAGGCGCAACATTATTGATACTAACGACAAATCCATAAATATGGAAGTTTGAAATATTCATTTCTTTTGTAGCTCTTGCTTTTAATTACAATAGCATCAGAACCCAAGTTAGTTTTGTTTTCAAACTAATCCCCGTTAGCGTCACAGCTTACATTTTAGTATTTATTTAGTTTATATGTGGTTCAATGGTCTTTAAGAAAGTATTTTTGATACACGGTTTTCATAACAGACCCGACGCAAGGATTTTCAATACCTGACGTTATGTTTCGTGTCAATGATATAAAGATTACCTGTAGTGCTAGCAAACGGCGGACACAAAGAGCGTCCGAGCTATCAAAATATCTGCACTAACTTTTTTGCTGCGGCCGTGGTTGGGATTACATTTGCTCAACTGTAGCTTGTCATACAAAACCTAAGGAAAGCTAGTTGGGCGAATGGGCGTCTTTTGCTCTGTCGTATCATCTTTTTATGTGGGATTCCACAGTTTTTCAACGATTCTGATGTTATTGTCTGTTTCAATCGGAATTACGAATACTTCAACAGTAAGAAAGCTACCTCATAATCTGCAAAAGTGAACGAAACTAATTTTTCCAGGTACGACATCTTTGAAGTCAAGGTCAAGTGTTTAGTAACTTTGTTCAGGTGTCGATAATGATCTTGGATTTGACTCTGAGCCTCATCTATAAGGTCATTTCACGGTCACCTGTTGAAGAGCCTCTTTGACATCGGCAATAAAAATAATGCAAAATCCTACTATTGGTTATGTATTAAAATCTAACATCACGTTCAAATGTGTGAGGCGAATGAAAATTCCTATTAGCTTAGCAGGATTGTTGACGAAAAAAGTCAGGCTTAGGCTTTTGGTAACTTCCAACAGGGACTTTAATATTCAACTTGAGTTTGAGTTTGACCCAGGGCTGGTTAGCCAAACATGATACGGTGTCAAGCGGCTAGTTTACCGGCGGCTCGAAGAGTCGCGGCTTTAAAATATGGTCTACGAAGTAACATTTACAGCAATGGATGTTGTGTTTGTCTAAACATGCGCGCACCAGATCGTGCAAGGTCGCTAGAGCTGAATTGGCTTATTCGATAGTCAGTTACCAGTAGATAAGCAGGTGGGATAATACAGCGTTGGTGCAATAGGGTCGCCCAAAACCGTCAAAAGTAGCCTGTATCCTAGGCTTTCCCCTCTCACCACTACTATGACAGGACTGGACCATTTTTGGACCTTAGAGGTCATAATAGGCAATGAAAACGTATTAACGCGTAAGATTTTCCGTAGTTAATTCTGCTAAGTTTCTGTGAATTTTCCAAAACAACACGGACATAGAGTTTTCTATTCTTCCGATCGCCGCTGTCAAAAATGGGGGTTTTACTTACAAAACCTTGGCCGTGAAGCAACCCTAAAGGTGAAGTTCAAGTTAAAATCTGATGTCACCTTTCGAAGTTAGTAAAAGCCCGTAATCTTTTTCATAATATCTTACCTGAAAAAATACGGAGGCGTTCCGTTTCTTTTGTTCCACCATAGATATGTATGAAAATATGTCATTTAAATACATTGATGGTGGTCACGTTCAAGGCTACATTCTGGATTGATATTGGCCTCATTAACCTTTTTCTTTTAACCACAGCATTTCAAAAAGGTTATAAACTAATATTGGCAGACCTTCCATAGCCCTGATTCGAGGCAAATGTGTCTAATATAGTAGTGGATGTGTCAAAACAAGCGAAACAAAACGCTGTTGATGTGTCTATTAGCACAATCAAACCGAGCGAATGCCTTGCACACTGCGACTAGTAACGGCGTTAATGTTTAACGTAGCGCTCGCTTAGACCACACGGGGGCGCTACTATAGCTGGCAAAACCGCCGGCACGTCCCGATCAAATTGAACATAAAATCGAGCATTTCGTGTACACCCGGTCCGGGTCGGATGTGTAAACTCTAACCTAATCCTCTCTTAAGTGCCTCGCACGACGTACATATATGGATGGTGTTTCCATAGGCGTCACTCATCCGATACCTTTAGGATCCAGTACGTGATTTGCAGGCCAAAGTCAGCATCATGTTATGGTAAAAGCCGCTTTGACGTACTCATCAAATACAACTTGTATAGGATTCGCCGCAAGAACAAAGACATGTATGAGTAATATTAAAAACAGATAAAATATACTCGTACATACGTATACAAAAACAAATAAAGTAAATACAATATAAATGTACGTTAAAAACACGGCTAAAATATACTTGCAAAGAAACAATACGCAGTATGGATAACATATATTTATTACACATAAGTTGGACGTAAGGTCCACAAATGAGTATCGAGGCTACACGGAATACAGAGACTCGTTGACCAGAAAGTCGTTCCACTAGTACTTGTAGCATACCTTGTTATTCCTTTAGCAACTTATTAGGACCCAATATATTGGTAAAGCTGTCTATGTCATATTTCGAGAACGCGTGATGTAAATTGGTCTGCGGCCTTTTATTTTTTGAACGATCATCTCTATTCAACGTATTTATTCTGATCTGGATATACCGAGAGTATATTATTAAATCAGGTATAGCTAACTTTCAATATTTTTAAAGTAGCTCTCTGCAACTATGGATAGTAGCAAGTTGAACTATTGATGGCACAATTCGTTTTTGCGCCAAGAATGTTTGAACTGTTGATGAGTACCCGACCAGACTCTCTAGGAGGATGGTGCTTAACTTCTTAGTCATATTTGAATGAGGACCGTAATACTATAACGCCTTCTAATAGCAGACCTCAGTACAGTAGTCTAAATATAATGTTCTGAAAAGCAGTAATAGGGAAAAGGCTTTGCACTGAGGTTAGCCTCTTTTGCTCTTGTTGCAGTCTAGAACTTAGCTTTGATATTGTAGATACTGTAAATAATCTTAATTATGTTGAGAAACAAATTTATCAAGTCTATGAGAAAGTGATAAGTATCATCGTCACTGGAACATGTTATAAATAAATTAAGCCACAGATACTAGTAAAGACCTAGATCTAAAGGAATCATCAAGATTAGAACCTTTTTAATAGAAGAAGATATGAACAAAGAAAAATTTCATTCCTACGTAATATCAATAGTTCGCCTTTAAATATCATATTCCAAGTGTTTTTACATTTTTCCAGGAGAAAGAAGTGGTAAGTGACAAAACTTACCACACAGAGCTCAAATGTGAATTTCTAGGTGACGTTGTACGCTTTTCTATGCACTGTCGTCAGAATATGACCTTTTGGAACGAAATATGTGATCACGTTCTATCGGCATCCGCACCCATACCACGTATCTTAAAAAAGTGAGGTATTGTAGATTTTTTGATATCAGGTAGGTATTCCCGTAAAATGTCACCTTTGAACTAGCTGACTTCACTACTAGTAGGCACAGAATGAGCTAACGGCCGACTAGCGGCTACTTTGCTAAGTTGACAACTTAGGTTTTTAACGTAAGAACCCTACCGAAATAAAAATAGAATCTTTCTGAATGAATCCTTGGGGTGAAAATAGTAAGACCGGACAATTTGCTTTCCACGAGGAAATGTTAATTTAATGTACGCTTTGCTCCAACTTACCTCCAAATACTCCAAAGTACCTGTGGGCATATTTGGCGTATTGTATGTGGATTACTTCTCTATTATTTACAGTGCTTTCAAATGCACGTACATTCTAAACCTGACTAAATTGTCATTAGTCATTAAAGCTATCCTAATTGCAAAGCTAAGTAGAACGAACACAGCTTAGAAACGTCGATACGGCGTCTACTCCTATTTTATTATTAACAGTGTGATTGAATGGGGGCGCTATAATGATAGCATGTCAACAGGATTGCTCCTATTGTCGTATTCAAACCCCAATGCCCCCTAATTTGATATTTATAATATGTTTCTATCATAGCGGTAGATACGTGAATGTTTTAGCAGCTTTTGTCACATCCATATTTCCGTTGAAATGCAGTTTGTGGTAATGTATCTATCTATACGGACTCTATTTTGTGCTATTTGACTTGTACTGCGAATGATTTATTTCTTGTTTGAAATATTGTACAGGTAACAGATTTTTTGTGTTCATGTAGTCACGAGCACAGAGCACACATGCTACGAAGATAGTAACAAAGTTAAGATGAGTTTGTTGGTATCAGTATCTGATTCGGTTAAGGTAGATATCATTTAGAAATGTTAGATCCGTCGTAATACGTTAAGACGGAACAGTAGTCGCGCTTAGTGGATCTGCTATCCCGAGACTTACCGTGGCTGGTCGTGTCCAGAACACCGAAGATTTGATCCGCCACGACACAACAGCGGCATATGCTGGGAAGATGTTAGGTTATTTGTTTAGGTTTAAGAAGTTCTTTTCTCCACATTACCTCTTCACTCTGTACAAGGTTCAGATAATACCTAGTCTCGAGTATTGCATACATGTTTGGCCTGGGGGTTCTCTCGCCCCGTCAACATTATCCGTGATCGATGTTCAGATACCTCTATGACTCTTCCCGGAAGGTCAGTTTCGGGATCAGTTCGCACCGTCGGGCTGTCGGCGATCTAACTCTCTTTACAGGTATGTCAGCTATCCTAGCTCTACCAACATTAAGTAGTTAAAAAATTGGATAACAAAGTTTATTTAATGTTCCCCAACACCGACGCCAAACAGCGATAGCAGTAGCATCAGCGTTAAAAATCGCATTTAGCACGATAGCTGCACATTAGCACCACCATGGTACGGCAGTTTTCTTATCTGCTCGATATTCTCAAACGTTTTTTGATTTCTTATACAATATGTCTTCTGATGAAGATGCAGTATTATTGTTATTGACCTTGGCAGAAGATAATGGGTGATTTTTTTGCTAGTATCTTTTTGGCAACACTGTTCTTGACAGATGACGCGTGAATCGTGTCTTGCGTCATTGTCAAACTTGTTTAGTTTGGTCTATAATTTAACCATGAATCGACTTACGAACGAACAACGTTTGCAAATTATTGAATTTTACTATCAAAATTCATGCTAGGTTAAGAGAGTGCATCGAGCACTGCTTCCAATTTATGGGCAATTTGGTCGGCCTACTGAGGGAGCTAGTCGGAAGCTTGTGACTAAATTTCGAACCCAGTTTACATTATTGGACATTAAACCACCAACATGCAGACGTAGAGTGAGGACTGAAGAAAATATTGCGGCTGTATCCGCCAGTGTTAGTGATGACCGTGAAATGCCGATTCGCCGCCGTACCCAGCAATTGGGCCTCTGTTACTCCACTACGTGGAAAATTTTGCGACAGGGTTTGGGTGTAAAACCTCACAAGATACAGCTGGTGCAAGAATTGAAGACACACGACCTCCCAAAACGTTTCCAATTTGGTGAATGGGCCCTGGCAAAGTTGGAGGAAGATCCACATTTTTATCGAAAAATTGTGTTCAGCGACGAAGCTCATTTCTGGTTGAATGGGTACGTTAACAAGCAAGATTGCCACATCTGGAGTGAAGACCAGCTAGAAGCATTGCAAGAGCTACCAATGCATCCCGAAAATATCACTGTTTGGTGTGGATTATGGGCCGGTGGAATCATCGGGCCGTACTTCTTCAAAGACGACAATGGCCGGAACGTAACTGTGAATGGCGAGCGCTACCGTGCGATGATAACAAACTTTTTTTTGCCCGAAATGGAAGAGCTGGACTTGGCTGACATGTGGTTTCAACAAGACGGTGCCACATGCGACAACGCACACGAAACAATGGTCCTATTGAGAGGCGAGTTCGGTGAACAGTTTATCTCACGTTTGGGGCCCGTCAATTGGCCGCCTAGATCGTGTGATTTAACGCCGTTGGACTATTTCTTGTGGGACCATGTTAAGGCTAATGTCTACAGGGATAAACCAGCAACGATTGACGCATTGGAAGCCAATATTGAAGCATTTATTCGTGAGATACCGACCGATATGTTGGAGAGAGTGTGCCAAAATTGGACCTTGCGCATGGGCCATCTAAAGCGGAGCCGCGGCCAACATTTACATGAAATAATCTTTAAGCATTAAATTATATCGACTGTTCTATCGACTCAAATAAAGATTCAATCGTTTTTTCAAATTTTTGTGTTTTTTTTGCAAATCAAATCCTATACCTCTTAAAAAATAATCCGTTAAAAGGCGAAAAAGGTAACTATTTTGATGACAATCGTTAGTT
This sequence comes from Acanthoscelides obtectus, assembly GCA_963669975.1. Lineage (NCBI taxonomy): Eukaryota > Metazoa > Arthropoda > Insecta > Coleoptera > Chrysomelidae > Acanthoscelides > Acanthoscelides obtectus. The sequence goes on from CAVLJG010000006.1 coordinate 72,915,125, forward strand.
ATTATTAATTGTGTTTAAGGAAAAAGCAGAAATGGATACATAATATCAATAAACAAAAAGGGATATATGGAGAGAATCCTACTTTATTGCCCGAATTACGTAGAGGTCCACAACATTTTTGCGTATACTTTCGAATAACTCCCGATTGTTTTGATGAATTCTTAAATTTAGTTAGAGTTGATATACAAAAGTTCCAGTCTGATCCCACACTTTATCTTTTTTCCTGCGACTTTTATAGTCTTCGTAACTTAGATCGTACTTTTTAACTTGTTCAGTTAATTTCTCCGTTGTGGACATAATGAAAAACGTGCAATACGAACCGCGACAGCAGCGTTGCTGAAATGAAACGCTGTCAAGGCGATAAACCGCGGGCCACTCCACCAAGCTGGTGTGATGAGTGTTATTCACCCTCTGGAAGCTGAGCACCGCATGGACAGCGGTGCGATTATCGCTATCGCCCTACCGCGTCGGTGTGGGGAATCCTTTAAGCTCCTCATAGCAGCCGTGGTGCCCTGGTATTTAGACTTCTGCCTACGCGACTGCTTCGGTATAACAAAGTGAAAGTTGTGACAGAAATACTCTCGATCGTAAAAATGGTTTAATCACCTTTACCTTCCACGCCTACTTACTAAAACATATAATTGTATATTTCTACCGCACCAGCTCAGTACGTTGAGTGGACACTGACTATGTCCAATGATCTGTAGTAGGTTTATGATAGAGAAAAGCTCTCAGAAATATCATTTCCATCAAGTAAGCTGGTAGAGGTGTTACTCTAATTTTATGAACATAACTTCAAGAATTGGTATTTATATCTGTTTCCAATATTGAACTACGTCAGACATGAGCATTTGTGAGATACCCGTATGCCATATTCCCTTAAATAATTCAATTCACGTATGTTGCACAATGGTATAGTAGTAACAAAAAAAAACCTAGAGAGAGAAAGACTGTTTAAAAATCTATCTATCTCTGTCTGAGATAAAACTACTCATTGAAAACAAGTCCCCTTGAAGCAAAACCATGTAAATTTTTTTTGGTATAAGAAAAGTAAAGTAAAGGCAAAAAGAAGATAAAAATGTACTTAACTAATATACCCTTGTTCTAAAAAGTTATGGCAGCTCAAAAATCAAAATCATGATCAATGTAAAAGAAGGTGCCATGTAGGCACTGCCCCCATATTTGAATACGTAGACTGTCTAATAAAATCAAGAAGTCTCTAAGAATTTCAATAAGCAATGATAAATGTATAAAGATCTATGAAATTGTTAATTAGAATGATATTTTACCTGTTCACATCAGGGTGTTTTCAAGGAGATGGCTTCCAATTTGCAAAACTGCAACAATGCAACTGACTGGAGGAGAAAAGATGATGATTTTCTTGTGTTTCTATTGACAAAAAGAAAGGAGATATTGAACGAACGTCATCAGGACACGCGTTAAGGCACGCGGTCCGAAGGTATATAAAAAAGAACTTAACGCTGAGGGTCAAAATCCCATAAAAAAAATGGAAGATGTAACACTCAAAATAACTTAAGTTAAGTTACACAACAAAAAGAAAAGCGTGATAGTCCATGATTGGGCGCTTGGGGCCTAATATCCCAGAGTGCGGTAAACGACAAAACGACCCCTGCACCACGACCTCAACGGAAGTAAAGCGAATCACGCAGAATACGTAACGTTCTAGAAAAAGGAATCTTGAGTGGCCTTGAAGAAGATATGTTTTATAGGAAACCAACTGACGGAGAAAAACTACAGAGTTTTTTGCTGATCGTCCACACCATACTGAATCGCTGAGAAAGAAAGGTATACAGGTAATACGGGTGAAATAAACTATTAAAATTTGCAAAAAGAAAATTATTGAAAAGGGTTTGGCCTAGGAATGGGCACTCTATTATCAATAAAGAGAAATTCAACTTAAGGATAAGTGATAAATAGTTAAAAAAAGGTTACGTGATTTTGGCACGTGACAATTTGTAAGCATCAACCTTGGACATAGGCCATATACACATAGTAAGCCATAAGTTATCTCCGACATGACCAGATACACAACACCTTTCAATTTCCTGATTTAAGATATATTATTCACATACATTAGACGTAATATTTATTTTGGAGATATTATTCAAAACGTAAACTTTTTTTACGTTCTTAGGAACATTGATTTTGGCGTTTATTGAAATCTTAATATTAATCGTATTATATTATTCTCATTACCAAATGTCTAAATATTGCATTTAGAGTATACTCCAAGACTGTTATCAATTTTTCAGCAAATATCACGATTTTTCTCCTGAGGAACTGAAAGCTGTTCAATGAAATACGATGAGAGCAGAGGACGTCCAGTCTTCGGATTAAATTCGTTGATAGCAAGAAGATCCTATCCAAGAGACATTCTGTTCACTCAAGCCTGGTGACCTTAGTTCAATTTTTCTGCCACCGTCTCTAATCTGAGAGCTGCCAGAGATCCTCAGGCTTGACTGAGCTTACTGTTCATTAGATTCGTAAAGATAACTTCACCTTGACTTTTGATGTTACTGAAATATCTCACTGGTAATGTAGACATTTCAGAAACCAACACATCGATTCATCACAGTATCTCCACCTTGTTAATGGTGCTAACCGCAGTGGAGCTAAACCGCTATTAGAGTGGAAGGTCCAGTTCCCCAGCTAATTGTAAGTCTCCAAGCTGAAACCCAATAACGTGAAATGCGGCTGAGGCAAGACGATCCGTCGCCGATATGTACTGACACGCACCATTACACGAAGCCGATCAGCGTAACCGCATGCCCCTCTTGGACCCCGGACCCCACCGCTAGCGATTGCATTGCGACAGGATCCGATTTCGAGGCCGCGGGGAGTGACTGGCGATTGTTTTGTCAAATTGTGGGATACAGAGCGATGAAGGAAATTCATGCAGTTGTCGACTAAGCGCCATTTTAGAATATCTTTAAATGCAACGAGACGTCGCGTAATAACTCATTTCAAAGCACACTGTGGGTACTTTATAACCTTTAAATATAAACTGACTATCATTACTGTGACTTAACAACTGATCATTGAAATTCTATAACTATATCTTCCTCTCTTTGAGGAGTCTACTCGGATATGTGACAAAACATGAAAAATTCAATAAAAAAGCCAAAATTTGGCATTTTTTAGAGTCATATTTTATCGGACATTCAGATTGACCCATCTAAAAAAAAGTAATAAGCGATTCAGTACAAAAATGCTCAGCTTTGACAGCTTCCCAGTTCCCATTTTGAAATACAGAGCTCCTATATTGTAAAGATACACGAGCCCCTTCCCACTTCAGTTGGCCCAACTATTGAAATCTTAGTTTTTTCCTTATTAAACACAAATAATAAAAATGTAGCAGGGTGTTAAATATTGACAATGAATATTTTGATAATATATAGTAGAAAACACCATCTTTATCACTCCCTAATCAAATTTCCAGCATAAAAATGACACATGTTGCAATTACAGCATATCAACCTGTTTTCACTTCAATGCAAAATAAGTCTATAACGCATAGGTGGCTGTGAAAAATAAAAGCCATGACAATCGTTTTTATTAATCACAGCTGTCAGAATACGTTTAAAATAGTTTTGGGTAGTTAAGGTTTTCAAAATGGGTAGAGGAAAGGTTATTAGTGAGAAAATTCGGTTACTGATAATTAATTTTTTTAATTCTGGGAAATCAAACTCAGAACTTGCAACTTCGTTAAACTTATCGCGGTATACGAAGATATAACGTAACTGGTTCAGTTAATATTAAGCCACGATATGTGAAAAAAAGTAATATCACAAATGCCGACCGAAGAACATTAAGAAGAATAATCGTGAAAAGCAGGCATGCCAATTATTTATAATTAAGTGCTCTGTAGAGTGACGCTGTTGGAAGGAGAATTTCGAGGCCCACTACTCATAGAGAGGCCCACAAACTGGGATTTAGCACTGGCAAGGTAAGGTTTCTAAAAAAAAGTGAAGTAAAAACCCTAATGTTGCACAACTTGTTTATAGGCCAAAGAAAAGCCAATATTAACTCCACTGCAAAAGAAAAATCGGCTTAGATGAGCTAAAGAACATAGACAATGCACACCTCAACAATGGTGTGGAATACAATGGCGTGATGAGGCCCGATTCGAAGTTTGTGTTGGTGACAGTCGCAGCAGAGTTATTTGCAAAAAAAATTAAGCATTCGATGTTGACTGTCTGAAGAGAAAAGTGAAATTTCCAGCATCCATTATGGTCTGGGGCAGTATGTCATCAAAAGGAGTAGGAAAACTTCATTTTATTGATGGAAATGTGGATACAAACAAATATTTCTCAATTTTAGAAGAATCGCTTTTACCAGTGATGGAAGAATGTTTGACATCCGGCCAAAATTTTGTGTTTCAGTAAGATGGTGCAGCGTGCCATCTCTCAAAAAGGCTATAAAATGGATGGAAGAAAATAATGTACCACTTTTGAAATGGGTTTCTAGCAGTCCAGATCTGTCACCTATTGAAAGCTTCAAGAAATATGGGATTGTTTTACAACAAATTTTTGCCAAAACTTGGTTAACACTATGCCCCAAAGAATTTCAGCCGTAATAAAAAATAAAGGTGATGTTACCCAATGGTAATCTTTCAATTGTTGCTTTGTTAACTTCGCGCATTTATTCGCACATTGTTTATTTGATCAGATGTTCTATTAGTTATAGGTTTAAGTGATTTCAAATATGTATTTTTTATGACTAGAGTATATCTAAAATGTTTTCGAGAAAATAAATTGTTTTAGAAGTAACTAGTTTCGTCATGTTTAGTTTGAAAAGGCATATTTTGGTACTAATCTTGAAGTGGGCCAACTGAAGTGGCAAGGGGCTCGTAGAGTATTTCAAAATAAGCTATCGCATTCCATTTAAGAAATGCTACAAGATGGTGCTTAGCTATTGCCATGAAATTTTCAACAGCCATTTTTACGTTAAAATTATAGTGTTCATAATGTATATATCAACATCTTAAATTTCATCTTGCTAGCTAGATCCGTTTAAAAATAGGTCGTGTAGGACCTTTCTGAGAAGCGCTACATCACAGCATTTTTGTTGACTACGAAAGCAGCTTGATAACAATAAGACAGTCCGCAAAAAATGCGTCATATTCTGTGAATCAGACCGCATTCATTACCTTCGATCCAGGTATTTCAACTTTTTCGGTACTACGTTATATTCTCTTTGAATTAATGAATTCGGTTTGCTAGATCTTCACAGTGCAGCAGATGAAAGATATTAATTTACCCCATTCATAGTCCATTTACGTCCAGACAAAACACGACATGCCCAAAAGCGAGATTGTACAGGTCCGTATTTTCCTCAATGGTCTTGCAATAATCTAACAAAATGAAAGATTAATTTTATAGAAAGAAGTGCACATACTTTTCACAATTCTTTAAACGCTGGAAGTACTTGAATCATCATCCGAATGGTAAATATTGTTACAGGTTCAATTTCAATATCGATCATATTGTCCAGATCCCACATCTTTGTTTCGATAGCTTCATAAAGCAAATTTTCACGTCAGAAAATTTGAATGTTCCATTATTTGAAGCCACATAGTTTTTTATATTTGTCCAAATCAATGGAAGTTAATTCGCAGTTATAATGGGAAACCTTAAAACAGTCTTGTTTTGGTTTTTAGCCATTTCGTCAATAACATTAGGATTATATTTACATTTGTGCTGCCTGACTAGATGGATAAGTTCTGCTTTGACCATATTTTCACTGAAACTAATGTCTTTTGATAGAAGCCATTGTGGAATTTCTGCCTTTCTTGTGGACATTGTGGGAATTTTTTCTAGTTTTCTAGTGTGATATGCAGTATTATCAAGTACAATGAAGGCACTGTCATCGTCAAGCGTTGAGAGCGTTTCTTCAAACCATCGTTCAAATGAACTCCCATCCATCTCTTCATGGTAGTCGATCATTTTCTATGACTCAAATGCCCTTAGGGCAGAAAGCCATCTTCACTGCCAATGTGACAGATAACAAATCGTTTTCCTTTTCCTGGAAATACTGATTTCATATAATATTCAAAAATACTAATTATAATTGAAGCACAGTATCTAACTAGGTTTAGTTAAGGTGTTTAATTGTAGAGTCAGCCCATACTTTAGGTTTTGTATGTCCTGCATTTATCCAGGTTTCATCCTGCCATGGTCGCTGTATTTCATTATTGATTTTAAATAATTTCTTCTCCTTAAATAATCTCTTGGTTGTTCATCAAAATGCTAGTTGTGCCCCGTTTTTTATACTCAAAATGTTCTCTGAGTAAACTGTAGGATGTGGTTCATCACTATTAACCTCCTGTAATACTTTGTCTATGGTGGGAAGTTCCTGCCTTTCTATAAATTGATGAACTTTGCATTCCGATCAAAGTTATCAACTGTATCCAACAGCTTCGAATAATGCAGCCTCTTGTACAGTGGAGGCAATTTTTTGTTTTTTTATTCTTTAAAAATGTTTTAAATTGTGTTTGGACATAAACCTGTTTTGTTCACCACACGTCTTTCAATATCATGAATTTTCATTTCATGCTCTGATATTTCGCTCTTATAAATGTCAGGGACAATTTCCTTTGCCTGAATGTTCAAATGTCCCTTCTTGTCACATTTTCGGGGAAGAGACATCACTGAAGAGGAATCATGGCTGAAGGGAGCATTGGAAGAAAAATTCTCAGTTTCATCTGCTGTATCCGTAGACAACATGCTAACGGCAACTGCCGGCGTCGGCGCCGGCGATACCCCGACCCTCAGTTCTATCCTGTCGAATCGTGCACTTGTTCGTGGTTTTACGGCCGCTGTGCCACGCTGCATCTTTGTTGTACCGGGGCATAAATGGACTACGAATAGGGTATAGTCAGGAGAAGGTTTGCAAAGACTACTTTTTTGTATTGTAAACCAAAAAGCGGATGTAAGTCGCATATGGCTCAACAACCAATTATTACTATTGTTACAGTATCAGTTTTCTTCTTTTCGGAGTATCTAACCGAACATGCAATGTAATAAGTATCATTCCATTGAAAAATCGTCAAAATCTGTAAGCGAGACGTTTCAAATTTTATGACACACTTAGGGAGTCATTTCTACAAGAATAATATTGATATAGCACACTATAATGTATTGACGGCTAGTTGTTAAGCTTTAAGCGAGCCAATCTAAAAAAACTATTAACTTTGACTGCCACAGACTACAAATGAGAGAACAGCAAAATTCGGAGCAAACGCTTGAAAGTTTTTGAAATAGACTAGAAACAGAAGATGTCGGAGACCAAGATTCAATGTGACCCGTAATGCATCAAAGAGAGACGCATGACTTTAGGGGTGACTCCATCTTTTATCAACACTGAGAGTTTCATCAAACTTTTTCCCGAAATACGTTTGTCGAGTAGGCTGTCTCGTGGCAAGTTGACTTCAGGGAACTTTTTGAGATTGAACACGTTTAATTTTTCTTTGTCTCTCAAGGACAGATCCAGTATCAATAAAGAACAGTGGTATATGAATGACTCACAAACTGAGGAAGTTCCTGATATTAAACTACCTAGGGCAATGGTGGGGTTGCTTCTAGCTATACCACATGTTGCTTTTGGAATCGATACGCATAAGGAGATGTGGTAACGTGAGTTTCGTGTGTAAAGTAATCTAGAGTGTTCACTATTTTGGCCATCAAAACTCCGAGAAGAAGACTTTCTTTCATGAAGGATGAAATCCCAATCAAAGTTAACACAAACAGAATATGTATATGTTGTGTACCTTGGGGTTTGTTTTTAAGACAATCCGTTCCTACTTATAAAAATTAAGTAGAAGGCAACACATTCTGAGAACCATATTCTGCCTTCCATATCTTATGATAGCCTTCGGAGAGGGATTATCCTTTTGTTGGTGGCCTTAGGGCTTGACCCGTACTATCATCGAGAAAGATCTGTAGCTTCTTAGCGTCATGACAACCACTCAGCTTTCTGTATGCTCTAATAATAAGGGGTGGGCTATCCGTTGGTTACTTTTATAAATTCGAATCAAAACTACACTGTTCAATAATATGTAACACTCGATGCTTTATTCAAAAGAATACACCTTCCGATTATTTATGAAAAACAATTTCATTTAAATGGCTGCCGCGGATGGCCTGGCGGTAGATATTTTCCTTAAGAACATCACTTGTTAGTGTAACAGCGGTTCTTAACAGTGCCCCATAGGCAGTAATCATGGGCGTCAAATCACAGCTGCGGGCTGGCCAATGAACGTCTCCAAAACGGATGATAACGCGATGACCGTACTTAGTGTGTAAAAGATCGATTGTTTCACGGCTGGTGTGGCATGTTGCACAAGCTGCACCTTGTAAGGAAATAATCCCAGGCCGTTATGCAATATTCTCCGCACAGACGTGCGACTGATGCCCACTTGTTGTGCTTTGTGACGTGTTGACATTCTTGCGTTTTCACGCACACTCTGGGCAACAGCAGCAACGTTTTCGGCTATACGTATGGGTCTAACGGGCTCATACTTTCTGTTATCCACAAATCCACAAGCAAGCCAGTCTCATGAACCTTCTTCACGAATTTTCGTATACCAGTCGCGGGCGGGGCTTCATTCCGACCAAATAGTGTTCTCAGTTTTCGCAAAGGTTCTGCAACACGGCACTCACATTAAAAACAGTTTTTCATTATTCCCACCTTTGTTCAAGATTAAGACGACGCATTGCTCACACCGGAAGTTTGACACAATGTACCTGTCAATATGTTGAGCATGGAAGTATTACTAACTGTCAAAATCATATCAACTTAAAAATAATTAACTGATGGCGAACCCATTACATTCATTTACAAACACTGCACCCAACATAAAAAAAAGCTTGTTCTATATTTTCATGACGACCTAGTCTCTTCTATAACAAAAATGTACTGAAATGTACTCTATAGGAAATGCAACAAATGATGATTGAAGTGGATGTATCGTTTGGTGAAGGGAGTTAAACAAAACGAACATCACCAATTACAGCTAGCTTGGTGTGGGGAAGTGCGATTAGCGGGCTGCATTTAGCAAATTAACTAGAATTTTGCATGCACAATTGAACAGTTCATGATTGCGTACACACATATATTGCGAGCGCGAGTGCACCAAAATGCATCATTGCCTCCCAGCAAAAGACCTGATGTGTCGACGCAGGCACACTTCCCTGACCCAGTGACTCGAAAAGTGATGCAAAAATCATTAAAGCTGCATTCAATCGGTCACAGTTCAATTAGCTTTCGTTTTTTAGACAGGAAAATAGCGAATGGGGCAAAAATGCTGATGTCCTAGCGGGGGAAAGTTATAACTCACATATTTGATCAACTGGTACAAAAGTGTAGCATTCAATTCGTTACAAATTTAGATAGGATAACTAACTCATTTACAAGATTCAACACAGTTTTTGAATCGGCCTTCCATTTCGATAGCGCGAGAATATTCTGATGTAGAATATCTATCCATTCCAAGACTTTTATTTTTTTCTTTTTTGGTGCCTAAGCTGTCCGGCAATAGAAACCTATCGAATTGAAAGGTCACCACAACTGTAATGGGATGAAGCTCAAACGAGATTATAAAAAATGTGCTAGGTGTCTTCAGCTGAAGGATAAGAATAAATTGAGACCTTGGAAATGGTACAAGAAGATTTGCAATATGAGTTTTATGAAGGATCACCTGGGCGTGATTAAATTGCCTTCCTTACGGTGCTCACGGAATTGGGACACGTCCTCCCGATTTCCGTTCTATCTTTCACCTAAAAAATACTTTTATTTAGGTGTATCAAAAAGTTGGAAAGCCCAAAATTCTATACGAAGTGATAGCTCTTATATAAGATATTGGTTGACAGCGTCTTGTTAAAATTTGTATCCCCTGTGAACCGTTAGAAGTGCAACTTCAGTCTACCGAAATAGGTAACGGGCTCATGTCTACATTTTGTCTTCTTTAATTGTTCATGTAACTTCATATACCTGAATATGAAGAATTCCCTCCAACGGTGGCCTAGAATTATCAGAACTGAAGTTTTTGTCGGATGACTGAGTTGCCTCTAGTCGCTTTTACCTTATACTATATTAGAATAAATATATTTCCTTTCAAGTGCCGCTACTCAGACTATTACAGCCAATTCGGAGATTGCATTGACAAAACCTCTTCAATTTCTTCCTCTTATTCAGTTACAATTCTCCAGTATTTGGTGTACGCCTTCCTGCTCATTTCAGTACCCTTCAAGAGGTCAATAAGTCATATCAGTGACGTTAGGGTTATTAAAGTATTGAATGTATTATGGAACTGTTACATTATATATTTCTTGAATAGGCACATATGTGATCTATAAATACCAACTAGGGCTACAATGAAACTAATATTTTATTATTTTCTGTGTTTAAGCATTTACAGATTATTGATCAGATTAATCTTTCACACTAACTGTTGAATAAAATATAAGAACAAGTAGTAGTGACTACGATAATAAACCCGAAACGTAGAAAATAAAGCTTATTCAGGATCACACCCTTCCCAATCAGCATATAAATTTACAATGGGCCTATACATCAAACCGTATCTTCAAATCAAAGAGCCTCTAGGGTTGATTAGATGACTAATCAATCGTAAAATTTTTACACTGATCAAATTTGGGGTTGACCTTCCGCCTATATTCGCTAAAGCAATGTTTCTTTTTATACTCCTTAATTGGGGTGAAATACTCGAGGTAGCAGAATGCAATTGAAAGGATCATGACTAATCAATGGTAAGCTTTGTACACAAATAGTGGGTCTCGACCTGCATTAACCAAATTAACTTTGGACTCAGTTCACCTCAATTGGGATAAAATACCACAGATAGAAGAATTCAATCGAAAGGATCCTAAGCAAACATTTTAAGCTTGAACGGTAGAACAATTCCTTTACGCTATGTTATTCCTATAGCCCAAAGTTAGCGTAAAATTGGAATATAAGGTAAACAACAGAACCTGCGTTAGCACACACCGGGTTGGACGTGAAAGGGAATTGCAAAGGGCGCCTGCCACAAATTGAACGTGGAAAGCAACCAGTGGTGTCACAAGAGAGCCACGATCTTTTTAAAAAAGAATTCTACGTAAATTCGTAAACTCGGATGACGGGTAAGTGATTTGGCCTTCTCCCATAGGCTTCATTCTCACTCTCAAGTAGTATGTTGTTCTTATATTAACCAAATATGGAACTACATACTAAAGGGATGTGTACTTATATCTAATAATCTCAAGAAGCGGCAGGCAGCAGCGGTGGCCGCAGTAGTAGACTCTTCGGTCTCCTGATCAGTCGGCGTGCGCTGTGCGGGTTCGAATCTCGACCCAGGAGAAATTTTTCTCTTGGTTATGGATATCGTGATTGTCCGTAGGTGGTAGACGGTCTCTGACTGTCGAACGCGGAGGTACCACCCGGCGGATCTCGGATGCGGGGCCAGAATGTATGCATGTTGGATGCAAACGAGTCTGTGTGGCATTCCTCCCTCTTCCCTGTATCCCCCTATAGCCCCACGGTACCCCATGGGTGTTTAGGCCTTAGGCCTTCGTGGTGGTTGGAGTATAAAAAAAAGTTTAAATTTTGGTCTAGTATATATTAACGACTTAACCACAATAAGTAATTTCCTATTACCCTACTTGCAGATGATACGGACTACGATTTTGCAGCATAGAAGATGTGATCCCAACCTGTTATATATTAATGTAATAAAATAAATGTGTTAGAAATTTGCCTTCAACAATTTAATTTTGACTAAATATGGCATTGGAAATCAAATATTTAATAAGCTTCTCGTATAAGGCTTCACATACCATGAACTGGTGCAGTGGTATATTAGGTATCAGTATCGTGGATTCCGTATTGTATAACTCGTCGAACACGAATTTGTTCTCCAGAGAGCTGTAGCTCCAATGCTGGTTTCAGAAGTAGATGTTGGCCCCTTGTGATAAAGCTACACATTTTAACTAATTCGACTTTTATAGTGGTATGCTTGATTTGATTGAGACGAAATAAGCCAGCCAACGACCAGCAACTCGAGGGAGTCGATAAAATACTAGGCATAACCACAACATTCGTTTGCCCATTTTCAAGTAAGTTTTAACTGAACACTCTATAATTTATGATGGAAGCAACGTATTCCTGCAGCTGCCGTACTCATCAACGATTTGGAGGTTTTCAAGAAAGTTGAAGGATTTGCTTCTACAAAGAATATATCGCAGCTTGCACGAATACTTTGATGATGATTGATATTGTTTGCATATTCAATTATATTTGTCAATAAGAATATTGTTAGGCAATGAAGTACATTTTGATTGTTCATAATAATCACAGAATCGTGTCCTACTGCCAGGCTATTTAAAGCAGTTGGTGTTTTACTAATGGTATGCGTCAACATAAATTTCAGTTTGCAACGAGTGCCTGCCACTTTGCTACAGACAAAATATGGCAGGCAAATATCTAGGTAAATTTGCCAGAGGCATGTTTCGCAACGTTCCGAATATCTGAAGCATGTTGCGACACATGTGTCCGGCCAGGTGCGTTTTCACTTAAGCACATGTTCCAATTGATTATATAGTAATAATAAAGCATTTATTGTCCAACAATACAGGTATCATTTAGAGAGCAATGATTTAATTTACAGTCTGCGTGTGATAAAGTGAAACAAAAAAAAAAACGCAAAAAGAGATACACGCTTCAAGTACAGAGAAAAGAAACTATTAATATCATTAATAGATATTAGGAAAGAAGAATATATGTAATGTTCACACATAAATAGATAACACACGATAACGTTTAGAGAAAAGAATAAAAAAGTCAAACATCTGAGCGTATAGCACTTTATAATACCTAAAATCCACAACAGAAGGTATAACGAAAGTTCCCAATCCTATTCGCATTATTGCATATAAACTTTATTGGTGCTTTAGATAGAAGTTTTGTCTGTGCCCTTTTGCAGAAAAAGGAAACTTTATGTTTAGATGGCAATCTAGGTACCAGGAAAACGCGGCTCAATCAGCATGAGTTATTCATTAGTACAACTGAACCGCTGCTGTTTGATTTAAGTCGTCTCCGAACGAGAAAAGTGTGACTGACTCTGAATAATACAATATTTCAAAGTGTCCGGCTGGTTCTACGCCTCTGTTATCCATTCCCCAGAACAATTTATCTGTTTGAATATTTGAAGTCGAGATATTTCTTTGCTTTGAGCATAACATGTAAGAGATTTCAATGTTTTAGAATTTGTAGTCGACAGTTATGTGGCAGTCGCTCAGAATACGTAAGCAAAATCGATATATAACATAAAGTAGGAAGCGTTTATAAAGGCTTTGAAGGTTCGCGAAAAACAGGTTTCCACTTTTGAGTCGAAGAAACCATTCTAGAGATATATAGTACCTTAGTAATACCTTTTCGTCTTCTTGAATCGACCTGTTTTCTACATTTAATTCGGCTCACCGTACTCTAGGCAGGATTTTTGACTTCTACTCGTCATTGTCTGTCAGAGCGGTCCGTAGGACCTTTGCTCTTGGTTAAAGTCTTGTAAGTCAGTAGGTCTGTCAGGTCTGGATGCCCAGATACCCAAAAAAGTCAGGGAGAAAGAAGGGAAGAAGAAAGGAAGGAAGGAGGGAGAGCAAAGAAAAAAGAAGTGCATCAACTTGAGGGGTGCCTTGGCATTGCTAGTTAGTATTCGAAAATTTTAAATTGATCCTAAAATTAATTTTGGGATTGGTTGTTGAAGAAAAATTATAATTTTGGTTGGACCTAAAGTCTCACGATTTAATTTTGTTCAGTGCGAGACGCGGCCCTGTGTGCTTGCGAACTTGCTCGACTGTGTAGTCTACTGACTCGCGCAACAAAGTGTTGTTATGCGATTCCGCTTGACTATAACGTAGCTACGCTTGTTGTTTGATGTAGTCCCTTAGGTAAGGGATGTCAAGGTCTCTGTGAAGGGCCTCGTTGGAAACATACCATGAGGCGTTACTGATTGTACGCAAGGTTCTGTTCTGCAAAACCTGCATGCTACGCAAATGCGTTTTGGCGAGAAAACACGAAGCCGCACTTGCATAAGTGATCGCTGGTCTAATAACCAGCTTGTATAGCCGAACTTAGTTGATCAGACTTTTTTTTTTTATACTCCAACTACCACGAAGGCCTGAGGCCTAAGCACCCATTGGGTACCGTGGGGCTATGGGGGATACATGGGAAAGGGGGGACGCCACACGGACTCTGGCGAGGGAACACGTGTGCATGCAACATGCACACATTCTGGCTCCGCCTACGAGAACCGCCGGGTAGTACCTCCGCGTTCGACAGTCAGAGACCATCTACCACCTACGGACAATCACAACATCCATGGCCAAGAGAAACATTTCTCCTGGAGACGGGAATCGAACCCGCACAGCGCACGGCGACTGATCAGGAGACCGAAGAGTCTACTACTGCGGCCACCGCTGCTGCCTAAAACAAACACACAACATCCATGGCGAAGACGAGATTCGAACTCGCGGCCCGGCCGGCCGGCTGATCAGTAGCACGACACTCTGACCCACGTGGCCATCCGAGGTCCCAGGTCTCAAGGAGACTTAATTTTGATATTCTACATAGCATAGGGTATAGTTGCCGAAACGAGATTTGGAATTTAGTTTTTAACACTTCAGTGTGCTTCTGCGAGGTCATCCCCTTGTCAAGAGTGACACCGAGATACTTAGCAGATCTTTCCCATGGCACCCAAGCTCCATTCACTGAAACCTCAGACGGGGCGCCGCTACGTTTTTTAGTGCAATAGATCGCCTGCGCTTTTGAATGATTAACTTTGATCAGCCACAGATTCGCCCATTAAAATACCTCGCCCACTGCACTTTGCAGTCTGTCGTGAACTAGATCCCCGGAGCACCACTGGGCCACCATCAGCTTAGAGATAGATTTCACACTTGCTGGGACAAGGGACGTCATGAATAAAAAGTGAATAAAGGACTAGTCCAAGAACCGAACCCTGAGGGAGACCGGCTTTGATGGGCTGTGTTGTCGATAAATCGTTATTAAGTTTGATCCGAAATTTCCTACCCTCGAGGAAGGATTTCAAAAGTTTTAGAAGCCAGAAGGGGAAGGCCTTATGGAACAATTTGTAGAGAAGACCCTTGTGCCACACCTTGTCAAATGCCTTTGAGACATCCAGAAGCAAGATGCCAGTACTTTCGTTACGGGTGAACCCTCTGGTTACTCGTTCAGCAAGCCTTATGGCCTGTAGCTCCGTACTATGGTCAGACCGAAAGCCAAATTGCATGTCAGGAATCACATTGTGGTCTGGCGAGAAATTTTCAAAGTGACGTAGAATCAACTATTCAGCGAGCTTAGAAGGAGCTGACAATAGACTATTGGGAGGGTAATCCTGGGAAAATATCGAACCCACCTTCTTTGGAATCATTATGACATTAGCGGTCTTCCACGCCGTCGGGAAGTTCTAGGTCCTTAGCATGGCATTGATTATTGCCACGAGATAAGTTAAGGACTTCCGCGAAAGTAGCTTCAGCGCCCTATTAGTGAGTCGATCCCCTCCAGAAACTTTACGCACCTTGAGGTCTTCTGAAGATTCCTCTGAGGAAAAATCACTAACGGAGACACTACTGCCACTGACGCCGTTGGCCCTAAAATATCTCCTGACGGATCTTACAATATGTTGCTCCTCGTCGAGGTCGTTATCAAGGTCATAGTTGGGAGAGAACTGAATTTTCATTTCATCAGCGAAAACCTGGACGTTTTCCTCGGTCCTAGAGACTATGCCCCTAGGACCGTGGATAAGCGGGAGTTGTTCTCGCTTTCCGTTTCTTAGCGACTTTGCAACTTTCCAGAAAGGAATACTTGAGTCAAGCATCTCCGACAGAAAGTCACTCCATTGCTCATTACGGAATTCATGAAGAGCATTTCTCACTTCATGCACAAGATTCGTTGCTCTGTGAATGTCATCTGGGTGACAAGACCTCTTCGCTTGCTTAATTGCAGCTCTTTTGTCAGAAATTTTCTGACGAAAGTCTGCAGGGAGAAAAGGTCTGCCGTGTCGTCGTACTGGTGGTACAGCTGCACGCTGCAGGGCTTGCTGAACGGAACTTGTCCACTCCGCTTGAGCAGCATCTATATAGTTCTCATCATCTATGATCGGGATATTGGGGAAATCTCTAAGGAGCGACTTGTATAGCTCCCAATCAACCCTTTTCCTTGGAAGAGTTTCTCCTTCCAAGGTTTTTTTTTTATACCCCAACTACCACGAAGGCCTAAGGCCTAAGCACCCATTGGGTACCGTGGGGCTATGGGGGATACATGGGAAAGGGGGGGGGACGCCACACGGACGCTGGCGAGGGAACACGTGTGCATGCAACATGCACACATTCTGGCTCCGCCTACGAGAACCGCCGGGTGGTACCTCCGCGTTCGACAGTCAGAGACCATCTACCACCTATGGACAATCACAACATCCATACCCAAGAGAAAAATTTCTCCTGGACGGGACTCGAACCCGCACACCGCACGGCGACTGATCAGGAGACCGAAGAGTCTACTACTGCGGCCACCGCTGCTGCCTAAAGGAATAGGAATGTGAAAAGGAAAAAAGAAACCCCGTCCAGTTAATCTATCAGCGCGGATAACATCATAATTCGGGAAAGCTAGACGATCTCCCGGATTAAGCAATGTTTCTTGCAGCAGAGCCACATCTACGTTCTCATCCAAAAGAGCTTGATGAAAGTCCCGTTTTTTGGGGACATCCCTAAGACCCAAACAATTCCAGAAAAGAATTTTGATGAATGCAGGCTGTCTGCTATTGTACCTAGCCATTTGGCGGAAATATCGCCTGCAATGCCTGAGTGTCGCTTATCAGGGAACTAATAATCTGCTGTAGGGGCCTGAGCGCTGTTGCTAGGTTCACATTTTGAGTAGTCGTAGATGAGCTCGAAACAGCAGGGACAGTTGAGGTGTCATCTCTTGCTGCGTCCGTGTATGACCTTGCTCGCCTTTGTGCGCTGACTTGTAGATTTCTCCTAGGAGTGAATCTCCAGGTATTACTATTTTCCGGATGGTTCCCCCCCCCACAGTTCGCACATCTGCGCACCTCTTGTCCTCTTTGAGGGCACATATGTGTCATGTGGTCTTGGGCACATTTTAGACGCTTTGGCGGCGCAGTACAATACGACTGTGCGTGTCCATACTTCTGGCAGCGGTGACACTGCCCAATGAGTCGAGAGTTCTTCTGAACTTCGACTCTGGTAGAGAGCCCCAGCGATTAGTGCTCGTTGAACACTTGCTGTGACTTCTCCCTCTTAGGCAGGATCACTACCACCAAGGGCATGGGCATGTCGCCGTTGCGCTTTATGCGAATGAATTGAAACCCTTCTGTTCTAGCTCACCTTTGACCTCCTGTTCGGTGGTTGATGCTGGGATACCTCTGATAACCGCATGGATGTTGCGTTCAGTGAGCAACGGGAAGGTGTGATGAGGAATGCTCTCCTCTCTGAAAAGACGGATTATCCTGCGATAATCGTCTTCGGTTTTGGGGATGATACATATCCCAGCGGCAACGGCGACTCCTCGTTTAATACGAATACCAAGAATTACAAAGGAATAGTTTAAGGTGGGCGATTGGGCATGTGTGTTTAGAGATCCGCTGGGTGGCAAGGAAGATGAGTTGCAGTCAGCCAATGGACCAGACTGCACTTGGGGTATAACAGGAGGAGCACTCTGTGTGGATGCTGATAAGCGGTAGAGGGTACAGATACAGACGGTTTTAGGTTACCTGAATGTTTGTCATTTGGGGATCTCGTCGGTAGCGGATGAAATTCTGTTTTGCGCAGCCTCAATTTGCGACGTCTCACAGGTGAAAAGATCACCCTATGGGTCCTCATCGTTCTCAGTATGTAGGTCACTCGAATGACTTGTGTCATCAACATTGGGAACTGATTTATTAATGATACTTGTAAGAATAAAAACCTGGCCATTAAGTGACTCCACACAGTCAGTCAGTCTCTGAATCTGGGCTGCTTGGTCTGCAATTATCTTCAAAAGTCTCTGGTTCTCGTTTTCCTTCTCCAGTATCGGTGTCATCCCTGATGTCATCATTGGCGTCATCTCGTTTTGGTTTTGCTGGAATATGTTTCAAAGTTGCGCTGCACTCCGCGAAAACTCCACTCAAAGCAGTAGAGGGGTCGCCTGGGGACTCCTCGGGTTCAGCTTCTATAAAATTATTGCCTTCTTTCTTGCCAAAATATAAGAATTTCTCCGGATGCAAAAATTTGTCAATGCGGATTTTTGACATCAGCGCAACAAATAACCTAATCGTGCAAAGTTTCATGCGCTTGTAACCAGAGGTGACCAAAATACTGTCTTACAGCATCCTGTACAGGTTGTCCTGATAGTTGAAAGTTACCTTCTTTCTAGAAGTAACTAGGTTTGGAATAACAAAACTAATGCGCGCTAAAACAGCAACACAAAGGTAAAGGAAAAATTGACATAAATATAAACTGGACGCTGTGTAATGAGAATACATATACTTCGAAACAACTTTCAGTACAATTTTACGTGTAGTGAAATGGCATCGACAATACTTAGATTTTGTCAAAAACAATTAGTGCAGAATTTGGGCATTTCATGAAAAAAAAACTTCAAGTTGCAGCAATGAGCGTGTCCGTACAGGGTAGCCTCATTTCTTTGGCGCTATGGAGTAAACCAATGTTTGCTAACTGATTGTAATAGCTCTTGATACGTATTTATTTTCTATATATATATATATGTATATGCCCAACTCCCTGATACATAGACATGCAACCTACCCCTGAGTGTGAACCTTTGTTGGGTAAGCTCAAAGACATACGCTTTTTATTTGTTTCTCCGTCCCAAAAACTTTGTCGCTTAAAATGGTTTCTAAGATCAATTGTAAACTGTTTTTAATTACTGGAAGGTGGTCTGTATGTTGATATTATTGTACATTCACTAAAGTATACGATTTCTGATTTAGTCTGCAAACTTTCCTTTATATAGACTACGACTCAATCCCAGTCTCAGTCTCAGTCTCAGTCAAAACAATAATATAATTTTTTTCCTTAAAAGAACACAAGTGTATTTTTAGTTCATCAAAATTCTTATTTAGACTCCTTATATTTTGCTGAAAAGTACTGTAATTATTTCCATCTGAAACATTATATTCCAGAGCACTGTCCAGGATCATCGTTTCAAAAGGTGTATAGTTTATATCTCTAATATACTGATTCATTATATAAATAAAAAGTTTTTTGTTTAAAATGTAAAAGGTAAAAATAAAATTTTCAAAAAGTTATTTTTGAAAAATGTTGGTTTTGAAAATATTTGTAAATGGGGCAATGTTTGTCTGTAGCCGAGTGGTTTACATCATGAGTTTTCTTATACTTACTGTTACAAGTTATATAATTAATAATACATTTGGGAAAATTCAATTTACAAGTCACAGTGTCATGTCCACCTCCACATTTTGCGCAGGTTGAAACGCCTCTACATTTTCTTGCTGTATATCCAAATTTCAGACATTTTCTGCATTGTGTCATTTTATTATCATCGTAGACGGGTAAGCTCTGCCACCCCAGAAGTGTTTACGCATTTTTCTTTACAAATACCCGTATGTCTCTGTAAATTTCGCCGGATACTTCCGCAAAAATTGTGTAATATATAATATAATAATAATAATTGAATTGAATTTAGCAATAAATATATAGTTGCTCTGGAATATGTCACTGGCTTTTGACATCTGACAAGTGTCTGTTATTCAAGTCTGTTCGCTGAGAGATCTTTTTCGTTATTTTATAATCTTGTTAATAATGGTGAATTATTCAGATGCAGAAATGGCGGAATTTATTACCAGAGATATCCCGATCGTGCTTGGCCAGGTAGTCGAACCTTTTCTAATATTTATCGTCGTCTTGTTGAATCTGGTTCTATCCGAAAACGAACATCTGGAGGTAGACCTCTAAGTGTGAGACCACCTGAAATTGAGGAAGCAGTGCTGCACGAATTCGAAGAACATCCTGAAACGAGTACGAGGAAGATCGCTAGACACTTAAATATTTGCCCTCAAATTGTTTAGAGAATTTTAGTGGATTTTTGTTATATCCTTACCATATTTTAAGAGTACAGACATTGCTTGCCATTGACTTTCCAAGGCGTGTGACCTTTTGTCAATGGTATCTTAAAAAAATTACATAGAATCCGCAATTTGAATCAATGATTCTGTGCACGGACGAAGCTAATTTTTCTCGAAATGCCATTCAGAATTTCCACAACAATCATTTGTGGGCAGAAGAAAATCCCTATGCCGTAACCGAAACCCATTGCCAACACCAATTTTCGGTTAATGTAGGGGTAGGAATTATTGGCAACCACTTTATTGGCCCATTCTTCTTGCGGGACGACTTGACGGACATACTTACCTCAATCTTCTTCAACAACAGTTGTTTTTGCTGCTTGATGATGTTCCGTTAGTAATAAGAAACAATATGTGGTACATGCGTGACGGTGCACCAGCGCATTTCAGTGTAGCGGTTCGTAATTATTTACAAACTGTTTATCCAAGTCGTTGGATTAGCCGCGGTGGGCCCCAAGAATGGCCACCAAGGTCCCCAGACCTCAACTGTTTAGGTTTCTTTTTGTGGGGCTATCTTAATACACTAGTGTACACAAGTCCCATTAACACTGCAGAGGAATTAAGAGAAAGAATAGTTGCGACTTGTGAGAATAAAAAACACTTCAGGGATATTTGAATGAGTGCGCAATTCCAGGGGCCATTTTCAGCAATTTTTGTAATCATTTCGTTGGTTTTAATGTTATGTTTATGTTGGCAGTTGTTGTTGTTCTTTACCCCTGATGTGTTTAATTTTTCCAATTAAATTAATAATAATTTTGACAGTTAGACAATAGAACTTATTTATATTATGAGACATTATATGAATAACCTGAATAGTACAAACCATCTCCCAAGCATTTTCTTAGATAAAACGTGGATATTTGGGTCATTTAAACCGGTTTGGGTTTGGGTAACCAAAAAGTGCTGACTACCACGATTACATGCACAAAGATTCTTCAAAAAAATGTGTATGTCAGAAGCTGATACTAGCGTTACAACAGGCATCTTGGATAATGCCTCTTATCATACCGCCTTAACAGAAAATATGCCCAATTCTAGTGGAAGTGAAATGCAGTTGAAGCAACAGATGCAAGACAAAAAGACACATTTTGATGATGTTCCTTTTAAACTCGAGCTTTTACATCCATGTCACCTTAATAAACCATCAGCTTCAAGATATATCATAGACGAAATATTACCAGAACATGGACATCAAGTTTTGCGGCTCCCCCCTTACCATTGTCAATACTGTGGAATAGCCAAATGATACCATGATCGTCATATTGGGGAAAATGGCTATGGTGACAAAGAAGTTTTGAAAGTTTGGGACGATGCTCTAGCAAAGGTGACTCCTAAAGTTTGGGCCAAGTACGTGAAACATACCGAGGACTTGATTAAAAACGACTGGGGCAAGCATTAAGTGTTTAATAGGTAGGGTACTCTGATTAAAAAATGCAGTAAATCATAATTTTATTAAGACAATTTTTAAAATGTATAATTCTTAATTTACTATGTAAATTGTTCAATATTTTGATAGATATGGAAGTTACAAGCTTGATATTTATTAAAGCGACATAGATTTAAAAGCGTCATCATCAAAATGTATTTTTTTGTCGAGCAGTAGTTTATTTAGTCGCATTTCGTTCCAGGAAGAATTGAGTATTCTTATTATTGAAGATGGTTCTTCTAAAGCTCTCATATGCTTGTCATATATCCGCATCCAATGTTAGATGTTCCACCAAGTTAACAAATGGATGTGTTATTTTGTATTATATTGTAAATTCTCTATGTACCCATCTTGTATTTCAACTTAAAACACATCAAAAAATGGCGTATCATAGTCTACCCATGTTAATGTACTAAATTAGAAGATTTTCGAGAATTTCGAAATAGCTTTGAATTGATTTCCCCCAGTTAGCGAGATTAAGATGCGCCGATGGTGCGGAGACTCGATCTGTTTACTTATTTCATATGGCGTTGATGATGTACCCGTCAAGAACGCTAGTACAACTTTATACTTTTGTGAATATTTTCATTTCATAATACCGCAGAACAAAATCGTTCCCATGGTTTCTTACCAAATCAGGCACTGCACCCTCCAACAATTAATCTTCCCTTACGTAAATATTGTTCGCGACTTAATCACGTATGCCTTCGCAGTTGGAGCGTACTAATTTTCCTCGTTCATTTTAATTTCGGTAAATATTTATGACGTGTACGTCATATTTCTGCATTTTTCGTGAGCTAGAGGCTGTGCCATTTGCGTGAGATTGCACCCATGTGCCACACCGAAACAAATTGCATTGTTATACAAAAATGTTGTTATAGCCATGTAAAACACAAGCAGGCAGAAGCAGAATAGTACGTGGGTCTAAGGACAAGTTTCAAATCACGTGTTAAATGAGAGCAGCGATTTTGTGAAGCCTTGCAAATCTACTTTGATAAATCGATACCCTGTATCTCTACAACATACACAATGTTATCACGATGTAGGATAGGATGTCCATAGTCGTTCACCAGCAATTGATTTTATACAATATCATCGTACCAAAATTCACCAGATTCTAACCTCAGTAAGCATAAGCACGACCTGTCACAACATCTGTCTACAGATTGGGGCTGAAAAGCTGACTTTGGGGCGAAATAAAATACATATCTGTTCTACATGGAGAGTCGCTTTTGGGCAGTGCATAGAGGTATCGTATTGAAGTATCTTCTGGAATGGACTACCCTCACAGAACATACCAGTTAACAGGTTACGATATATACAGGGTGATCCACAGGTCGTGACCAAAAATAAAACGTCTTACACAGAACAGCATTTTATGTAACATTTTTCCTCGAGGGTTGAAGTTTAAAGATAAAAATCAATTTTAAGAACAAATTAGATCATTCAAGAAGAGTCGAGATACAATTAGTTTCAAAATAAAATAGGTGGCCTTGATACTAACTTGACGTTTCTTGGGAGATAGTTTGTCGAAGTTATGTGTTGGTTGTTATTGTTACTACCATTTTTTTTATAAATGTCAAAGGTATCTTTTTCCACTTTTGAGTGTTGTGCAATGGAATTTAGCAATGACGAGTACGCCGGTATTATCTTTATGCACGGGTTCTCGGGAGTATCAGTGTAGATTCCCTAACAGACGCCAACCTACCCCAAAGGTTTCTACGCGTCCATTTCTAAGACTCAGGGAATATGGAATTGCCAAACTTCCCGGAGTTAGAGGCCGTGGTGTCCGGCATACTGTTCAAGAGGAACTGGAAGGGATTAATTTGGCGTTGGATGTTTTGAATAGAGAATTTTTAATCGGGAAGTTTAACATCCTTACCATCGGCAGAATGTGCAATGTCTGCAATCCGGCGACGAAGTGCAACAGCGAAATTTTTGTGAGTGGTTACTGCAAATGCATAACCAAAATGCAGATTTTACTGATTTGGCTTTGTGGTAAGCTGGATCACTTTTTACGTTTTTCTTTGTTAAAAAGATGCTGCACTTGTATCCGCCAGAAAGACGGCCTTTTAGAATATGCATTAAAACAAAGCTTTGATTATCTAACTTATTTTTTTATTTTTACGAAAGCAATGCGCGTTAGGAAAAACACAAGATTCATAGTAAATTGAAGGTACAATTCGAAAAATTGCGTGTAGTATTGGAAAGATAATGCCACTAACCCCCTGTATCTCCGCCACTGCTGGACGCTAATTTTAAGTAGAGACTTTCGAATGTCGACAATACCTAGGTAAATCCACATACCAGATTTTAGTTCATTCCAGTTGACGGTTTCAAAGATATTGAAAAAGTTGTTTCTTATTTTTAAACTTCGACTATAACTTTTAAATGAAGCCAAGAAAAAATGTTACGTAGAAGACCCCCCTTAAAATGCGATCCTGTGTATGATGTTTCATTTTTGGAAACGACTTGTGAATCACCCTGTATTTTATTGAAATGAAATAGCTGCAATGCTTGTATGTTACATCGATACTCATGGCTTCATACACATTTCACGGAACTATTTGTCTTTGAGCTGCATTGTCGGGTGCCTATGAGAAGGTGGAACACGACAGTAAATCTGTCACATATACTGCTATACGATTTCTGCTTTGCTCTACCGTGGAGAGAGTGGTTTTTTCTGTTTTTTATTCTTTACGTGCGCGCTTGCTTGACACCCCTGATTCAAGTCTGTCGTATTTATTTAGTGAATAAAAATATACATAGCTTCTATCGAATAGTTATGACATAATATAACTGTATCGACTAGTTGTCTAATTGATCCATGTCCTTGACGGTTCAGGTAATATGAATAAAACTATAGAGGACGAAAAAATGAGTTTATCAACGTTTTAGCAGTCTGACTAGTCTGTGCTAGAACAGAATTGAGATAACGTTCCTAAAATGTTAAACATATATTATTCACTGGTGCTGTGTTACACCGATACTGATAGTTGTATGCAAATTTCATACAGTAAGTAGCCCTTAGTTTTTATCTTGCCGAATTTGTATAATAATATTGTCGGTTACACGGTTACTATGTCGCTTTACCGCAGAGAAAATAGGTAAATATGTTCTGATTCCTTTGCCACTTTCTAATTCTTCACGTGCCCATCGCTGCTCTACATTCACCTTCTCTATGTTTCTTTTTGTCTGTTTTAAATGGCGGATAAAAACATTTATTGTGTAGCTGGCACGATGCCTTCCAGGAGCATAATTAATTTCCACTTCTAGTTTGAAATCGATTTTATAGCGAGCGTTGATTTATGTGGAAAGCGTTTGCTTTAACAGTCTATTAGCTAACGACGTCGGGTCACAATGACTCAGCCAAGGGCTCCCACAGTCTTTTATCAATACCACGACTCGTGCAGCCGCTGCGTTGATTGAAATTAATCAGATGTGTGGTTAAATATTGGCTAACCGCGTAATTAGTCAGCAATTTACACTTTCTTGTTATATGTTACGTATATGCTTTCGGCTATAGATGGATTACCATCCTAGCCCACAGCGATGAAGTGCATCTAGTAATATCAAAGTGGTATACTCATGATGCGGAGATTATCGGATAAGTCAGGAAAGCCATAACATGACCTGCTGGACTGCTGGACTTAAATACCATAGATACTTTCCATTAAAGCTTGTGAGCGATATTGATTTCACATAACTCCGGGAAGACTGGACAATTGCTCAGCGTAACTGTATAAAAAATAATCTTGGTGTATTCCAAAGATTCTATGAGTTACAAGAAAATGATGACAACAGTATTTAATTTTGCTTCGCTAGACGGCATTTACATCACTGGGGGTAAAATTGTCAAAAATAGATGGGAAAAATAGACATTTCATGAAATGTCGACCATGAATCACGACTTCATCATTTGACATCTAGTGACGTGAATAGTTGATCAGCAACTGACAATTATTCATGAGCTTTCCAGGTTGCTCCACGCTGGAGCATTTCATTGTATGTGGAGGTAAGCGTGTGCTTTTGAGAATATGGGCCTACTTAAAATTTTCTGTATCTTTGCGGTTACTTGAAGAACGCCAAATCTTTTCAGTAGGACCCGACACAAGCTTGTATAGGAGATGATATACAATTTGGTCAAGATGTGTCGTCAAGACAATTAAAAGCCACGTTAAGGCAACTTAGGAAGAATTAGAAGTAATGCATGTTTTCATTTGTGCGGGAATATCTACTGGATTCCACTATTTTCTGCTGTAGCATTCAGTCTTGTCCTGTATTATTGTGTTAGAGATGACTGTATATTTTGTAAGAGTACATTTATCAATAACTACATTAGTATCTAGTAATTATTAAATAGCTTCATAGAAAGCGCTAATGAGAGCACAGCCCGATAAATAAACTAGGCTATTGGTGAGCATAAACATTAGTCAACCCTATTCATCATTCACTACGATAAAAGCATCGTGAATGAAAGGGAGATTAAGGTAGCTGCTGAGGTCACTAGTAAAATGAGGAATTGGTGAGATATCGCTATTAAATTCGCTGTAATGTGGGACAGGCATAGTTAGTGTCGCCTTGAAGATAGGAGAAAATACTTTATATCGTGGTATACAGAGACGTAAGACTACAGGGCAGCAGCTCATAATCATACCTGGTAGCCACTGATAACGGTCTTATTCAGGAGATCACGGTTCGATCAAAAGTAAAGTTACGTTGCGTTATGTTGTAGAATGGATTTCAGAGATTCGAGGAAAGGAAATAATGTTCTCTGAAATATTGAGAGAGAGCGAGAAATTACGCCGGCTCCTCACTGACATGAACACTGTTCGCTACCGCATTGTTAGATAACGAAAAGTTCTCGAAGCATGTTTGTGAACAATTGTTATTTAAAATTGTTCACTAACACTAACGTCCACATACAGATTAATTTGATTCGAACAGTCTGAAGAACAAGTCAATGTAGTAAAATGTCAAGTAGTGAGGATGGGCTGATTTTGTGTAGTGCGGCAGTAATTCTACTCACCCATAGTCCTATAAGGAAAAGAAAAAGAAGATGGTGAGTTAAGGCAGTATTAAAAAAATGTGCAGGAAGTTATCTTTTAACAGATCTAAGAATCGAAGACGCCAGTGGCTTCAAACATTTTACAAGAATGTTCCCTTGCGACTTTAAATTTTAACTAAATTTGGTTGGTCCTATAGTCGTTGGTGAAGAGACTAATTGGAGAAAATGTATAACTGTTGCAGAAAAACTAACTGTTACTCTAAGATTTTTGGCGACTGCAGATTCGTTCCAAAGCTTGTTGTATCTCTTTATAATTTCAAAACAAAGTATTTCAGAGATTCTATGTGAAGCTATAGTAAAGGTAAGTTTATTTCATTTATGTCGACATAGTACATGAATTATTTATTACAAAACTGTAAAATCCTTGTTTGTACCAAAATCTCCCTAAAAATTCCGTGTACTAGGACGACTGGCTAAAGAATTCTCATTATCCCATTAGTCCGACTGAGAATTCTGACCGGAAGGTGTATTAGGTGAAGTAAGAGGTGAATGTGGATATTTGGGGTGAACTTGGGCGTAACAAAGTGGCCGTAGATGGGACTCTGATTTCATAAGGCAAAGGTGGTCCAAGAGTCGCGTGTGATGAAGTTTATGTGGAAGGAAATCGTGAAATTTGAAACACTCCGGTAGTTTGACGGCAGTAGCCCAGTGAAGCATAGAGGAGAATTTCATTTATTTTAAACTGTGTGCTTTCACGCTCGTACTCCGTAGACAATTTTATAATTTTATGCCTAACCACTTCGCCAAATGTAGAGTATTCTTCCCTAGTGTGTCTTAATTCTCTCTGACTCATTACGGATTGCATGGCTGTGAATGCTACATCTGCTCTATTTTCATTTATGGGTTGTTTTCTCTTTCTTGGTCACTTTTTTACAGTTATTTGTCGGAGTCACTTCAGAAGTAATATCAAAACGACTTTCAAGGTCAACACTGTCCATTGTGTTGTCTTCTCCTATATCGGAATCATTATCTTCTGCAAGCTGGTCTTCTTCCACATGTCCATAAATTTTCTCCATCTGCAAAGAGAGATATCTTTAGTGTAGTATTTTTTGTTTCTGTTACCTTCTTCTGCAGCAGAATTGTTGGAACTGGGGAGAACTTTTCGAGAAAAAACAAATTTCCCACACTGCCTAGGTTCCATTGTCGGATGGCATCGTATTACTAGCTGTAGTTGATGCAGAGTACAGCTTCATCTTTGTTAATGTAGGATGTCAAGGAAGGATTTCCGATGGAGGCGTTTTTAAAGGTACTTCTTTTTACAAGAAGCTTATAAACAATGAATTGGGATTTCCACAAGAATCACCTCTTTCTGGTCAAGATAAACCAATGCCATATGTACTTGTAGCCGATGATGCCTTCCCGTTGCTTAATACTATTCTGAAACCTTTTAGTGGGCACCAGTTGAGGAGATCAACCCAACGACTATTTAATTACAGAGTTTCTAGAGCTCGTATTGTAGTTGAAAACGCTTTCGGCATACTTCCATCAGTATTTAGAGGCTACGGAAGCCTATGCTTCTGCAAGAAAAGAACGCAATCTCTGTTGTATTAACATGTATATATTTGCAAGGTCGCCCATTAATCGATGAAATCACTTAAGGCCTGCTTGGTCTCCAAACTCAAGTTGCTTGAGTTCTTCCCTGTGGAATCGCAATGGTACTAATTCACAAAAATGACAAAATTGCTGGATGTGATTCAATAAACCATCCTGGTGTATTATGTAAGAAGAGTGTCACTTTCTGCCTGGAGACATTCACTTTGAACAGCTTCAATGGATAAAATACTGATTGTTACTGATAAACACCTTTCAAAAAGTGTTTATCCTGACTGTGTATTTGGAATAAACAGCTTTTTGGAAATCTGCAAAGATAGCACATTCGCCTCTCGAATCTTTGTCCCATGTATCAAAACCACCTTGTAAACAGTTCGCGATGCTGCTAAAGGTAATACAGATGAAGTTACACTGCGACTGTCCTGTTACATATTTTCATCTCAAATATACCGAGTTCACATTTCAAAATACATCTAGACCTCTACGGCATGTTCCACGACCCGTAGCATTTGTCGTATCGAGAGATCGCAGGTAGCGTCACGTCAAACTTAACGGATCGCATCGTTCGCGTTCCCTTTATTATGCTGACGGACCAGTTCAGGTTATAAACGTCCGCCTCAGCAAGGAATACGTTTTCCAACGAGAAACTTAAGTTAGAGCTCTCCCTGACTGTGACGCAATGGAATCGAGGGTCGCCAGATAGAGTAGCTATAGAGTAGCCAGCCGCGAGCTTTGCTTGAGAGGTGACAGTGCGATAACCTTAATTTCGTCGTGTCACAATGAAAATAAATCCTGATGATTTATTATTAACGGCCAAAAAATTAAGAAAATAAAAATAAGAAACCCTGGGTATATCCTTCCATCTCCGAAAGAGGCTGGACGGGATCTTTTCCTAATGAATGGAGAAATACATATTAGCAGCTTTTAAAAATCCCGATCACAGATCACCCCTCTTCAGACCGAATAGTCATTGTGAAAAATGGCCTGTTAGGGACTCTATCTGTAGTGAAGTGTAAATAACTGTATATGGCGAAAACCTGAGCTGTACGAGTTCTAGTTATTTTCAAAACGACTAAACAAGTAGATAAAATACTGTACTTTGTGATTTGAAGAAGACAGGTTATTAATAAAATACACAATAATCCTACCTCATCTACAGAAAAATCGTTTTCAATTGCCAAATTGTTAAGTTGGCGATTGCGTCTCGCTACCACCCATTATTGGATTATATCGAATGGTATGTTTGGATTTGATATTGTAAGATACAATATTCATTTGTCTCAGTCATTCTAAAAATAATTTATTCATAATTAAAGGATTTTTGAGACTAGACTTACTAAAAGCACTTACTTGGAACACATCGTCGAAAAGGTCGAAATTTGAAACTTTTTGAGGTATTGAGGAGTCAGCTTGTCAAGCTCGTACAACACGGAACAACATAACATGCACATAACATGAGAAGTGTATCCAGCTGCTGATATCGCCATATAGCGTGAGGTGTATAGTACTTGTATCTATCCTTCAGTTCGTTGAGCTTGGATCCAGATAACACCGATGGCACATTTTAAAATGAAAGACTAGGATGTAGCTTTTACGAAAATATCATTTTTTCTTTAAGGTACCCTCTGCTTGCTATTTCATAGAACTTCAAAGTTTCATTTCTGGTGATAATACTCTAGAATAGAATACTTCTTTATATGCTCTAAATCATAATAATATAACGTATACTAAGGAAAATATACGTGAAACTGTAAAAGATCGTTGGTTTTTCAAAGAAAAAGGTTAAAAACTAGCCATACA
Organism: Acanthoscelides obtectus; assembly: GCA_963669975.1. Classification (NCBI taxonomy): domain Eukaryota; kingdom Metazoa; phylum Arthropoda; class Insecta; order Coleoptera; family Chrysomelidae; genus Acanthoscelides; species Acanthoscelides obtectus. The sequence continues at coordinate 72,945,167 of CAVLJG010000006.1, forward strand.
ATAAGCTGAAATGACAGTTCCAGATACATACGTTCAAGACTATACTTTAGCGCATAAAGGCCGAAATTCTTGTTTTTTCAGAAAAAAAAATCAGCAGTAATGATTATTATTATTTATAAAAAAATCGTTGCTATTTGCAAAAAAAAAGGTTCAAAACTAGCCATGTAATAAGCTAAAATAACAGTTCGAAATACATACCGTAAGTGATGGTATTTACATGAAAAACTGTGTAGAGGTGTTGTGTGGAGATTTTTTAATGTTTTTTCGAAATTACCTAACCATTCTGTTTCACGTATTTTCAATGAGATAAAACTTTTCGGGTTTATAAGAAATATTTGATAGTACAAATAAATCTCAATGGCCATTTTCTAATGTTCATTCCTTGACAGATAAGATAAATGTTGTCCATTGTTGACAAGTTGCACTTTTTCTGGGAAAAATACATAAGAAAATGAGGTTATTTGTAAAATAAGTCTCACTTTATTGTAAATGGCTTGTTTTATGAGAGCCGATTCCAATATTTACTTAAAATTATATGAAACTTTGACCAGTAAGTGTCTAAACAGTGAAAAATGCATCAGCGGCTCGCGTTACATAAAAAATACAAAAAGTATCAGCGAACATTGCATATAAAAATAGCCAACGTCGATTCGTCGATTTGGACCACGCCACTAGGTCCAACCAATATATCATCGTCCAACATTATAGTTAATTGAAGATCAACGACTATTTCATCAAATCATCAAAAAACCTGCATGTTCTTCTTTATTATGTTTTCATTATTTAGTGACAGGCACTAGCTACGTTTTCAGTAATTCCTCATATATATCACATTTAATTAGGTATATTTTGTGACATCAGCTTCACTTTAAATAATTTTTCAAGTACATAAATACAAACAGTAAAAAGATTATAACTATAATATGGGAAAAACAATAACCGAAGTATTTTTGTGAAAGGCATACGGCATCCTTCAAAAAAAGTGTATTTATTTCATGCTACCGTAGGACAGTAAAACCTGCTGGCCACACCTCCAAATCGCATTTTCATGGCAATCCTGTGCCGATTGCATATTTTTGCGCGAGTATTTAGGACCTTGACAAACCAAATCAAGGCATATTACTATCCATCATTTGACAACATCGCAACTAGATGCAGAAATTATGATAGTGATGGTGGTATAGTGACGGTGATATTTATCTGTTATATAAGAAATGACTACTTAACAATGTTCTATTTTCATCATTGAACTAATGAAAAATTGCATTGTTGCGATGAAAGGTGTCACAGTAATATACAGTTTATATTACGTTCATATAATGTTGAGCATTCCTTTGTGTAAACAAGAAAAAACCAGCTTATAAAGCAGTATTCTATACCACAGTATCACCACCCAAAATGCAGCTTTGAAGTTCTATAAAATAGCAAGCAGAGGGTTCCTTAAAGAATAAATGATATTTTCGTACAAGATACATCCTAATCTTTCATTTTAAAATAAGAACTGAAATATTTGCGATATGCACTAAGGTATAGTTCAGCCCACTTTCCAATTGTCTCAGTGTATTTTGAAATATTTCTCCTAACAAAGCGCTTCATTGGCAACGGTGCCATCTAAGGGTCACCAGCACGGCACGGGTACTAGGTATCTTGAAAAGTGATGTCGATTTTTTTTTAATATTATGTTGTATTTTTGTGACATTATGTACAGGATGTTAACTTAGCACTAGTAGCACGTGTTGCCTAAACGTCATGAGACTTGACCCATCAATGCTTGGCTCTGATATGATATAAAATATGCTTCAGAGTTGCCATTTCTGGAGGTATCGGCAATGCATAGGTGCATAGTTAGGATTTGTGTGCCAATAATATGTGTTGAAGATAATTCCATTGGATCCTTGTCTCAAATACACTTACTTGAGATTCAAAGCTAGTTATTCCTCCATAGATGGACCCTCATGACGATCCTATTGAGCAAACGTGGAATGACTGTACCCTAAAATCTACCTAGTCTGCAAGATGACATTTTGTAGTTTTTTTTTGAGGTTTTACGAGTATAGGTTGTTTACATAATACCCGTGCCGGTCGCAAGATGCTACACGGTATTGCTACTCTTTCAAGTAGGCGTCGCTGCCAAGACTCGCTAAATCTGCTTCCATATACTTCGGAAGAATGATCTCGCTCGGATACTGGGGACTTCGCCGTGGGCTTTTGTATATGTAAAGGAACCGCATTTATTTTCTAGTGGATGACGAAGTAAGAAACATCAAATCAATTAGGATTGACCGACCCTGGTTCCCTGTAAGAATATTAACAAGTTACGCCCCATATGAGCATTTACTTCCAGTTGATGTAAAATCATGTAACAGAACGCAGCCGTGTAGCTTAAGCTTCAAGCTAACAGCATAATGGTGTTATTCTGCCGTCGTAAACTAACAACAGAAGTACCTGCTGACGAATGGGTATCGTAAAGGTGAAATACGCATGCAGTTAGTAATTAGTCTAAGCAGCCGTAAAGAAGCTCATAAATAAGCCAATCCGACGGAACGGAACACCTTGGGAGGCTCTACGGGTGGAGAGGGGCCTTCCAAGGGGAGATATTTGCAAGTGTAAGCGGCAGCAAGGCGAGCATTTGCTTGCCTGCACATGAAGATAAATACTCGTAGTTGGTTTACTGAATTACTTTGATAATGCTATACAATGTAGGCACTAATTTTATGGCTTCCATGGTCGTCGATTTGTATGTGCCTTCTAGATTTGTACACCGACGATATTGCAGACAATATACAAACAAGACGGAAAGAGAAGAAGGTATAAAAATGAATGGAAAAGGAATAAAGCAAAATTACTTCGTATGATCCGGAAGGAATATGAAGGCAAGAAAAGGTTGACAGAGAACGAAGCATCTAGTGGAAGGGAGATAGAAAAATGGGGGAAAGGTTCAGTTCAAAAAAATGTAATAATTCCACAAGCAAGTGACGAAACATAACTGATAATCAAAGACGGAAAGTTTTCGATAGATTTTGAGGATAAATGGACTGGAAACAGAGACAAGCCTTTGGAACTGCCCTTGTACATAAAGTTAACGTAAGCAACGTTGTACTAATTGTATGTAAAAAGATTGGGTGAAGACAGGTGACAGTTCTTGTTTCAAAAAGGAAAACTTTTCCAAACAAGTGAAATATTATGAATAAGCAGAAAAGATCTGCAATTAAATGACTTTCTGAGAAGGTACCAAAGTTACCCTCACATTACTGTCGAGCTTCTACTCGTATATTGTACGTATATTTACAAAAATTGTTTAACTCATATAGTGAGGTCTATGAGCTGAACAAAATGGAGATCGATAAAAAGCTAATTTCTAGCAAAAACCTATATACATACGTCACACCTTTTTCAGCAACTTCGAAGATGTTTAATATTATTCGTCTACAAGACCAGGAGGAAAAAAAGGAGATCGTTGTCCTACCGACATAAGAGCTCTCAGGCATACCTCACAGGGAATTGAACATTCGTATAAATCAAAATTTGATCACGAATGGACTTCATTACCCAAAGAAATAAACTTAGGCGTTGGTTCGGTTAAAAATCTTTATAAGGCTCCTTCTCCAATAAAAGGTGATAAATATGATAACTTGCAAGCACTCAAACCTGTTATTCACCAACATTACCATGGATTTTATGATTCATAGAGAAAACTTTAATTTTTTTGTATCACCTGTGTCTATATATTCATATTCATTAGAAGATAGAATATTTCGTGAGTCGCAGTGTATTATTATTACCAATATTTAATAATTATTATAAACATTTACTTATGTATAGTGGATGATTAAACCTCTTGATACAAGTTTCATTAATTTTGGCTAGAAACCTCGTAGCTCATCATATATATTTTTTTCTTCAAGACTAACGATTATTATGCTTTTTTGCTTTAATGCCTAGTTCATGAACATACTATTTGCTCAGGTTACCAAGACTTGTTGTTTGACAGTAACCATCAGTTTTTGAAAGTTTTTCTCTCTCCTGTAAAACTACCATTTTTGACTTACAAGATTTTGACTTTTCGACGACGATATGGTTTTTTCATTTTGTTGTATAAATATGTTTATTTCCATCATATAGGATATTGTAGATCAGGAAACTTATAGCTCCAGAAAAAGATGTATACACGGAGCCGCCAACAGGATTTTTGACGGTAAATGAAGATGCTCTTCATCTAGAGAAACAAAACATTTTGATGAGTAATTATTTATCAGCCGTCAAGATCAACTTTTTGCCGTATACTCAAAGAACTATAAAGTATCGGAGGAAAGATAAAGAGCATGAAACAATTTCAGAATATGTTCAACTTGCTGCGCTGGTTAATTTTTTATCGGAAATATTGCTTAATTTATTTGTTTCACCATAAACATCAGAACAGAAAATATGAAATAATATTCAAAATCCCTTGTGGTGGAGAATTGAGTATCAAGTGAGAGTTCAAGATCGTTCCAATGGCGAATTTGGAGGAACCATTCAGACAGGAACACTTTTTCTAGTGTGCAACATTGAACACATTGGAGGAAGTCTTGATAAACATTTTTGCTTTTCAATGAGTGGCCGTACTGGCGACCACCAATTCAGAAAATGTCTATGTTCAAAGGGATTAAAGCTGCATGTTGAGGAATTGTCACTAGCTAACTAGACTTCCCTACTTACGCTTCCAACAAGTATAGACGGTCTAGTAAAACAGTATTCTCTAGATTTGAACAGCTTTTTATCAAAAGCCGCTGAAATCATTCCGGCAAAATGCTGAGTGGTTTATTCGATAGGCCAAATTTCCATACCATTACTGCTACTATTACAGTGAGGCGCTTCATAATATCTCTGTCAAATTTCGTAAACTCTTCAACCCAGTTCCAGAATTTAAACCCGAGGTAAACCCAAAAATGAACCGTCCTCTTTTAGATAGGCGATATCAAATGAGACGCAGCCTTAACCGAGCATTACAGTAACGTCCTTATAAGCGAACTTCCACAACTTATCAAACTTGAGAACGTCCCGTCGACGTCGTACTACAGATAATGCAGCCTGTTTATCTCGTAAAAGGCGCGCCTTTAGGAATTCTCCAGCGAACTCCATAAGAAAGTTAAATATAATTTTGTCAGTGTTGGATGTGAAGGGTTTTGTTCTTTAACAACTCCCGACGATCCGGCCGACGTGCTTCGCTCTTCATAGCTTCTATAATTAATTCCATGTAAATTCTACTGGTTGTTTTATCTTGCATCGTTTTTATGTACTTGGCTTTGTCGGAAGATGATGAATTATTCTATGGTTGATTTGGATAGGGAGGAGGAAAGACGTCATACTGTCTCACGACGACCAAGTTTCATAAACTGCGAGACGAACAATCAATCTACATAGAAAATTTAGATTGCTCATACATAGTGTTAATTTGGTAAAGAAAGGTGAAAAATATTCTCAAGGCCAATTTTTCATCTGAGAGTTGAGAAATATGTATTCAACAGTGCTTCTATCGAACATATACGTATATTTTATTTCAAAACTTTTACCTAGCCAGACTGTCTTAACTGGACATTCCCAATTGGCATTAGTAAGGGTGATAAAGGAAAACAAGCACACGGGAAAATACTAGTGAATCAGTATCGGTGTATATGTTACGGATAAAACCCGAAATGCGGTAACTACGATGTCTGGCCTGTTACAGCCACTGGCAGTTGGTTAGTCTTAGGTGTAACCTCTACATTCATAGCCAAACCCAGTATAAGTCGGCGCATTCGGTTAAAACTACTTGATCGCGGCTAGACCTAGGTCTAAGTGACGTCGAGAAGCTTGCTCCTTTTTCCAATCGCAAAATTACCGAGGTCTTCAAATACTACGTTAAGAATGAAGACCTGTTCGATGTTCTTTATGAAATGCACGTCAGGATTGGACACAGCGTGTGAAATAGAATGATTGTGGAAGCTAAGGACAACTACGCAAACATCACTCAGGACGCTGTTCTTATTTAACTTCGTTTTTGTAAGTCACATCAAATGAAACAAAATTCAATCAACAAAGGTCTTATCGTGTTACCCATTTTATCTAATGAGTTGAATAGCCCTTGTCAGGTGGATTTGATAGCCATGCAAACCCAGATGGCAATTTTAAATTCATATTACTTTACTAGGATCACCTGATGAAGTTCGTACAGCTACGCCCTTTACAAAGTAAGACTGCTGAGGAAGTATCAAAGGTACTGTTGGACATAATTTGCATATTCGGATCACAATCTATATTGCAATGGTTCGTTAACCAAATTGTTGGAAATTTGACAAAAATGTAGGGTAGCGCCGAATGTGCCAATCAAGATGTCCAAAAAAATGCTCATGGTGTGGATGACCGATTAAAATTGTCAAAAATGGTCTGAAGAACTAAGATTCGTTTAACTAATGAAAAGTAGAACCTATCATCATGGAATTAAAAGATCGCCGTACCAAGCAATGTTCGGTTGTGATGTTACAGTTGGCTTGAGGTGATCAGTTCTGCCTCTCAAAGCAATCGAAAAGATTGAGAATGAGGAGGATCTGGAGAAAATTCTTGAACAGTCGAAAAATGACAGTAATGAGGTAATAAGACAGAGATCGAACCCCATGGAAATGAAATTAAGGAAAAAGAAGTTTGCCAGCTTTGTGATCAGAAGGGAGGTGAACAGTGTGACTTGTGCAAAAAGAAGCAGAAAATAGATAAAAGTAGGGAAGATGCGCAGTTTCTTTAGCATTACAGGCAAAAAAAATGATAGCTTCATCAAATGAAAAGTTTCCCTCTTGCAAGGTAGGGGATACCGTCCGCGTAAAAATTCCAGACGTTAATAGAGGTAGAGGAGGCTTCCCAGATATTTTAATGGTGGTACTTGAATCAATGGGTAACTAGTCTGGCACAGTACCTAGAAATCAATTCAGCATGTGCGAATCAAAATTTTTAGATCTTGAAAATGTTTCGCCCGGAGACAAATCACTGCACCAGTAAGCCAATGCCCAATCTGCATCTGGTGAACAAGGTGAAAGATGTCACTGTAAAACCTAGTGTAGAAGTAGAAAGCGTCTATATAGCGCTTGTATAACTGTAAATGTCATTCAAGTTTAAGTTGTTCGAATAAGTTGATAACTCGTCGTCCCAGTTTTTTTCGTTTGAGTATGGCAACCATCTACTTTTCTATTACTGAATGTTTCAATAATTTATGTTAATTAAATTGTTATACTCGCACGAAGTAAATTGCTAAAAAAATGGTTCAGTTACAGTTACGACAAACAATCATGTTCAAACTGTTATGCTGTTATAGCATGACATATCTTAACCTTCATGAGCCCTTGATCAAAAACTCGCATTAGGTACTGAGTAGGGTGCAAATGTACCTCATCATTTCTTCAACTTATTTTTTTCAATTAGTAAATAATCAAAAATAAGGACATTCTGATTTAAAAAAATATATATCTTTACATAGGCATGCTGTAAACATTGAAAAATAAACACATCTAGAAATAATTATATGAAATGTAAAATAATAATAAAAAATATAATATATAAGAATCTGTGACATTCTCAATAATAATTTATTTATTACACTTGTTACAAACTGTTACATTTTTCGAATGTTCTGCACATGCATTCTGATTGCACCGAATACAAAACTTTCGGGATTTCATGTCCTTACGTCTGTCGCATACGAAACATCGCTGCTATCTGCCAATAACGGAAACAGGTTTTTCACTACTTGCATTTAATTCTAACAAAATGGTTAACATGGATTGTTGTGTGAAAGCTTGTTATTATGGTACCTACGAATTATAGTTTTCCTTATTAATTCTTGCCCAACTTCAACAAAAACATTCTTCTTCTATCCAAACAGTTTTTTTCCAATCTGGATTTTCCAACGGCCATAGCTTATAGGCGTTGATGCCACCAGTGTCCAGTAGATGGAAAAATATTGCCATCGGCCACCGATTACTCTTTCTTTGAATCGTGATTTCCTTTGCCAATTTAACTGAAATATGTACTGCTCGCTTTGTTTTGTTATAGTGTAAAATGTTACATACCTAGCGGGGTGCAGCTTAGCCCCAAGGTACAAAACTCACTATAACTTGTTACAATAAATAGCGATTCCTTTAAACAGTTTTATGCTAAATTAGAAATATATTTAAGAAACATTCCTCGGAGGAAATTGCAGTTAGAATAAGTTTTAGAAAATAACCACAAAAATTGATGTATGGGGTGCAGTTGCACTCCGGTTTATGAAGGTTTTAATATTGTAAAGTTTAGCTACAGTTTGAAATAAAAACAGATATTTAGAAATTAAAAGGTTCGGTTAGAGTTATAAAAAATATGTTTAGTTTGTAAAGTTCAGTTACAGCTATGTTGTTACTGGCATAAGTTTTTGTATTATTGCAGTTACATATGAATGGAACCTAATATAGTTACACCTAAGACCAACCAACTGCCAGTGGCTACACCCAGTTTCAACCAACTAAGCTTAGTTATTACCGCATTTCGGATCTTAGCCGAAACATATACGTAGAGCTTTGAATTTTCATCTTCGAGACAGGGAAAAATTGTTAGAGTGATAAATGACGGAAAATCAACGCAGATTGAAACAATAGTAAGCGCGTTTATGATTTGTGAATTACAAGGAATATTGAGAATCAAATGAAAGCACTAAAAATATATTTTATTCCTGAGCTTCAAAATTAAAACAACATAAGACAACGTAAGCTCGACGTTGAAAAATATCAGAATAAAAGCACCGTCATCTCGGAGCATAAGCTACTGAACCTATAATGCATAAAATGCCTATATTATATGTGACAAGATTTTTACTATTATCCCAGCATTTCTCCGTCTCTTTCCGACATTACTTCCAAGAGTCATAAACGAAGTAGACTTGTATACAGATGGTGCCTCGGAGCGTCTAAAAGCTGATAGCTCTAGCTGAATTCATTTCATAACATTGTACAAGAACGGCACCAAATGGTTGGTGGATGAATGAAATATATCTATATAAAATGACATAGTTCATATTTGTAGAATGTGAGATAAAACTATCATTTTGTATTTACTTGAAATAGTTGCTCTCTTTTTTACCATAGTTTTGCTCCCTTTTAACGTAACTTACAAATGTCCTAGCCCAAGTTTTATAGCTGCAACACCATCTGGTGTGAAGCTGCATTTAAGCGCTAATAGCTGCTGCTGCATTTCGGTATCAATAGCAGAGCGCGCCTGCAAATACTATACGACTATTAAAATTAATGGAGAAAATCCCGTTAATTATCATTATTTAGTTTCATTACGATTTCGCACGCATTATGCAGCAGGGTGAAAATGGAACGGTGGCGCTGCACCGCTAGCGGTAGCTGAACAGGCGCCTCTCTCTAATCTCTATTATTCGAGGCAAATGCCAGAGGCGTCACGTAGTGGGAAATTATTTCGTTTCTCTCTCGTTGTTTCTTCCTCACCACCTTCATTAGCAGTTATAGCAGCAGTAGTTGAACCATCTTCATCTACCGCGAGCGCCAACGGCGTGACAATGACAGCTCCTGTTTTTGGTATGTTTCTTCCACATTCTATGTCTTTCCCTTCCCTCCTTAAACCTTCTCATCTTCTTTTTTCCTATTCACCATGACGAAATCTTTTATTTCCATAGGGAGCAATGCACAATCTTTCTTCCCGTATTCGTCGTCAACGTCATGTTCTTCTCCAGATGTTTCTTCTGGAGAGTAAGGATTAGGTTTTATTGATATTGGTGTCTATGCATGAAGGGACTCCGTTATGAGACGGCAGACAGCCTAGAAAGGGCAATGCATAATGTGCAGTTTGTCAACCCTGCACCAGCTGTAGAAATTGATGCATTGAGATTGAGGACAACAAGCAAAGGGTAGAGTCAAAAAAATTCTTCTTTCTCATTATCTCTCTTTTCAATCCCTACTTAAACGTTCTTATCTTCTGTTACTCTTATCTTCAAACTCCTTTCTACATCACCCTCCTCGATTGTTAACCTTTTCTTCCCTCTTCTGTTTCACTTAATTTTTTTGGTCTCTTGAGCCAGATTGACTCTTGGTAGTTCCGTTTGTGCCAAAATAAAAATAAAATAAAATAAAAATGTTCTGATGTGTCATGATGGAGCCTTCACGTTTGTTAAGAAAAATAAGTTATTTCCACTTTACTTCTCCGTTCTCATTGTTTTCCGCATGACGCAATATCTTATACTAAGTGGCATATAAATCCGAACACCCAGTTTAAATGGTTTTACTTTAATAAAAGTTGGTGAATGTATTTATCTTACTGTAAATAACAAGTGAAAAAATTTTCAGCCTTATCAGTTGGACATTCCGGTTTTCATACTGCTTTTTTTTAATTCACTAACGCTCTAAAAATGAATATTTCAGCCGCAGTAAAGAATCAACGTTGGCGGATTTTGGTTCTTGACATCTTTTACGATCGGTTACGATGCCTAGAGTACGGAGACCTGTACGATTTCGTCAACCTAGTGAGTTTGATAGGGGCCGTATAGTGGGACTTCGGGAAGCTGGACTTTCTTTTCGGGCAATTGCAGTTAGAGTGCAAAGAAGTGTAGACACTGTGGTTAGGTGTTGTCAGGCATGGCTTCGAGAAGGCCGTACGCAAAGAGCAAGGGGCACTGGACGCCGCCGTAGAACAACAGACCGTGAAGATCGCCGCCTAAGATTATTGGCCTTAAGGGACCGTTTTCATATTTTTGATGAAGCATTTCTGCTACTCCATTAGGAAAACTGTAGATCTAGATTTATAAGTGCAGGATACGATGGCCCAGAATGTATACCTGGATGGGAAAAATGATACACCACTGGATAGCGTTGTGTAGCAGACTCACTGTTTCACAACATTTTACAAATATCCTACATTTCGCACTCGCCGAGCCACACAATTATAGCGAAATTAATTTCAGGAATTATGCAACAAACCGGTGGACGACGTGTGCTCCTTAATTTTCTCTTTGTATGTTGTGGGCATTCTTCGGTGTACATGTTGGTGGACAATGCACACGGTGAAAATGGCTAGAGAAAATGCATAAAGTGGACTCATAATTTGATACTCCTTATGTATTGATATAAACCACCACTAAAAGTTCACAATTGAACTGAAGTGGACGTCACTTGTGATTATTTCACTCTCTGTTGAGTGACATCGTTATAAGTCCCCGTAACCGCCTCTAAGGCCCTTTTTTTGCTTTTCAGAGGCCCCTGACGATTTTTGAAGGTTTTTAAAATCAAGCGTGAGTGAAACACGTTTTATTACCAAGAATTTGTGATGCCGGTAGACCAGCTACCCAGAAACACGCAAGATCCTTTAACTGCTGAGGATCCGATGCGAAATTAACCCAGATACTACTACCGTCCTTTATAAAGGCATTGCGATTCAAGCATCAGCATCCAATCTAGAAGATACATGCCCTCGTCCGATAAAAAAGCTCAAGACACTATCGTGGACTAATGAAGATATCCCTCCCCCTTCCGCCATTGAATGAAATAAACCTGCTGGTACCATGCAAGAATTGTCTCTCATGCAGTTAATTGAATGTTTTATTGACGCCGAAGTTGTAGACATGATAGTTGAATACACCAATAGATATGCACTACAAGAAAATTTGGATATTGAAGTATCCTCGAGAGAAATGAAGTGTTATTTAGGTGTCCTGACATTGAGTGGGTACGTGGTTCATCCTAAGAGATTTATGTTTTGGGGAAATAGGAGTGATACAACGATTTGGTAAGTAAAGCTATGTTAAGGGACAGATTCTCACATATTATGAAAGTCCTCCATTTCTGCGACAATACTGATCTGGATAAATCGGACAGGTATGCAAAACTTCGTCCATTGTTTAGTTTATTGAATACGAAGTTCTTAGGGTTTGCTCCTTTGGAACAACAGCATAGCATCGATGAAGCCATGGTTTCCTATTTTGGCAAGGCTGTAAGCAGTTCAGAAGAGGAAAACCTATAAGGTGGGGGTATAAACTATGGGTAGGAGCTCTTCGACTGGGCTCTGTGATTTGGCTTTTGTCTTGATCAGGGTGCATTGTCAGAGGCACCAGGCAACAATAATGGCTGGGAACATTCTGGAAACTAATCAGAGAAATATTAAGAGGGGTCCATCTAAGCCAAACATGAAAGAAAATGCTTATTCTAGATATGATGGGCTCAATCACCTTGTGGTTTATCAAGAGAACCAGCAACGTTGTGGCGAATGCCATAAAAAGTTCAGTTTCGCTGCAGAAAATGTAGTGTTCCACTACATCCTAAAACGTATTTCGAACAGTATCACACCGAATAGTTATTTGTTTTATGTCTTACAATATGTATCCTTGAAATAAAATTTGTGCTATCAGCAGGTCATCTTACTACCGTCCTTCTTAAAGAACACCTCGTAACTCTTAGTTAGAGATAAAAAAGTTCATAAACCGGTTTTGGTTGTTGAAATGGAGTCAATTTTTCAAAAAGCTTCAGTAATATCTGGGTTAATAACGACGATGGTGATATACTCATTGAGGTAATCGTGAACGAGCGATGATCCATGATAAAATTTTAATTAGCAGTACAGTTATATTCAATATCCAACATCACCAGAGCTGTGAATGTTTCCATGACCAACGAATAGAAACGATACCAGCGATACCAGGACGGAAGTTGGCTCAGATGCTGCATATTGAATGTCCAAATTTTTTTTCGAATCCACGTTTCATTTATAATAATCGTACTCGTCGCTCTTATGTCAAGGTACAAAAGTCTTCATAGTCACCGAACAATAGACATACCACATTTTGGAAAGTTGACGTGGACAGTATAAATGTTCAATGTCTATTTGTCCAGAATTGCATGGGAAATAGAGGACCCAATCGACTTGCTGCCACTTTTTAACTCGGTCGAGTTCTGTGCAGTGAAAACTGGCTAGCAGGAACACTCCTTCTTTTCTAGGGTATGTGAAAATGAGAAACGATCTCACGGTGCCTTTCCCCTGTTCTTTTAACCTTACCCAGTTCAGAATTCTTTGATCTGAAGCTTCCTTCGCAATGGTCTGGCATTTAGTCTCCGCCTTCGTGGTCCCGGCAATCTAATAAAAATCAGCAGTTTTGTATGTGCAAGTAGGTTTAGACGGATTAGAAATAAGAAGTCTGCTGGCTTCGGTATCACTTTACATCTTTTAAATGAAACTCAGTTGTATTTGTGATAAATTGGTATTTTAGTTTTAAAAATATGTTTAAAGTGGTTATTTGCCTAACATATTACATCTTGAAAAAGGCGGACGTGATAACGTTGACAACCATCGTCAAATTTCATTATTGAGCAATATATTTAAACTGCAAAAGGTCATGTATCACAGAGTTATACGATTTTGCTAAAAAATCTCATATCGTAAATGCATGGCAACATAGATTGAGACCTGGTAAATCTATCGAAGCCATTTGCATGAATTTGTCTATAGCAGACTTGATTATGGCGAATATGTACTATCTTCACTTTTTGGTTTATCTAATGTTTTCGACACTATAAATACTAACATAGCAAAAATTATATTCTGTGGGCATTAGAGGTGAATCGGTTATTCTTTTACGTGGAGGGTAGGAACCTAAAAGTTAATCTTAGCGGTACAACCTCCGACATACCTATCTTCTGTTGAACCTGGTGTATCTCAGGGATCTGTACTGGGACCAGTGCTATTCAATTTATGCGTCATTGATTTGCCCAGTCATGTCGCTAAGGGGTACGTAACCAAGCTTGCAGATGATACCGCATGCAAAAAGTATCAATACCTTCATTCCAAAACTCAAATTGTATTCGACGAATTCTCTGCTTGCTGTCAAAGATATCGATTAAATTTAAATTGCCATAAAACTGTTGTTGTAAATTCCAACGGCCAACGTACAATTAACTTAGACCTGAATATTATTCTTTCTAGGATTCCCGAAAATTACTTGGTACATATTTTCATTGCAAACGAAATTTTCATGAACATATAAATCACGCACGTAAAAATGTAAGTAAGACTTATTTTGCCATTTTACTACTTAAAGATGTACTAAATGAGAAAGCTCTTATGAATGTGTATTATGCGCTGGCTTATAGCCATATGCCTTATGATATTATGGTATGGCGGAAATCTTCCGGAATTGTAGGGTATTTGTTGTCCAAAAAAGAATCGTTTGATTAATGTTTGGAATGAAGCTACTTAACTCTGCACAGAAAATTTTAAATCACAAAAAATTCTTACTTAATATTGTATTTACATTTACTTACGTTAAAAAGATAAAATAGCCTGTTCCTAAATAATAGTGCTCGTCATAGTTACAATACTACAAATCAAAATTTAAAATCATTATAGCACATACAACAGTATATTTCAAAAAATCAAATTTCCATAACTTCATCAAATTATACAATAAATTACTAGTTGAAATACAGGAAATCAGTAATTATTTTAGATTTGAAAATAAGTTTAAAAAGTATTAACATGAAATGCATTTTATAACTTAACTGGTTGTATGAAATTGAACATTTAAATGTATTGTTATATTTATATAGATACTTTTTGTTTATACTATATAGCATTTATATATTTTTTGTTACATGTATCGCAGTGTATATAAGTGGTTAATAAATAATAAGAATAAGAGCAAAAAACTTAAGCGAGGACCCATGTGGCGGTTTTTGAAAATTCGAGAACCATATTTGGGTTATCAAAAGTTTGTACGCTTAAGAGTGGTTTCTATTACCGCAAAGAGAGACGTAACAAGGCAACTCAATTAAATTAACTTTGTTATCTATAGTTCCACTCTTGCCGGAATATCTTTATACGTAATACCAATAATTAATTCATTTGTGATTACTAATAACTCGTAACTTATTCAAAACGACAAAGCCAGGTAAAAATAAAAACATTTCCTTTGTAGGAAAGCCGAGAGCTGCGGCGGTAGTACATAACAGATCAAAGCTCTTACGATATTACTCGCAGACTAAGCAAAATGGATATTATTCCGTGCCTTTGTACAGAGTTTCGCGGAGGAGAAAAACAAAGAAACAGCGCTACAGCGACTGAAACAAACACTGATTAATTGTCTTAATGCGTGTTCCGGCGATGCTAGCCTCCTTTGTCTGGTCTAAGGAATTTCAGAAATTTTAATTATAACTACTAGATGTGATGCATAGCCAGTGTTCTTGACCCTTAGGGGTTTCATTTTTGTCTGTTTAATGATGTCCGCATTCCTCGAAGCAACCGACCATCAGCTACCCGTTTTTCCATTCTAGAAACAATCTTTTAGGAGTCGCAAAGTTTATCAGACTTGATTTGCTCACACGATTTTGTGTGCGAGCTTTACAGTTCAATTTTTGCCAGCTATGCCTGTAGGTTTCTCCGAATAATTTGTTTTTTGTCTCTATGTAACGGCAAGCCTAGCAACGAGAGGTAATCTCGAAACCTAGAGAAGATGGCGTTAGATAGATAGGAGGTCATATATATTATTATGAACAGTAAAGTATGTAATTTGCAAATTAGCTAAACATGTCAATAGACGTCAAAATATGAACTCTATCAAATCTGCCTCTATCCTATTTACTTTTGACAGTTTGCCCCCAACCACGCAAGCACCGCCAGGAGGAAGTAGAATTGGAAATCACTGTCAGGTCATCAAACTTTTCGAATACATGAAGACAATTTTTCATTTAGTTACGGAAAACTAATAACCCTAAAAAAAACGCATAGAGAAATATCTATGTTATTTAATTCGGGTGATCGAGCAGGCCATGTCATGGCCTCCTTGACCTTTCCGATGATCTCCGCATCATGAGTATACTCGTACCAGTAATGACTGGATGCACTTCATCCTTGCTTGTCAGAATGGTCCAACTATGGCTGGAACCATATGCAGGGTGGGCCAAGAATTCGCGAAACATTTAAATCTAATACACCATGCAAACAGATACCGCGCGAAGTTCGCGGCTGCGCTAGCGAAGCTAGGAGCAAAAACCGAAAAAAAAATCTCAATTTTTTTAAGTTGCAGAGGATCACGTACATTTTCAGAAAAACGTTTTGTATATACTAGAGGTTGGGCTTTGTAGGGGGTACGCTTCTGAATTTCCATAATTGTTACTCGCCTTAGATATATGTCATAGATTTCCCTGTAAATGTGCCCTCAAAACTTGAATGAGTAGGTATAGATATTTTCAACTCGCTCGTCTCTGGATGCACCAGCAAGCGGTCTGACGGATGAATTTCTTTGTTTCGTACTCGGTCTGGCGAGTGATGAGGTTAGTCATAGCAATGCTGCCGGGTATTCCTCCATTATATTCAGTGCGAAAAATTCAAATTGTTCCCATCAGAGCTACTGTAGTGAACTGTATTCCCTCGGGACTGCAAACCGACTGTCACGCCTAATGACTAAGTAGGAAATTGCGAAATATATCGCATAATAAGTTGTCTCTCGCGTGTGTGTTTATATCACATACATGGAGCGCGAGTTCGCAGGCTGCAGCTTACTCTACATATCACACTTTGGCCAAACTAATTCCTGAATACATTAATTCAGAGTGGTATTTGCACACCAAGTACGTACAGTGGTAGCTATAAATTGGGAGATGGTGATAAAGAATAGGAATTTTACTTGCTGATCTATTTAAATTGGAGTATTTACTGTAAGATCTAGTAACTAGCTTGTCATGTTATTGATAGTACATGCTTGAAATGGTTCAAGCAAGGAGCAAAAACTGGTCTTCTAGAAAGGGTTTCTTGAGCCATGCACGATGCCCGTATGTTAGAAATCTGTAATGACATAATTTTAGCTCTGTCATAAGAATACATGATTTCCTTACCTTATTGCACTTTAAAGTTTCAGTCATCTAAATAAGGCACCAAAATTCAATTCAAAGATTGGGTTAACAAGTATTAACAAGGTGTCTTAGCTTCTTATAGTAGCTGCGGTGCCTCGGTATTGACGTCTCTGCCCACGAGACAGCATAACTACAGAAAAACAGATGAATCAAAACCTCAAAATAACCAGAATAATTGAGTTACAAAATATGGCGTCAAGTAGGTGGACTTCATACTTCCCACACGACATATCAATTCATGAAAAAAAAACACATAGGAACAAAGGCTAAATGGATCAAGTCATGTCAAACAGGCTCATACAATTTTAGCATATTTAGCATATTTTTATTTACAAATTTGATGATTTTAGGAATTTGGCCCCCCTTTCTTGCTCCTCCAAAAAACTTGTTACCCCCGCTCTTCAAAAATTTTTGAAGGTATGGTAGGTACTTTTACACTTTTCTCCGCTGAGACAAAGTCATGCGGCCGTCCATAAACGACGTACGCGTCAGTTGGAAATATGTATCTATCATTCTAGGCTATAAGGGCAAATACACTGTGAAATCTATGATGTGCGAAGTAGGTGTGATAGATGCATAGCACCATCAGGGCTGGAAGCACATAGATATACTAACGTCAGAAAATATACAGTATCCCATCCTCTGCAACCTTTACAAAAATATCTACTTGCATGCGTTACTGCAACGATTTCCAGAGACTACAAGGCTTTTTCGTCTTTGGCGTAGTAGTGACCTTGTGTGTAACTCTCATTAACTAGTTTTTCGAGATGTACATACTCGTATCTCATAACAGCCAAAAAACATAACTCATTTTGCAGCCACATCCCTTGCAGAAGATTAGCAACAAAAATGAACAATTCGCCAGCAAGAAGGAACTTGTCGATGTCATGTAAGATCAGCGTATCCCCAATATGTAGCTGATGCTTCGTGGCTGTGTTCACTTGGTCCTCCTGAACGTCTCCACCCCACACCGCACTGATTTTTTTGACCCTATTATCCGCTCTCATCGACATGAGTATCGTAGGAGACTTAGATAGCCCCGAATGTTACAAATTGAAGAACTAAGAGAACTTGAAATAATATTATTAAGCAGCATGTGACACCACACGTTAACTTTGTTATTTCAAGCTTAGCTGCTTGTAGAAAATTAATACGAATATTTCAGCGTGCCCTGTATATAATAACATGTTCACACATTTGATATTATTCTCAAGTTAATTTTCCACCCCAATCTGCTGGTTTCTTCGCTTACGCCGTGTATTGTACTCATACGTAAGACGTTCTCGCAAGACATAAGCGCCGTGCTTTATTTTGGAATTTACGGCGTAACATTGCAGAGATTTCTGCCTCTTAACAGGTCGTGAGCTTGTAAATTATTACAATAATATGAATTAATTGCCTTGGAGCAAACAGTATTTTGAAGAATAACAGCTGCCTAGTAGATAAATACACAGCGTCTCGCGCACAGTGCAAAATGTGATGAAAAATACCGACACCTCCTGAAGAGACCTCGTTATCTCTTTTATGGGTCGCTTTCGTACACAATGTACAAAACTGGCGCTGCATAACTTCTGCGTTTTTCCTCTCTAAGTAGTCGTGACATGAAGCTTAGGCCTTGTCATGAGGCCGCCTTTGGCTCGCTTTGCTCAACCTGCTAGAATAAACTTGAACTCATTGGCAAATCTCGTATAGGATCTCTTTGAAAAGGTGGCAATGCTTCAGAAGTTTTTTTAATAGACTCATTCGTTATCAGCATCACGCCGGATATCTTAGTTTTGAGCTTTCAATTTGCAGCGACCTTGAACATGAAGTTAAACTATACTCCGTCCACTTTCCAGAACTCGGAACAGGCAAGGTACAATTTTATGTCCATGGGAAAATCCATCTTGCTTCTGAGAAACCAAACCCAGAGTGAAGCAGTAATTCTCACATATAGTCAAAATCACGAAAGATGACTATTACGTCATACCATACGTTGTACTGAAGTAATCAATGGACGTACGTCGATGATAAAATCACGATGTCAGGAGCATAATGACAACATATTTATATTATGCTTTTGCGCAGTTAGATTATATTACTGTTTATTTTTATTATACTTCAAAAAATACCTTTTTGTACCACTTGATGCTTTTCCTAATGGACGTGTAATATGATGAAATTTGATCTGAGACATCAACGCCTTTTTTCGCTTTATTGTAAGCAATAACTGCTGGGGGTTTCATAACATCTTCTCCTTTAAATTTTTTCCCAGTTAGTCTTAGTTCGGGTTTATGGCTTGGTACACTACTGATCATAAGAACTGGTCTCTTGTCAACCCATTTCATTACTCTGATACCGACGTTATTTTGTTCCCCATAAATTTCACCCTTCTTCAATACCATCTTTGTCACACCAACTGGATTGCCTCTCCTATTGCTTCGGAGTGTACCGCAAAGATAATTTTTTGCTTTTAGAAGAACATTGCACAGCTGCACACTTGAATAAAAGTTATCCACAAATAATATGCGGCCTGCATTTAAAAGTCCCTCTAGCAGAAATAAGCAAACATCGTATCTATGGCCATGTTGCGAAGGAGCTGAACCGTTTTTCCCTGCATACACCTGAAGATTATATGTGTAACCTTCTGGAGTACAAATCTTGTACATTTTGATTCCGTATTTGTGCCTTTTTGCGGGAAGGTACTGTCGGAATACTAACCTACCTCTCCCCGGCACCATAGTTTCATCAATAACAACACTTTCTCCAGGAGAGAGTGTATCTTGAAATTGTTGGGAAATAAGATTTAAAATGTTTTTTATTTTACGAAGTCTATCTGTTTCCGCCGCTGGGTCGGCGTTATCTGCGAAATGGAGAAACTTGAGTAAGCAATCAAATCTATCTCGTGTTATTGTGTTTTGTATAAATGTATTGCCAAACATTTCATTATTACTCCAGTACATTCGCATATTTGGCAAATGTTGAATTCCCATGATCATCAAAGTGGCTAAAAGCTTTTTCATTTCACGACAATTAGTGCCTGTCCACTTGCGGACAAACGATCGCGGACGAAGCTGGTGGGTACGAATATATTCAGAGGCATATCTATTTGTCTCTTGCACCATTATGTCTAGAATTTCATCAGTAATAAATTGTCTAAAGATTGCATAAGGGCTAGATAAATCCATATCACTCAACTTCAGCCCGCTTTGACCAGAAAATCACATCATTTTCACATGGTCCCCAATTGTGGAACGTAGGATTGGCACTTGAAGTTACATAACCAGTGTTGTCATCAATATCGCTGTTTAGGTCTTCATGTTCACTCTCATTGCAAGCAGCGGAAGAATTATTGCTGTCTGAAAGTTCAGAGGGTACATAATCGTCTTCCGAGTCTGCATATGGTTCTGATTCATCTGACGAAGAACAATTTTGACGGTTACAAGAAGGACCCGGCAATTCTCGATGCTGATTTGTCAACTCACTCGGTCTTGATAGCGGTCATTTTGACGGTTCAATAGTGTCAGATACTTTAGTTTTTACCATAACCGGAAATTCTTGATGTTCATTTGTCACATAACTCGTTTCTGATGTAGATGTGTTTGAAAGTCCGCTTAGCTTTCCAATATATTCACTCGACAGTGATGCCGGTCTTGCCTATAAAACACTCACTTTGTCCGAAGTTGGTATTGTTTCTGTTGCCGTAACACAGTCTCCAGTACCACTTGTTGCAGTAACACTCAATAAATTTAAAATTTTTTTGCCTCTCGATATCATTTTGATCACTGTCGTTCTTCTACTAAAACTAAAACAAAAGTGAGGTTAACTTATTGTCAACAAGAACGTGTACCACCGGTGGTACAAGCAACCGCTTTAACGAAAAAAATATTTGTGGAGCCGTCTTGTACCACCGGTGGTACAAGACAAAAAAGTGAAAATAATTACAAAAAACAACGGATATAAGCACCAATAATAGTACAAAATGACAAAAAACACGTTATATCATACAAAGAATGATTATACAAATAGACGTTTTTGAAAAAAAAATACGATTTACGCATCGGCGTGAACGTGTTAAGCCCTGTGTTAAGGTATTCTACTCATAACTGTTTTTTCAAAACAAAAACTCCCCACTAAATTTATTATTAAGGATCACTAAAAACCATGAAATAAAATGAAAATAAAAATAATCGGTGAAATAACCTAACTTCGCAAAACCATAATGTAACTTTGTTGACATTATGTTCCTCACATCGTGATTTTATCATCGACGTACGTCCATTGATCACTTCAGTACAATTTATGGTATGACGTACTAATCATCTTCCGTGATTTTGTCTATATGTGGTTTGCAAGTAGCAGTTCTAGTATTAGTAGCAGTGGTTGTGAAGGGAAAGCAAAACCTGGCAACTAGTCCACCTTTGAGCTTTTTTACTACCAACACTGTACTACTAATAATTGATTATTGGATAAGCCAAGCTCAGCGATGCGATGTACCTATGTTCTATACAACTACTCTACGATTTCGTATGATGATGGTTATTATCACCCTATACCTCTGCAGTTCTATCTAATAAGTATGTTCTTATTCCACTTGACGCCATTTTTCATCGAATGATCAATTTCATCATTAGCAAAATTGAGGTTTGTTTTACATTGCACTATCTTCATCTAATTGCTTCTAAACCAGATGAATTGTACTCATTAGTCAATCGATGTTCATATTCTGTAGTGGGCTTTTCTAGTCGCGACAGAATAAGGGTCGATCAATAAATGGCCTAGCTACTTGTACACAGATATCTCCAGACATTCCATAAAAAACGCCTCTACTTTAGCATTAAATATTAAAGAACCTACAGGCAGATAATAATTAGTAGAAAAGTGTTAGAAATGCCATGAGGTAGTTGGATTATTTTTGTTTTTTTGTTAACGTTGGTTCTTGACTATTTCCCTCTTCTTAATATCTACCAAGCGCAAACGAGCAATTTTGAATTACAAATGGTTTTTAGATGAAAAAATTAGATGACATCACCTGTCAGCAGTTTTTTAGAGCCCACCCGCTTCAAAACTTGACAGCTCTTGTCACCAAACATTACAATACCTTCGATAGCAAGTAATTATGGTCTCCTAGGATACCAGAAAACGACGTTAAACAATTTTTCTAATTTTATTGTCAATAAATTTTGTAACATTCTCTTAAACAGTGCTAGTCAGCTTATGTAGTGAACATGAGTTGGTTTGATTCCTTGACTAATATTGATCTGCCGATTGAGAAAAGTGTATCGTACAATACCGTTAAAACTCATACGTCAATATGGAAACAGTTTATGGAATTCTGCAAAGCAAAGAAATACGCGCTTTTGGAAACTACAAGCTTAGAGCAACTAACCTAAGAGTTTTTAGTATTTTGTGATTAAATAAACTACTGGTTTTCAGTTTTCAAATTAATACCTACATATATATTATGAATGCATGTATAATAGGTAGTATCTTTTGAAAGCTATGTGCATGGAGAATAATCTGTTTCTCTTGAAATAGTCTTGTCAAATATCATACGGGCATCTAATGGTTTCCTGTGAATAAATCTAAAAAACAATGCAAAGTAAACATTTTTTTAACGAAAAACGTTCGACTAGGGTTTTTGTTGCCCGCCAGCACTTACGCTTCATCTTAAAATATTATTAGCAACCTGTTTTTTCATATCAATTATTCACCCATTTGCAGAAAAAAATACTTTGCAGTTCGTCTTAAACTTAGTATTGCCGCTTAAATACTTGGAGCGGTGCACTGTTCGGGAGATGGTATTATTGCCATTCTATTGATTCGAATTTTGAAGTGTCTAAATTTAGTTCAACTGTCAAAGGCCTCTTCTGACAGGAAGTCCAATATGTATACAATTCAAACTGCGGTAATATAATGCAACTATTAGTACCTACATATATCCCACATCAAAGATATACCCATGACTGGCAGGCGAGGTTCAGGTCAGATGGTCGGTACAGTCGGTAAGGCAGAAGAGACATCGCAGCATTATTAAGTGATTAGAGAATAACTGTATTCTGGGTGTTTCAACTTAGGTTCAGAAACGGAAAGAGTAAAGTCAGATAAATGAGAGAAAAGTTGCGCATTTAGGTAACTAAGAAAATGGCACTTAGAAAGTTTTGCAACTCTGATTGTTTCTGGAGATACATGAGAAAAATCGGATTTTATAAAAATCGTTTCAATTTTTCCTGACTTTATTTTATTTGGGGTGAGATTCCAGAATTAAAAGTACATTGTCACTTTCTCTCTTCTACAGGGCGGTATAATTCGAATTTCAATATGACGTTTCACTTGCCCTCAATTATCAGATCTTTTAGATGCCATATTGGATTTTTACACAGTTAAATATAAATTGACACTGCTAAAAAAATTTCATATTATCATCTGCCAAGCACCCCATTTAGTTTCTATGAACTACGCATAGGTAAACAGCTCTATTTTGAATTTTAGAGATGTAGTATTTCATGAAATGGACCGGTGTCATAAAGCTTTAAATAGTAATCTCCTGTAGTTGGTCTTGATTCACCAAATAAAGAACAACCTAGGGATAAAACTTTTTCATAGTATTCAATGGTAGTATTGAAACCGTTGAAAACATTACTATTTCATATAACTGACAAAAACAATGTGGAGTAAGTACATACAGTAATACATTTCATATCCATCACATCTAAACCGATGCAAATATCGTGCATATTCAAATACTATTATTACTACTACACTATATATCGTTCTAAAATATCGCTTGTCATAGTCGATAAATCGGCAAATTATTGTGATAAACGGTCAGTGTCCAAGCCAACAATGACAATATTAGTTTTTTCAAAACAACTGAGGTTTGACAATGCCAGTGCATGACGTGTGAAACATTTTTGGAATCCGAATTAAAAACTCAATTCATATATGGAACAATCCAATAGGCGTCCATAAGAAAAAATAAGGTTCATGATTGAGGGCATGAGACAAAGCGTTGGTATCTAATTATGCCATCTTGTAGAGGAGAAAACGTGGAAATGTTAATGTACTTTTTATTTTGAAATCCCATCTCAAATAAAGCCAGGAAAAATAGAAACAGTTTGGGAAACTTCGGTAATTTGAAACACCCGGTATAATCCTTTATGGATAGATGGAGGCATTGCTTGAGAAATGGGGAGTCATCCTACATGACGCCATTTCTTTTCTTCACCTCGACTGTTTTGGTACAGTGAATGCCTGCACGTGTGGGGGCATTTAGGTACTATTTCCTGGATGTCACTAGCTTTCCCACCTTTTTGTGGTTATATTCCATGAGATCC
Source organism: Acanthoscelides obtectus (assembly GCA_963669975.1). NCBI lineage: Eukaryota > Metazoa > Arthropoda > Insecta > Coleoptera > Chrysomelidae > Acanthoscelides > Acanthoscelides obtectus. The sequence continues at coordinate 72,969,372 of CAVLJG010000006.1, forward strand.
TCTTCTAAATCCGCCACTGCCAAGCACCCCGAGACGCAACCTGTTTGAACAGCTCTCGCAAAGTTGTACCAGTTTGTTGTCCGCATTAGGGGGAAACCTTTCTATCAATTTAGGCAATTATTTAAATAAGGGTAATTAGGTACAAAGGAGAAAGTTGTGAGTTTCAAGGGTTCAATTAGAAGCAATTAACGAATAGCGCGGCAATGGATCCGCTTAAATTATGTCTGATGTCTGGCTGACGCTAAATGAGACACGATGTGAAAACTGCCGCCATCATGCTGGTTCATATCAGAGTATACATATTCCAAAAAATATAATAACTTGTAAATAAATCTTCCTCGTTCGGACTTCTTAGCATTACATTTTTGGAATCTTGTTTCTTTGTGCCTGTTGCGGAGCCCATTTTGCAGGACTGTAGTGATACATCCACCAAAAAAGGGGAAAAAGATAAATGTCACAGCTATTGTAAGAAAAAAGATGAACGTCCACTGGTGGTCACCGAAACTAGTGGCTACTACAACAATTTACTATACATCAATCTGCGACGAAAGAAATAAACGTCAAGTAATCATGTTTACGCGGCTACTATTAATTTTGTTTTATTTGTTCTATATATATTATATTCTGAATAAATATTTTTTTTGTTCATCGTTTTCTTCTGGTCCCAATTAAAAACATACTAAGAAACAGTTCTGTGTTTGAGCTATTGAGGTTAGAAAATCACATTTTTCTCATGTTCTAGGTTCTGTGTAATAAATTTTCTGCTAAGGCAGTTCTCATATTAGAACAGGTCGTACAACTACTACTTAAGATTTTCATTTCCTGGTTAATCAACCCTTAGATTTAACAGGGTGTCGCATAAGACGAAAGGCTCATTACTAGCTTCAATATCTCAAAAAAAAGTTGAACTCACGCATGGACGCTAACACATAAAAAATATTTAAAATCATTAGAAGAATCTCAAAATACAGAAATAAAAAAGACTTTCCATTAAAAAAATGTGTGGTCTGGATTCACCCTGTATATAAAAAAAATATTTTTTTTAAATTTCACTTTTTTCAATTTCTGATAATAAGGAGTGTATGGTACTCCATCATATCTTTGACCGACCATGTATGCCGTCCTCAAACTTTTCAAACTTCTAAGTACACTTTTCTTGAAGCTTACCTTTTGTGACATTCATCTTTTTTCCCCTGAACCCTTCAATATCGTCAACCTCGAAATTCAAATCTTCTATCCACATAAGTTAAAGTACATCTATATATAATAATAATAATAAATGTCTTTATTAATCAGCATACATCAGTGAGGCGAAGTTTAGCCAAATGGCTACTCTTACACTTAACCTCACTGTGTACGAAAGAGTAACACAGTTAAACTCGATACACAAACAAACAATAGTAATAATAAGAAAAAGGTCTCCTGAATCTATGCTCAACTTTATTGCAACAATCATTCCAGTTTGATAACCCTTTTATCATGTATGACGGTAAATTTAGCAAAACGTACTGTGCGCTGAAAAAAAAGTTTTACAAAAGTTTGAAGATACGGTTAGACGTAAGGGATATCCCGAAATTCACACAAGATTTTATTTAAATATAAAACGTAGCTCTTCCTTTTCAGATTATTTGTTGTTGATTCAGAAGGTACTCCGTATAGGATTATGTGCAGATAGTTCATCAGGCCTCTTTGGCTTTGCCATCTCAAATGCATCTTTTGTCTATATTCCCCTATGCCAGTCCACGAGTATCTATGTTCTTTTTAATTCCCAAAGTGGACAATATTGATCATGGATAACCCATTTGATTTCAAGAGTATCGTGTCACATGCCATTTAGGACTCACTTATTCAGTTCCTGCCGGGGCACCACGGCTGCTATAAGAATCGTAAAGATACTTTGTTATACATATTTTCCAACTGGGAGAGCCCTTTGGCATAGAGGTACAAGAGAGCCATATCGACGACAGCTCGTCAGTGTGGAAGTATCCTGAGCCTGTCCGTTAGAGAAGAGTCATCGGTCAGTCGGACAGGAACAGGATCGAGCATGGGTCATGTTGTTGGGGCGGCAGTACCCCAGATATATGAGCAGTACTCGAGGCTGAGTCTTATCTGTGCCTTGTACGGTGTCAGGAGATTATGAAACGAATAGTACTAGTTATTTTCCCAGTAGTTGCCGCCATTGCCTAAATATATTCGTGCCAGATCAAGTCCTCACTGATCTTGATTCCTAACAGTGAAATCAACGGCTGTTCACCGAAATCGGATGAGCACTGGGATGCTTTTTGTTAGTCGGAAGACAGTGCTGTATTTTGAAAGCATTGAGCGGTACCAGATTGTTGCACCTTAGAAAGTGATAACCTTCAGATCTCTCGTCTGAGCGAAAATCACTGCTGGTCTGGGAGAATCGTTATCTCACCAGGAGGAATCGACTTGGAACTCTGAATTCCTGTATATAATGCGGGTAGATATGAAACGGAGTTGATAAAATTAATTCAAGAAGAGCACCACAAAAAGTTGCTCAACAGAAAATATGATAACAAAAACGTGTCTAACCACAGATGCTTTTTTAACTGGCCGTCAAGTATTCGCGTGCTCAGGCTATTTCGTAGAAATGAACTAGTTTATCTAGAAGTGATTCTACTGTTTGTAGTCTGTAAACCCATGTTCGTACGACGAGTTAATAAAAAACATCAAGTGACAAAGACGTGAATTGGTGGTGACTGGTGTCGTAAATAATACACATAATGCTTAATTGGCACTTGCGTTTATTATACGGGGTGAAGTATGTTGTACGGGAGAGCAATACAGTTTTATAGTTTCGAGCTGTGTCGTCATTTTTCCATTATATTGGTGACATGGTAGTGACTGCGTCCCGAAAGAAAGATTTGGGAACGTAGAATTTTGGCGCAATAATGAGTAGACGCGAAGTTAATATACTTCGTTTCTCCCAGAGCTCTTAACTCACACTCGTCTATTCTTCTAGCCACTTGTCAAATATAAACAAGCTGAATGCATTTTTTATTGATCTAAATAGATACGCTTAGGCCTAGATAACAAATTCTAAAATGTCTAATTAAAATGTAGCAACAACATAATTAGTTTTGCTAGAAAGCCACCCGTTTCTGCTTATCAGCTTTCGGATTCTTAGGACACGGAAACAGAATTTCTTCAATGTTGCTCGATTGGGATCTGAATATGTAGAACTGGTCAGTGTGATTGCTCATTTATTCATAGAGTGTCGGGAACTAGCAGTAATGAATCCGAAGTGGCGTTCTGTAGTTCACTTAAACCTAGTCAGTCACGACTCGTATGAAGAGAATTCCTTCACATCGAGGGATTCCCACTTTATGGACTAACCCCTTTTTTATAACAATAAGGGTTAACAGAACTATAATCTTCTCAAAAGAGAGATACTTCTCACATGCCACTATTTTAATACTACTTGCTCAAATGTGTTTCAAGTCCCATCCAGGTATTGCTTCATCAAAATTCAATTTAGTTCCAGTGGATTTTATCCAATAAACCTCAACAACGCAGCTGAAATAAACCTTTGCGGCATATTTGAAATGCATTTTCTGTGGTATAAGGCTTCCATTGTGTCACTAACGACCACATTATGGACGCACTGACAAACAGACGTTACCTGATTCCATATATGGAAGCGGCCATGCACAGAAATGCCCTCATAACTCATTTGAATATCAATATATTGATACGTTTGTGTCGGTGAACGATAATGGAGAAAATCCCATTAATTGTCATTATTCATTCTCATTACGAAGTAACGTATGGAAGCACATCAATGAATGACGGATAAAGCTGCGCGTGTACTGATCCGCATCGGCTGGATGGCACGCGTTGCACCATCGGCAATTGGCACCTTTATTATATAATAATGATAATTGTCTTTATTACTATTGTCTACAAAAGGCAAGACTTAGCCTAAAGCTACTTTTACACCTAACCTTAGGCAGATATAGTACACTGGAAGATTTTAAAATGAAAGAATTTAAATAGACAAATGAAATAAACAAACATCTTTACACTACAAAGCTACTTATACTTCTTGTTAACTTGGTATCCTAAATGTTCGTGCCGCTAATTATTCAAGATCTAAAGGAAGTGAGTTGAAATTCGTGATTGATTGATACGTAAAACATTTATGGAAAACAAAATAAACTAAGCATCTATATTTAACGATAGAAGGAACCAAGGTTTCACTTGAACTTTTTTTTCAATGTCTTACTTAAAATGAATCTGGTGAACGAATTCGTATGTATGCTTTTTGGACTTAAGTATTAACATGATGTCTTAAACAAAGCTCAAAATTTTGGATACGTTACAGAAATTCAGCTTAGCACGGTTAATAACTATACTAAAATTTATTTCACTGTTTATTTGTATCATAGCTGTACGTAAATTTTCTGGATTGAAGTTCTGAATTATTTGGGCATCATCGGCATACATTTGTATGAATGATTTATGTAAGCATATCTGAAGTGTACATATATTAAAAGTAAAATTGGACCAAGAATTGTGCCTTGTGGTCCTCCGTATGTTACGTTTAAAATAGAAGATACGGTGTTATTCAACGAGACCTGTTGTGTGCGATTTTGCAAATATTATTTGAGAAATGATGCAGAGTTATCATCAAATTCATAATATCTTGATTTAGGAAATTGAAAGCCATGATCAAAAGGTGACCAGGAGAAATTGCTGGAAATTAAATTTACTTCGTGAGGTGGCCGCTAGTTAGCGTCATTCCAATTTAAAAAATCAGAGCACTATCATTTTGCAAACATTCACGATCAAAAATCAAACACCTTTTCGTGTCCATTGTTTAATTGCTAAACTTTTATATCCATGTCACTGTTTCATATTTTGGTTAACTTACGGTGTGGGACGGCTTAACGCCATTTCAGAGAACGTCACATGACTTATGTTTGGTTACACCGCTTTTGATGGTCTTGGTTTCGTTTTTTTTTTATATTCCGACTACCACCTAAGACCTAAACACCCATGGGGTACCGTGGAGCTATAGGGGGATACACAGGCGAAAGGGGGAATGCTAAACGGACCCTGGCGAGGGAACACGTGTGCATGCAACATGCACACATTCTGGCCCCGCCTTCGAGATACGCCGGGTGGTAACTCCGCGTTTGATAGATAGAGACCATCTACCACCTACGGACAATCACAACATCCATAGCCAAGAGAAAAATTTCTCTTGGGACGGGATTCGAACCCGCACAGCGCACGGCGACTGATCAGGAGACCGAAGAGTCTACTACTGCGGCCACCGCTGCTGCCTAAAGGGGAATTCACTTGCGCTTCTAATCCTATCAAATTAGTTCAGTTTGTGGCTGCAGAATAACGCTTTGTCAATGTGTCAGCGTTTTCTTTGTTTTTTTTTTTGGAAATTAAAAATACAACAGTATACCGTTTTTTTATGTAAATCTTTCAGACGAACCTATGATCATCAAAATCGATGCAATCAGACAGAAGTTTGGTGTGAACGACTCTGAAATTATATTCAGTCTTTTCCCCACCCTAAACTAATCAAAATATGAGAAATGATATCAACAAAAAGTTCTGAAATTATGCATTTGTGCAGAATAATGTCTTTTGAATTTTCCAAATTGGAATGACGCAATCTAGCGGCCATTTTAAGAATCTGAAAGTAATTTCCAGCAATGTCTCCTGGTACCTTTTGTTATAATTTTATTTTATTGACAGCTCTAGGTTGAGCGCTTACCGAGATATAGTCGGGATCCTTCATTATTGGTCCACGTGGTAAATCAAGACAAACCATATCACTCATTTCCATAGTTCTGTCAGCCTGTATAACTTGGGAACTACCGTGGGCATTTCAATGACATATGTACGCAAGCTTTGTAGTTTCAGCCTCATCCCATGCGATGAAGGTAACAGAAACACCCCTACGTCTCTGGCTCATAAATTGTCGACGTTGCGCGCTATGCACAGATAGATGTCGCAAAACCATCACGGTTTATCCATGGGGTTAGGGTGAAAATCAGCTTGACAAACCATTAGTAGGTGGAAATCGTAAGATACTTCACCTACTTGCGTGCAATATTTTGATATAAAAATCTCAACTACGCACGTATCTGACACATTTTACACATCAAACATCGGATGTTAAAGAAATATCTGCTCCACAGACCGATGAGAGGCTGACCCACTGGGGAGTGCCTAACCTAGTCATAGCAACGTCGCCAGATGATCGATACTGTCGGTACAGCAAGGAAGAAATTTCCAGATCGCAACGTTGTCAAATGGGCTCGGACCGTGGTTAACTATATGGACATGTTTGACTGATTTGACCCATTCAATTTTTTTGTTTCTGTAGATAACCTTTTTCTCAGGAGGCTGACCGATGTCGATCATAATCCTTTTCTGAACTGATAACAGCTTCCCTTGGGAAACACTCCTTCAACTCACCTGATCAATTTTTTTCAGAAAGAATATATATTCTTCACCTATATATATATAGGTGAAGAATTAAAGCTTCCGCCTTTTGTTGGGTACTTCGACAAAATTTAGGCAAAGAGGACTCTTTATACTTTATTAATCTCTCTAGCTTTCAATGGCCTTTGCCATTATCATCAGGAGCTGCAATAACATTAAGAAAAATAGTAACAATTGTACAAAATGGATTTTAGATTAACTTACAGTAGTATGTGAGGATGTTGATAAACGTTATTTACGTTTAGGTTGAGGGAAACACCCAGTAACCTGGTGAATGCTGGATACATGGTACAATCGTCAAAATTAATACAAACTACACACAGCTGTATGTGACGAACAAATTAAAATGGATTAAAAAAATTTAAAGCGAAAGTTAAAAATTACATCGTGAACCACCTGATGATTGCACAAAATGGTGGGCATAGAATCATAAGTAAGATGAACCTTTGACAGATGGCGGAAGGTTAGTAGTGTTCGTGTAGATGGATGGAACGAAAATTCTTTTGTAAGGTGTGTGCTATGTTGCCAAATCACTTCAGATGGTGTGATTTATCAAGATATGTTGGGTAAGAACTTGTCAACCCTACCAGAAGCAGTTGAACTAACTATAGTTGATGAGATGGGCAATTGAATTAACAATTGTTATTTTATTATGAGAAAACAATTATTCAAATTTGAATGAAATGGCATTTTTTGGTGGAATAGACCAAAAATCAGATTGCATTTATGGTTGTGAAAAGTCAAAATTTGGAGAGATGTCTAAGTGCTCCAACTTTTCGCAGTTTAGCAAGTATGAGTAAATGACGCTAAGTTGCTTAACATCTGTCTTCTTATTGATACAGTTGCCATTCATGAAGTTTTCACCTAACTGGTCTATACGACAATGACCACATCTCAAGATATATATATATATATATATATATATATATATATATAATATAACCCGGTCTAGTTACATATATGTGTACTATTATTCTGTGACACAGTTGTCCGTTAATTCTATTCTCCCACGTCCCTACCTAGATGCATTTGGTGCAGCCATATGCGATTTGCATCTAGCGGCGCATATCTGTCAGGGGGCTGAAACTTCACACCAGAAATACACCGTGTAATAAGTTGGGCACGTCCGTGTAACGCAGGCTCAGCGTCACACTTCGCAGAAACTATCAGAATTTCTGAATTCGTAAATTCTAGTAAGTTGTCGGCGGCGGAAACATTTCGCCTCCTAGAAACATGAGCGCCGAAAGCCTTTTGTGGTCGCCAGTTGATTCAGTTTGAGACAAATTCAGTGGAATAATCGGACAAACCTCCAAAATATAGCATAACAGAGCTGTGCCAAATCGTTCCTTCTGGAGAATCGATTACATGGTTCCTATTCCAGCTCCGGAATCGATCGCTTCGATTTGCTTCCGATTCCGGACGCGCCATCGATTCCTTCAGTTCTTTCAAGATTGCGGGTTCGGCGTCGGAATTGGTTCCTTAATAATAATAAATTTATTTTCATTCAGACATGCATGAATTTGTATCGGTTTCGTCAAGAAAGAAAAACATAAATATGTACAAAATAAGTAAATTAAAAAACAAACAACATGCAACAAAAAAAAAAATTAAAGCTAGTGATAAAAAACAATATTTAAAAACTGACAAAGTCGCTAAGTACATAAAAACAGTTACTGTGGAAGGAGCTTTTCAGCTCAGATTTGAATTGGCCTATTGAGGTGTTATTTTATTATGGAGTCAGGTAGGTTGTTAAACATTATTAGCCCTAAAATACAAAGTGATCTGCTGCCTCACTTGTAACGCGCAAAGGGTATATGGATGTCAATTTGGCTGCAAGCGCCCACTTGATGAACTCGTACATGACCATTTAAGGCGAAATCATATTTTTTTAAGAAAGTATAGATAGCCATGTTATAGAGAAAAAGCGAAGGCAGTGTCATTGTTTTCAACCTCTTGAATAATTGTCTGCAACTATAAGTGCTGCTCACTCCACCATTTACGTTTCCAGCCGTTTTTGGCTTAATAACTCTTTAGAAGCGTTTACTGGTGAACCCCAGAAGCACAAGGCATATAGCATGCGAGACTCAAACTGACCATGATACAACATCAACAGCTGACCCTCTGTAAAAGCAGAGGTTCTTGAATAAATATGCTTGTGAATTCAGTTTTAATGTTCTTTAAAGTTGAGACGTTGGTCTCAGTGGAGCACTAAAAACTTAGTGAATAGATTTCTGAACGTTATGGAACCTTCTTCTCGCTATTAAGAAGTAACTCATTTTTTTAAAAGCAGTCATTGATATTGTACACTAAGCTGTTACATTTATTTATTAAATACAGTCGTCTTTGTTAGATATAATGACGGAGACATCGTCCGCATACAATGTGAAATGTGCTCCGGGAAAACATCGCTCTAGGTTGTTTATATAAAGGGAAAATAGCACTGGTCCCAGTATTAGATCCTTGTGGTACGTCTATATCTATGTAAGCCATATCCGATTTAACCATTTTCAGTTAACCAGCGTTGTTGCGAGTTATTGCCACATACTATGTAAGTACGATTTTATCCACAGATAGGCTGAGCCACCAATTTCATAGTCCGCTACTTTGGCTAATAGTCTATCATGACTAACACAGTCAAACGCCCTGCTGAGGTCACAAGGTTAGGGCATTCTCCTGCCTGAATACAATTGACTAACGTGTTGATAAATGAATGATAGGCGGTCATGGTTGACTTTCCATTACAGAAACCATGTATATTGGATGGAATGTCGTTGCTTTCCAAGGACAGCGGAAGCCGATTTCAAAAACAATACTCAAAGATATTGGAAAAGCAGCGTGGAACCGTCACCGGTCTGTGATTGCTGTATCTGCTTTCTTGTGAATTGCAGTTATATTTCCTGTTTTTAGGTTGTTTGGAAATACACTAGTGCAAAATGATTAACTAGAAACGCAGAAAGTTTAGCTATGTACAATAAAATTTTCTTGACGAAAAAATTTGGAGCTTCATCGGTGCCTGAAGAACGCTCGTTTTTTGACTTATCATCAATTGGTTTACATAATCCTGCTGCCTAGAACGGGTATAACAACATAGCAGTTTTTTGGTGGCAGGTATGATCACTTGGAACTTAATTGGTGTCCTTAGATATTTTTTAATGATATCCAAAGAAGCCTGTTTAAAATACTTGTTAAAATAATTAGGAATTTATTGTGGATTTCTAACGGTTAATCCATTATGGTACAGTACAATATTCTTTGATACTCTATTTCTACCGTTTGTGACTGAAACCACATTCCAGACAGCCTTCATCACGTTGTGCGAATCGGATATTTTTTGTTGATAATATGCACTTGTCGTTTTTCTGATAAGCTTCTGCTATTTTTCTGCATCTAGATAATGCTCTCTGTATTCAGGGATAATTGTTGACAACATATGATGTTCACGCAAGAATGAACTCGGCATCTTTACATTTTGATCAACCCAATTCGTTGTGTTGTTTTTAGTCACATATTTACGCAGTGGAAAATGTCTTTGGAAGTGATGGTCTGGTCCCACACGATGTGGCGAATGCCTGACAACATTAGTCACATGGTCATTCGCCATATCTCGTGTGGGAGAGCGCTGACGAATCACACGTGTCCAACGTTGGCCACCTGGGACGTCCGGGCTCTTGTCGGTAAATTTGACCCGCGTCAAAGGACGTTACAATGTTGTAAGCGTGGTTCGTGACGCTCCCACACGAGATGTCATGTGTTCGATGGTTTTAGGTTAGAACCAGTAGCGGCGAAAAACATTATTTACTTATTTGCTGTGATTGTGGTGAAGTAGTGGTATGTGGGATGTATTTTGATTTGACTACCTACCTATCCATAATAATGTATTTTCCGCAACTAACTTTTGAGGAGAATGAATTAAATTAGTATACATACAAAGCCATAACAATACTTTTTACATATGCTAATATTTTGTACGTTTCGCAGGTGAGTTAGGGCTGGCCTAAGGATATGGATTTTAGTAAATCATAAATTATCAAGTGCATACTTTTGCAATGTAAGCCTACTTGAGAAATATATAAACAAATAAAAAACAGCCAAACATCGTTTTTCGACATTTCTGAGGCTTCTGACAAACTTAAGCTTTGATCGCTGAAGGCAGATCTGAAGTTATCCTTCGGCGCTCGAAAAAATTGGTCCGTTTTGTATAATTTTTCCTTCAGTTGTAAAGGTTCAAGCGCGACACTGACACCGACAATAGACGTGGGCGCCACCGTGTGTCGAACGTCCAATACTAAAAAGTTCATCCCATCGTGTAGGAGACACACTTGCCAATTGTGGGATGTCGAACGTTGTAAACAACGTTGTACACAACGTTGGAAGCATTGTGTGGGACCCGCATTACCTGTGGATGCAAGTCAAACTCAGACAATACATTCAATAGGCCCTCATTATCGACGTTATGATTGTAAGAATCCAGACTGAGGTCGCCACAGAGAATATTTGGCCTAAAAACGATACGAATACGTTTCCGATTCCATCTTCGAAACCGATTGCTTGGATTTCATCATTATTCCGATTCCGACATTGGAACCAAAACTTTAATTCGTTCATGATTCCGATTCTGGCCTCGGAATCGATTCTTTCTATTCGTTTACATTCTGATACGTTTCGATTTCAATTCACTGTAATTTGTACACAATTCATCAAAAAAAGGTTGTCTTTCCTAGAACGCTGATGCGGAATCAATCCTGAAATGGTATGCAAGTTATGTCCATGCTCACCCTGTACATTATATAAAATTATAATTTACTTAGTAGGCACTTGATTTCTCACGAGCAATGACGCGGCGCTCAAGAATGTTATCTCGCGCCTTGCTAGTTCTCATGTTAACATCGTTTTCTTTATCATATCATATTTCTTGTATACCATGCTAGATTCATATGTTAGGAAATCTCGTCACTTTTGGTTTGACCGTCTTGTTTTACGTACCTACGTGACAAGGTTTCTCTAGAAGTCACTCTGTACCGATTTTGGAAATAAAGTTTTTTTTTTAAAACATCAATCTCGGTATCAGTAATTTAACTGGGGGCTCAACCGGGATCCCTCAGCGTGTCGCGAAACGTGAAACGTGTTCCTTCGGCGTCCGAATTCGAGGCAATCGAGCAGATTATCGGCAAGCCGAAATCACCAGTTAAACGAAAAGGCACGCGAACTTTCAATGTTCTTGGAGGGATCCTAGCCAGTAATAAGCAACCGAGTGAAGGTACTGAGGACCATTAGCACTGGGCCACGGCCTGAAGTTCCAGAACTCCCAAAAAGTTAGTAGTAAGTCCGGCACTACTAGGAGGGTGTGCAGCAACTGTAGCAGTACAGCCAGTCTACTGTAGAAGCTAGTGGAGGCGAAACAGAGAAAAAGAAGAAGACAGAAAACCGCGCCTTTCATGGATTTTCAGTGTGTGATCTTGTTACTGACAACTCTATGGTCGCAGAGTCTACAGCTGAGGCTTCATCAAGTTCCAACTAATAATGGTTTCTATTCGGAACCAATAGGTGATGCGAAACTGATAAGCCATTATCATACGTTTATTTTTAGTCATAATCTCAGCTTAATAGCTGATGTTATTAATAAAGTAGAAGTTAGTTATAGAGCCTTAATAAACTATTCTGACGATACAAATCTTAAACCGGTACTAGAGGACTTGTATAAAAATATCATTAACGTAAAAGCAGAATATTCAAAATTATCGCCTTACCATTCATATAGTAGGAAACGTCGAGCTATTATTAACGGATTGGGAAGCATTATAAGGTATGTGACGGGTAACTTAGATCAGGACGATCTTACAGAAATCAACGATAAATTTATATCATTAAGAGACAAAGAGAACGAACTCATAGTGGCTATTAACAATCAAAAAGCATTCGCTCAGCTCATTTCACAAAAATTTGAGAGAAACATGAAACTCATTCAAAATAATGTACAATCGCTATCAGAAACTGGCAAGAAAGCAATTTATGAATACGAGTATGAAACTTTAATTTTTAGACTACTTATTTCTCTACGAGAAATCTCTGATTACCTCGGACTGATCCAAAGCACAATATCCCTATCACAGAAACATATGACCAATGTAGCTAATTTTAATGTTAAGGAACTGATTCATATTGAAGAATATCTCAAATCTGTTTATTCTAAGAAAAATTTGGTTCTCTTAGATGAAACTCATCCTTTCGAAGTACTTAGCCTGAGTAGAAGTAGTATTATTTATACAGATGAAATAATTTTATGCGCAGTCGAGTTACCTATCTTGGAATCTACCAAATATAAATTATCAAAGTTATATCCCTTGTTAAACAGTAACACCATGTTAGTACTATTCCAACATGAATATTTTTTGTATAACGATGTATCGATTAAAAGTTGTCCTAAGCAATGTAAAAGATCCATGAATCGATTTATTTGTGAAACTTCGACTAATCAAAAATGTACGCCTCGATCAATTGATCAATGTAGCATTGTACAGGCTAAAAACTTTTTAAGCTTAACATATTTGCTCGAGAGTGATGAGGCAGTATTATTTTCTAGCAACATCAGAATCACTGTTTTCGAAAAATGCGAAGGCGAAATCAAGCCTTTTAATCTAATTGGTAATTATATTTTAAGTAGTAACTGCACACTGGTTATAAATGATGTATCATATGTTCTTCATAGCACTGTTATTCCAACAGAGCCCTTGGATTTCAATATTTCTGACTTTACATTAAAGCCAACACACACGATAGATACTTTCCATATTACTAGTAACGATTTTTCTGATATCAAGGAAAATTTAGATAAAATGAAAGAGGTTGCACCAGTTAAGTTTAACAACTATCATTCTCATGTCAATAGTTCTCTTATAATAGGGATAGTCGTTACGATATTAATTATACTTGTATTAAAATCACGTTTGTGTAAAAGGCAAAAATTATCTCAAAAGAAAAATGAAGTTGAGTCTGATAAGGACGAGGACGTTCTAAGAGTTTAAGGAGGGAGGAGTTATGTCCATGCTCACCCTGTACATTATATAAAATTATAATTTACTTAGTAGGCACTTGATTTCTCACGAGCAATGACGCGGCGCTCAAGAATGTTATCTCGCGCCTTGCTAGTTCTCATGTTAACATCGTTTTCTTTATCATATCATATTTCTTGTATACCATGCTAGATTCATATGTTAGGAAATCTCGTCACTTTTGGTTTGACCGTCTTGTTTTACGTACCTACGTGACAAGGTTTCTCTAGAAGTCACTCTGTACCGATTTTGGAAATAAAGTTTTTTTTTTAAAACATCAATCTCGGTATCAGTAATTTAACTTGCATTAGAATATTAGATACCACCGGGAATCGAGCCTACCATGATTTATAAAAAAATCTAACATGTATTGTTTTTTATAAATGTCCATCCAACGTTTGCTTCTGTTTCCCTAAATCTGTATTTCTGGATAATAAGAATTACTCAGCGCAACGTTGCCAATAGCAAAAGAAAATTACGGATTGATCCGCTTCCGACTATTTTTGTAGAACAAAACTAAACACAGACAATTTTTCCTGATGCGTATGATATAATATCTAGAAAAAATCCAAACCCGAAGCATGTTCCATTTGTAAAAGTAGTGTTTGCGTGAAGTAATAAATTTTCATTCAGATCGTTACACATTTGGAGCCGCTGCAATCAAAAGTATTAATGTGGTAATTGCGATAGCAGCAATATTCGAATCCAGCAGTATCTTCTCTTTCAAATACAGGGTTTGTCTGGAAAGTAGTAGGACTGAGTCGAATTAAAAAAATGTATTGAGCCAATCGTTACAATTCTTTAAAAACTTTCAAAATAGGCTCCTTCTGCGTCGATGCAGCGCTGCCTGCGCGATTTCCAAGCATTGAAGGCGTCACGGAAGGCATTCTCCGGAATAGCCTTGAGAGCCGCGGTGCATGCTGCTTGGATCCCCTCTGTCGTCTCAAAATGCTTGCCTTTCATCGGCCTTTTCAGGCGAGGAAACAAAAAAAAGTCCGGGGGGCCACATCTGGGCTGTAGGGCGGCTGCGGAAGCGTTGGGACGCCGGCCTTGGTCAGGAAGCTGTTCACAAGAAAGGCGGTGTGAGCCGGGGCGTTGTCGTAAAACTTGGCGTTGACGGCTTGTTCAGGAGGAACAAATTGATGGTGGACGATGCCTTTGATGTCAAAAAAGACAATGAGCATCGTTTTCACTTTGAATTTGCTCATTCTTCCCTTTTTTGCGCGAGGAGACGCCGTCGTGTGCCACTCGGAAGATTGCCTCTTTGTCTCGTAGGTAGCTTGTGAAAGATAGCCAGGAGTGACTAGATTTTATCTTGGAATACCCCAAGATATCAGTAACCGCATTTCGGTCAAAGGAAGAAACCCTGTTAAGCACTTCTCTGGCTAACGTCACACACACTTTACTTTTTATATTCCAATCAATATCCAGATGTTCAGGATTTTCCAACAGGCAGTACCACGGATAATACAGAACCTCTCGAAATTTTCCGTAAAGGAGCAATGTCGAATGATGACAGTGAGTTGACAGTCTGCCATGGTGAAGGTAGCGTAAACAAAGCTTTTTATCAATGGCTCCTTTATTTTTTTAAAGTATTAATTCTGGATTATGCAGAACAATTCATTCATGTTCGTTACTTTCCTCAATTTTTTCGCATGGATGGATCACTGTGTGCTATGGGCACCAAGCTGCGAGATGTCTGTTCTGAAGAACAGGCTTGTAGCTGACCACTAACGTTTTGGCTGTGTCAGATTGACAAATGGAAAGGCACCATAGTTCTAGAAAACAGTTGTGCCGAAGTACGCCTCTGCTGGAATTCGTAACTCAAGAATAGACGACGCTTAAAGCTATCTAAAGGGAAACTATAAAACGCTGTCAGTCGGCATCCGCGAATGTTTCTAGCAGTTACTTTCGAGTCATCCGCTGAGCAGTGTGAATTTTGGAGTTCCAAAACTGGGTCAAGTTAAATAGACGTTTATCAACAAAGATCGAATAAGTTCGAAAGACTATTCTGACTAAAAATGATGTCATTGCACTGATGTATTTAGGAGACAATACTGTCGGGTATTAATTGTATTACATCCTATGCAAAGAATTCTAAAGTTTGTAAAAAATTATAAGGAGGGATCGTCTCAATTTGTTTTTATTGATAAGTCTTGGGTCTACTTGGGAATGCAAGCTGTAGCAGTTATGGTTTAAGATGCCATTTCATATGCTACTAAGCCTCCTTTAGATTTATTTAGAAAAGGTACATCCAGAAAATACAAAAGCCTGGCCATCTGCCATCTCTTCAAAAGCCGGCCAACTAAATTAGCTTAAATAACGTTCTCCTTTCTTGGTCTCCTAGTTCTTCAGACCTTTTGAACAGGTGTGGGATATGGTGAGGGAAAGATTAAGTGAGCTTGTCAAAATATTAATATTAAAAAATTGCATTATTTTTCAATCGCCATTCCATTACATTGTCTACCCTCTCTTTCACCAATTGATTAAGAGTAAAGATTTATTATTTTTCTTTCAATGAAGAATACCACCTGGATATCTTTACTGTTCCATTTATAGTATATCTCACATGGTTTCGTCGGTAAATAGTAGATCTGAGCTCTTAATTGGTTGCCTCTGGTACACGGCTTCGGTGCGGTCCAACACATTATTACGGAAACCTATTAGCAACTTCCAAAAACCTACGTCTAACCGTATATAACTTTTTTACTAAATCTTCCACTTTCTATGTACTAAGTTTGTCTTTAAGCACAAGAGTGCTAATGTTCAACTGAGTAGCAAAAAGTGTGTACCACGAAAATGTAACAACAAAAAGCTAGCAAGTCTTACCTCATCCCTAGGTCTCAATATGACTAAGTCACTACATCCAAGACTCACCTGGAAGAAAAAAACAGGTCATTTCAGAGTTAGTAAAAAATGGATACAGACAAAAATAGTAGAACAGGCGTACGTACATATTTGTTACATAGTCGCTTCACAGTGGCAATATTGTCAAATTAATTCGGTTCATCGCGATGCATGAAATGTACACATCCAGGCAACTGTCATTCTGCACGTACCCAGTTAAAACCCTATGACTTTTTATTTTCGTTTCATTTAATTCACATTTAGTATCTAAGATCGTTAACGTCTCCGGAATGCATCCCACCATTCTGTTGAAATGATGACATGCAACCGCTGAAACATGCAAGAGGATACGCCGCAATATATTGCTCCATATAATTCTTCGGTGAACTTTAACCCGGTGACAGTTATACTGGTGGCCAGATAAATGTCCGTCTTCGCCGCAAGTAATGAACTGTTTAGAGGCGTTTTCGTGGCAAGAATAAATGGAATTAACAACCATCTGATAAAACTGAAGCAGTACTTTGGACAATGATTACATTTTCTTTATAAGTTGAGTTACCAATCCATTGTCCATCAAGGTGGGGTTCGCAGGGTAATGAGCAGATTTATTTCGTCGGACTTCATCAAGTTCTACAATACCTACTTATACAGGGTGGCGCATCGAAAACGAAACAGACGCATTTACTGGCAGCTCAGTTTCTTTTTTCGGAAAAACGCTCAGACCCGCCGATTTTGTTTTCGAGGGGGACACAAGTTTGGCAAAAAAACACGTTGACACGTGTAGCCTCCTGGGCGGGGATGACACCGACCCTAAAGTCTTAAATGGAAATGAGGGTCGAGTGATACCTTATTTTAAAGGTCCTTCAATTCCCTTTATAATAATGTAAAATACATGAGCTTTAATAGGTACATCAGATTAGTTTGTACTAATTTCAGAAGAAATTTGACTAAAAGAATTCATTTAATAAGTAAATGCTTTTCTTCACTACGCCCATGGTTTGTTTATCATTTTGTTGTTGAAAATAGCTATTGGAGCGTTTTTTTGTGGCAAAAAGTTATTTCTTGAAGAAAGATAAGGAAATATCTCGTACTTATTTTAAATATGAATTTAGGAACATAGTTTGCGATTGATTTGACCAAACTGTGTTGTTAAAACAACTTGTAACGGTTTATTACATAAATTAATCCTGGTATATTCCACAGCAGAAAGAGTTGAAATTATCGAAATATTTTTCGGAAATAATCAGTGCGCTAATAGAACAGCAGAAATACTTAACGAGCGACATGAGAACAGTAACGTGTATCGAAAATATGTTCTAGAACTTGTAGCTAGATGTCGGGAAACTGGGTCAGTCGTCAATAAAAAACGCAACATTGAAAATCCCTTAAGGAACGAAGCAATAGAAGTGGGGGTTTTAGGGCAAGTTTATGTAGATCCTACGTTAAGTACCCGCAAATAGGAGACTGTGTGTGGTGTTAGTCGACGTACTGTGCAACGGATTCTAAAGGCCTATTGTTTCCATCCGTATAAAGTTCACCTGGTACAGGGACTTAATGAAGACGATTCTATTCAACACTTGCTTTTCCGACAAATGTTCCTTCTTCTCAAATGGCGTAGTAAATCGTCATAACTACCGATATTGGTCCGATTCTAATCCCAAAATTTATCATGAGGTTCATACACAGCAGCCACAAAAATTAAATGCTTGGGCTGGTATTTTTGGCGACCATTTAGTTGGTCCTTTTTTCTTATCTAGAAATTTGACCGGTGAAATGTATTTGGAATTACTGGCAGACGCCATAGATCCTGCATTAACAGCCATAATTGAAAATCAGAATGATCGGCGGTACATTGCGAATAGGTTGATATTCCAACAGGATGGTGCCCCACCACATTACGCATTACCTGTACGACAATATTTAGACCAGACGTATCCAGATCGATGGATTGGTAGAAGAGGTGCCATTGAATAGCGCCCAAGATCGCCAGATTTATTACCTTTGGATTTCTTTATGTGGGGTCATTTAAAAAGCAAAATCTATGCTACTCAGCCAACGACAAAGAATTGTGAATGAGTGCCTTCAAATTACTCTTCAAACATTGCAAAATGTGCGGCAACGTTTTGAGTGAAATCTTTATTATTGCATGGAGAGTCATGGTGGTCATTTTCAACATTTACTTGCCTAACGGGTCAGTTTGTTCTTTATTCTTAAATTACATTGCTGCCAAATGTATTGATCTCCGCTAATGATGATGTATTAGTTTTATTTAAGCTTAAAATCAATAAATCTTCAAAACTGCTGAACTGAAGCTCATGTATTTTTCATCATTATAAAGGGAATTGAAAGACCTTTAAAATAAGGTATCACTCGACCCCCCTTTCCATTGAAGATTTTGGGGATGGTCTAACCCCCGCCCAGGGGGCTGCACGTGTTAACGTGATTTTTTGCCAAACTTGTGTCCCCCTCGGAAACAAAATCGACGGGTCTGAGCGTTTTTCCAAAAAAAAAAACTGAGCTGCCAGTAAATGCGTCTGTTTCGTTTTCGATGCGCCACCCTATATATCCAAAGTTTACAACTATTTGAGATACTCGTCTATCAAGTTGCCAGAACCAAGATAGACTTTGGAATAGGAATTTCACTTTTAGCAGAGAAAATCCTTGACTTTCAACTGTATATTTGAGCTGCACTCAAGTTTTGAGTGTACTGGATGATAGAAGAATATTTATTTATGCATTAGGCAGCAGCGGTGGCCGCAGTAGTAGACTCTTCGGTCTCCTGATCAGTCGCCGTGCGCTGTGCGGGTTCGAGTCCCGTCCCAGGAGAAATTTTTCTCTTGGCTATGGATGTTGTGATTGTCTGTAGGTGGTAGACGGTCTCTGACTGTCGAACGTGGAAGTACCACCCGGCGGATCTCGTAGGCGGAGCCAGAATGTGTGCATGTTGCATGCACACGTGTTCCCTCGCTAGAGTCCGTGTGGCGTTCCCCCTTTCCCCAGTATCCCCCTATAGCCTCACGGTACCCAATGGGTGTTTAGGCCTTAGGCCTTCGTGGTAGTTGAAGTATAAAAAAAAATTAGAACCCAAACACTGCCTGAACAGGTAACTCCAATCAACAGACAGGAATAAATCTATACAAAGGAACTGTTGATGGTATGTGATAGGAAATAGACAAAAGTATAGCACAACCAACAGTTAAAAACATTCTCTAAGATTGCTTTTGGCGGAAATAAAAACATCATGATCACTAACACACACATTACATATAACATAAGGTGGCGAAGGTAACAATATTTTTTTTCCCGGAACTCATAAATAAAATGAAATGTTACCACAATACGTAAATCGGGGACGCGTGGGGAGATCCTAACTAAAAGAAAATAGTTTCATTCAAATATGGAGACTAAGGGTCAGCTCCGCTCAAAGTTAGCCTTAGCAATGGGGTGTAACCGGAAATCATAATAGCTGTTATTGATGGAATGATGCATGTGTCCAAAACAAATACATTGCGTTTTTCATATTTCCTCGTATTAAGGCATCACGGATCACAGCAGTATTTTGAACAATCATTTATAAACATTGCTTGATTTTCACTTATTACCCGACCATCTCAGAAGGAGGGTTATGTTTTTCGCGTGTGGATAAAAAATCTGTTTCACGGGCTACCGTCCAAACAATTTGATGAATTTTGACATTTGAGGTGTCTCAGGTTATTCTTGATAGCACAATTATTGGAAATCCATTCCTCCCAGTTACTGAAGTTGATTTTTTGTATTTTTATTTCGCAGGCCTACCGGCAGAAGTACTGTAATCGAGATTTTTTTTTAATTTCACTTATTCCCGTCTTACTGCCAGTCCGCTAATCCTATAACTATCTGTAACTTGGGAAATACCGCTCGGATTTTGATAAAACTTTTACACATTGTTACTACTATGCCATGGACAAATTAGCTTTATTGTTTTTGAAAATCGCTTAGTGGCGGCGGAGAGAAAGACCAAAAACGAAATAAAATAAAAATCATTCAAACTTCGTTTTTTAAGGTTTTAGAGAATCAGGATGGTTTTTGAAAAATCTTCAGAAGTAAAGTTTGGAGGTTGGGGTTGTAGCGAGTGAGGAAGTTATGTCTCAATTTTTCGATGTTAGTATGTAACCTTGGTAATTCTACGCATCTATTAGCCCTTAAAACTTTCTTAAAACATTCTCAGCAGACGGATTGCGTTCCTACCGGCCGTGTCTGCTTCTGCTCTTAGCGTTGTGCCGGCAGCATTGGTAAGTGTTCTGGTATTACATGTATTACTGCCGCGCCACACCATAGTGTTTTCTGTGTCGTGGCCGCGCTGCCACGCCTTACTCGATTAGGTACCGGGGAGAGGCGACGTTGCCAGATGGACTGTTTGGACCTATTTGACTGACTTTTCTCAGAGGGTCTACGTTGTGCGGTAGATAGTCCTTTATGATATCGACGTTGAGTGGTAAATGTAGAGTCAACCCACTCGATGCCCTTATTAAGAATGTACCTATTCATATAGTACATTGCTAGAATATATTCTGGAAATGCTGTTAAAATGATGACGTAACTTGCAGCACGAGTATATGCCACAATATATTGCTCCGTATAATTCTTCGGTGAACTCTAACCCGGTGACAGTTATGTTGGTGGGCGTTAGGATACAGACGGATTAGCGGATAAATGTCCCTTCTTACTACAAACAATGAAAAATTTAACGCAGCCAGTGCCGTTTTTATTACGGGAATGAATTGAGTCATCTGCTACACGTTGCTCAGGCAATTCTTCATGCCTTCTGTTATGGAAGCCACTTTGAGCTTTTGTTATTTAGTCCAGGAAGAGTATATACTTCCCTAGTTACTCCACAGGCAATTTAGTATGAATGTGATATGAAGCTTCGATCCTCGAGCGCTGAGCGCTGATTGAGGGTTGATCAACATTTGGATTTTAAACGAATGATAAAGTAGTCTTAAGTGACACTCAAGTGGAGATTTAGCATTTGTATTTCATAATATATGCCATGACAATTATCATTACAAGTTTTAAAGACAATCAAATTGTTCAAAATCTTCACGGATTTATAGTTTTCAAAATCTTAAAAACTTTCAGGATTTGCGTGATCGTTCAAAAATTCTTGAAATCCAAGAAACTCTAAAACTCTAAAATTCTGAGCACTTTGAACACCTTAAACATGAATAACTAATAAATTAAAGTCGGTCAAACAGCCCATATAACTAGTCCATTGAAACTTTTTCCCTTGCTACAGACAATACTGACCATCTGAGATTGCTACGATTAACCTTGCCCCTCGCGCATACCAAGCTGTTCGCCGGCACCACTCGTCAGCTTCGGCAGTCACGGCATGACACTCACTGATGAGACGGCGACATCGGTATACGCACAGACATGTTGCGTTTGAAATATTTCTGTATCATTCTAATTGCGTTCAAAAATTGAGACTTACCCTGCTTTCCCCCTGGAATCTCCAATCTCTAATTTTATCCCCACTAATTTTTTTCAGAAGATGATTGAGAGTCTCGTCAACATTAAAAAGTGTATTTCATATCTATATCAATTGGATGTTTGGACATACACGTTTTCGAATGATACGAAAATTTTGAAAAATTATCCTGCCATCCTAACTCGAAATACCTTGTATTATGGATTTGGCGACGCAGCAGGTCTACTTCATCAATATTTGAATCTTATTTCACGTATACAAACATTTCAAATATTATCCTGAGATATTCGTCCGTTGAGTTGACAAAGCCGAGATACATTTTAGGTTAAAAACTCCACCTTTTACTCATCTAATGTTGAGGAATCAATCAGTTTAATTCGATTTCTTAGTGTGAAAATTTTGTAAAACCAGACGTCACGGACTATCAAAGATGGAAGTTCAAAAAATGACTATTATGACTATTGTCATGATTCATTGAAGATAAGGGTGAAACAGAAGTCATGTGAAATGCATGGTCTAAATGACAGTTCATCCTTCAAAATGATACAGAAAGTTTCCATATTTAAATAAAATCCAATCACCAGCAATAAAGCTGCGTGACTTCTCAGTCAGTCAGTACCTGACGAAAAAGCCGGTGCATGTGATGATTATTTCTCATCTGATACCGACAAAGATATCTTGGGGATTTTGTAATTGGTTGGGAGGTGATACTTGGAACAAAACAAGGTGTTGAATGTTTCGGGTAGTCTCGCAAAATGTTACTGGTAACTGAACGCCCTGCACCCGTTTTACACAGGTTTGTTGCACAAATCATTAAGCTTGTGCTCATGAGCTGAAATATGTACTTGATTGTAATTATATTTTATGTAACGTATCAGTTTTGCTGTTCTGTGTGTATACACCATGTTTTGGGAAGATATGAAGATTAGTTCACTTATGTTAAGTTTTCTAAGCCATCTGGATCCAGTTTAATTATCTCAAGAGTGGCAGACGGATCCATTGGCGGAAAGATGTATAAGCACGCAACAGCTATATCAACTGTAGTGTTTGCACTTATCTACAGATTGGAAGCCAGTAGGCCATCATTCAAATATGACCTATCTAGATTCACCTGAATCTCATCTCACTTACTAACATTGGCCTGATATGTATGTAGTTGGGTCGAATGACCGCTGTTAGTTTATAAAATTAGATTATAGCTAGTTCAAACTATTAGTAATATCAGTTCGCGGCAGATTTGATAATGTCAGTCTGTGACGGTGCGTTGAAGCAGGAACTGTTAATGTAGCAAGAATCTTTCCTTAGTATAAGATACTGCTTGCAATGCATATGAGTTGGTTCCAGAGTAGAAAAAAAATTCAGAGGTATGATAATGCATGTTTATCGTCACGAACTGTCATAGAACTTCGAGGTTCTATAAAAGATCTAACTTCATAATAATGTCTTCACCAAATAAGGAAATTCAAATCCTTTCGAGATAATATAGCGATATCTGATGAATAATATTGAAAATATTTAGCACATAATGTACAGAATTCGGTCTTTGAGGCTTCATGAGCAAAATCACTGGGTTGGCGAGATATGTTGCGAATGAATACATAGTAACTCAATCTGTGTAGAATAAAATACCAGCACAAATAGTTATGTTATGCACGCTTCAGTTTGACTGTCAGCTTCTCATCTTCCTGGAATTGCTCGGCAGTTGTCATATTCATTATGATACCATTGTGATAACATACAGCACATACAGTGAAATCCAAATACCACTGACGTCGTAATGTGTACGAGAGACAAGCGAGAATCGTGTATCCGTGCGTTAGAAAGATATAGAAGCACCTCGTTGCCTAACAACCCTAGTGACGACACCACAGACGCCATCCGCGCATTTTTCTAACATACATATTGGACGCTTCTCATGCTTCTCCCTCATGCATATTACGACGTCACCCAGATTTGAGACCTCACCATATATACTGCGATGTATACGTCGCATCAACAGAAATATTTTCGTCAGCTCGCAATTCCATCGAGATTTATAACGAGGCCTTGACACGGTTGTGTCAGTTACTGTTAAGACGCAATCAGTCTCCGATAACACCCTCTCACACGTCTCCCGACCCCATCTGCCTTTTTCAGACCTTTCTTTTCCCCAGAAAAAGAAATCTCTCGAGACATTCATTGTTTTACCTGGCACACATAATAAATATGGAGTCGGTGGGTAGAGTCCGCAAATAACTGTTGGAAATAATATCCCGAAAGGAGCCGAATAAGAAATAAGCCCTAGCAGACTATTTTACTTCCCACGCCAATACATGGGAGAGTATTTTAATGGATACGTTCGGATTCAAGAAACTATAACGTTTAAGGCATTGCATATACTCCGGGATGGCAGGCGACGGGTGGATACTAGTATGCAGCAGGCTGCAGGTGACGTGTAACGGTACATTTATACTTTTAATGGTGTCGCGTGTTGGCTACGGGTTATAGACTAAAAAGAAAGCAAATCTGAGCATTCCAGCGAATATCGCGATGCAGGGTTGGCAGATAGGACAGATGGAGTTCAATTATATTATTATACTATACCCTAATAATCATATCATTTAAGTATGATGTTAAAAAATTTAGTAATACCTATAGCTTTCGTTCATCCGAAAACAGACGGCCAACCAAGAATAGCTGTTTCGTGCTATTCGGTAACTCCTCAGGATGGTGTAAACGTGTAAACTTGGACTTGGTGGTCAACGAACGAAACTTGAGCAGTTATATCCAGAGTATAAAGTTTATTGAAATAAGATAGACCAGAATCGACAACTACGAAGGTGAAAACGGCAAGCTGTCTGTTGAATCAACAAATTTATACTAGGTAGAAGCAGCCAGACAAGCAATTATTTGTCTCTTCATTTTCATAGTCTAGAGAGGATCACAGTACTTACTACAACTGTTTTTGACACAAGTTCATTTTTGGAAGTTATGTAATTAAATTCATGCTTTTATTGTTATTTTTCAAGAGCTCGAGTGTTTCCAAAAAATTGTGGTAATAAACGACTTCCAGACATGATGCTCCTTACATAATTTGCAAAGAGTAGCAGAAGCCTTATGAAGGCAAATGTTACCACTTTGGCAGGCACCGGTAGTTAAATGACTCAAAAGTATGCACGAAAACTAACAATTCTGGCGAAAAACACTTCAATTTCAACATTTAGGCTTGCCGCATTCTTCTGTTCGAATTCATTGGTTAGACCTGTATTCCAGTTTGTATTGTATGTATGTATATATATCAGCATCATCACCACAGGGCCGCTAGATGCCGCCGATCCTGGTACCATACTAGATACGGTCATTTAAAAAAATGTAGCCGATAAAAGACCGCCGAGGAGTTGCCAAATAGCATGAAACAGCTGTCCATGGCTATTGTAAACCTTGAATCAACTAGAAAAGCTACATGAGTTGAGATTTATTATCGGAGTCATTACACTGGTCCTGTACGAGATATCAGAAGCTTTATGCTTGACCCTTCGTATATTAATTCAATGTCATGCAGGTGCGGTTGATGGCTTGTAATAGCTACTTGATGTTCATTTGCTTTATCACTACATATACACATAGCAGTGATTGAGTCAGGAACTCGTAAGTGTAACTATACAGATTGTTTCACAACTTATCCGACAAATTTAAATCCCATATGTACTGTTACGAAAAAGTTGATTTCTCAAAAAAAAATGTAATAAAATACAGAGATTAAGTTTTGAACCTAAGTTTGAATAATAAATTAAAAAACAAATATCTGTATTTTGCGTTCATCGTCGTGATATTAGAACACGCATTAATAATTTATCGTAGCAAACCTTGTACCAAACAACTGACGAAAACAAAATATCAAGAATTTTTTTTTTCATACTGATAAGGACATGTAAATAAGGTTTAATCTGTATCGTGGTTGATCTGAATGAAGATCGGTCGATTTTTGTGAAGTTAAATAAGAAAGTATTTTGCGAGTGTATGTCGTTAGTTACTTGTTAATAAAAATGGCACATGTGTACACTAAGTTAGTCGACATTGTTTTAGCAAACGCAGAGGCAGGGCAAAATTCGCTAGTGGGTTCTCGAGAATTTTATTATCTCGATTTCTGTATGACTTTTATTACATTTTTTTTTTTGAGAAATCAACTTCTTTCGTAACGGTGTATATGTGTTTAAAATTTGTCGGATAAATTGTGAAACACTCTGTATGTACTAATAATCCAAAATTGGGTGATATGTGCTGTAATTAAAGACCATAGCATTTTTTCACAGTGTGCATTTATTCAAGTCCAAGATGTGAGACTTATCAACTAATCTAGTCTCAAAGTAAATTGTCAATGTGTCTCTATTCCGACGATTTAGCAACCTAGGCAAATAATGTAAAAAAGGTTTTTGACTCTTCATCGCAGTTTATAAGCAGTGAGACATCTGACCTATGAGTATAACCGCGGTCTAACGCACATTGAACCGTCCAAAGACACCACGCATAACTTTACTCTTATTTCTTATAGAATCATAGTTTTATATACAGGGTGACTTCAAAGTCGAGTCATTTATTTCAACAGTGAGTAGATCTGATCAAAAGAAATGTTTTTTTCCTTTACCATTTTTCTAGTAAAATTAAAGTAACAAAGTTATAGCCCTTTGGAAGTTTGAGTACCGCCCTGTCTCAATAATAATATTATGTTCTCGTGTTTGGCGACAACGGATAGAATCCGCCGTATCGGTTCATCGCATCGGAAACAAAAAAGCGAAAGAATTTGGAACGATGTTTTTACAATTATTTCATTCATTTGTATACAGTCAGTCTCAGTGAATAGTGGTATCTGTTGCGTGGCTCAAACGAAATAAAAAATGGCACATGTTTATGCGGATCGGTTTCCCAATCGAGTGCAACCAACCCCTCGTGCCTTTGTTAATGTAGCACAACGGGCTCGTGAATCAGGTGACTTAAGACCTCACAGGGGACCTCACGATCAAATACAGGTCCGCACTGAAATACTTGTCGGGAGGATACTTTATAAAACAAGGTAAACATTTTTTTTTTATTTTTTTTTATTTTTACACACATATTTTGGTTTATCTTCCTTCTACAATCATTATCTGAAAATTAATGACTCAACTTCAAAGTCTACTTAAATAGGCACAAGAATAAATTTTAGATGTCCGCGTATTGTAACTGGTGTAGGGAAATCAACAATGTTGACAGAATTAGATATTCATCAGAACTAGGTAACTTATCCTATTGAATCTTAGAATTACTGAATTCCACCATATTCTTACCTTTAAACTGATATGGTCCAAATATTTCTTCACGCAGATCTTCTGCTCATTACAATAGCTATTTATGTATCTAGCGCTTCAAGCGGGAGGTTATGGTCTTCAGCTTGAAATCAGAGCCCAAGGTCGAGCTTCGGTTTTAACCCACCAAGACACATAAGCACTCACTATACTACGCCCGAGATAAATACAAAGTTTTCCTGTACAGCTTCCCTTATAAAAGATCTTCTTGAAATTATGAGAATGGAGTTATACTATTCTGACCGTTGCACTATCTACTGAAAAACAGTGGGCAGGAGCTGATGCAGACTTTTTTTTTTTTTTTTTTTTATAGGACCGTCGCCAGGCCGCAACCTGGAGCGAGTGGGTCTACGAACCGCCTTTGTGCTGGAACCGCCAAGATGGCATAACTTCACGCACGCAGGCTGTCTTATCTTCATCGTCTTGTTCTTCAGTTGTCCTCGTAGTAGTCGTCCAATCGCACCCTACATCTCCCATCCCGGACTTGCCGGATTAGGAGTTCGGGGATGTTTGTACTCCATCGTCTGCCTTCTTCAGTTTTAGTAGTTCCTCCACGAAAGATGAGATCATATGCCAGTGATTCTCGCTGGCAAGCATCGTGGGCACCGCCGACTCAGGTGTGAAGGTTAAACCTATTTGTTGTTCCAACTGGCTCCTCAGTACAGCCCATCTCCTACAGTCGAAGAAGGTGTGTTCGGCTGAATCGATGTCCGTCTGGCAATAGCGACAGTAGGGACTATCCTTAATGGTACGCAGGTTTAGGTATCGGTTGAAGTTCCCGTGTCCTGTAAGAAACTGAGTAATGTAGAAGTTTACATCCCCATGCCTCCTACAGTACCAAGGTTCAACCTGCTGAATAAGTGTGTGCGTCCAGGAGCCCTTAGGATCGTTCTCCCATCTTGCCTGCCACTCACGCAGGGTCCGTTGCCTGACTGCAGTGAAAGGTTTTGGTACTTCACTGGTGTCGTACAGCCTTTGACGTTCCAGTGCCAAAAGATCAATCGGTATGGCGCCTGCCACTACCAAAATGGCCCCCTCAGCGACAGTGCGATACGCTGACGATATTCGCAGAGCTGCTGTTCTCTGAACTGATGCGAGTCTTCTTCTGTAGGTTTCGATTGTCATTGCGTTAGCCCAGATTTCCGCTCCGTACAGCATCATTGAATTGGCGACGTTCATCAGTACCCGCCTCTTATCTGCTCTAGGACCATCGACGTTTGGCATAATCCTAGACAGCGCGGTCACAACTTTTATGGCTTTGTTTGCCACTTCTGTGAGATGTTGCTTGAATGTCAGTTTTTGGTCCAACCATATTCCCAAATACTTCACCATTTCATGAGAGGTGATGGTGACTCCCGAAAGGTTTAGCATCAGGGGCAGGGAATGTAGTCTTTGTCTGGTAAGCACGGTCACTTTGGTCTTGTCTGCAGCCATTTGTAAGCCGTGTTGTTTCATCCAAAAGTGCACCGAGTGCGCTGCAAACTCGGTTTCTAGGCGCGCAGTCTCCATGTCCCTGGCAGTTACCACGGCAACGAGCTGATGCAGACTACGAATGTTAATGGTGATTGTACTAGTCTGTAGTGTGTAGCTCATGTTCAGAATATTTGAAAGACTGCCTTTCATCAGAGGAGTAATATATTTAATATATAGATTCCGAGTGACCCTTTCCGTTACTTCACAACTTCAGTGTGGGCCTACTTCTCACATCGTTGATCCACACCAAAACCTTTTATATCCCAGCTAAGACACATCGACCAGTCTAATAAATTTTGTCGACCTTTTTCTCGCAGTCAAGTAAAATCCTCTAAGGCGTTTCCTTACTGACACACATACTCCATGTATTTACGTCTTTCATAATCCATAACCTACCCAGTGATTTATGTGAACACGACTAAATGAAGTGCGTATAAAACCTGCTCTGCGATCATTTATCAGTTTTATTATTTTTAATAAAGCTCTCTGCCTACTTCGGAAAGCTCCTATATATCAAATAAATGAACTCGGGTGGCCAATATAGTAGACGATTCCTTTTTTGCAGGATTAATTTTATGCACTGTATGCGAAAGTTCTGCTGACGAAACTCTTACTTTAAACCACAACCGTTGGGAGAAGAAGTTCATAAGACCAACGGGTCAAAGCTTTCTGTCATTGGCATATTAGTAACCTATGTCAAAAATTTAGCAAAATCCGAGAGGTTAACGGACAGGCAGATGGCAATGAGTGACATAGTTTTTCATGATGTACATTTTCGAAATTATTCGCGTTTACAATACTTTCCCGCCAATTGGGATGGGAAGTAAAACATCTGAATTTTCAATTCTCTATTTACTACGATACCTCCATAACTTGTTTGAAGCTTGAATAATTGTGAAGTTTGGGTAGCTTGTTCAAAACTCTGTGCGAGGGAAAAGGAAGCGGGAAGCATTCGTGTTTATCTTCTACTTATTAGGCAAGCGATGGCTGTTTCGCCTTGAATATTCGAGATATTCTAATTCTCTCTCCCCTAATTTAATTTGGAGGAAGTGCCGATAAAGCATTTTCGTTTATTATTAATTCAACTATCCAGCAGCATGTTTTTGTTCATTTAACGATACAGCCCCACCGCTTAGGCATATTTTGGGTAGTTTATCGTCAAAAGGCACGCAAAGCTTTTACACGAGATCCCTACGTCTATGCTATAACCGAGCTCGACCATCAAAAATGATACCACTGGCGTAGCTGGTTGCATAGTAGGGTATTATTTATTTCGGAAGTTTTCATTTTTATTGTCCCGTGGGATTTTTGGATTCAAGAGCACATGTGGTGATTAGGCGACTTAGACCCATATCCTTGGGTAGATTTTAGGTCACGAATGCAACATCAGATTGTTGCTGGAATTGGCTGTAGTTTTTCTCCGTTAGTTGGTTTCCTATAAAACATGTCTTCTTCAAGTCCACTCAAGATACCTTCTTCTAGAACGTTACGTCTTCTGCATGATTCGCTTTTCTGTTTCCGTTGAGGTCGTGGTACAGGGGTCGTTTCGTCATTTCCCGGACTCTGGTATATTAGGCCCCAAGCGCCAATTCATGGACTAGCACCCTTTTTTTGTGCAACTTAAGTTTAGTCATTTTGGTTTGGGTGGTACGTATTCAATTTTTTAAAGGATTTTGACCCTCAGCGTTCACACTTTATAACATCTAAGCTCTACCATCTGAACAACCTGGCTTAGATAAGTAAATCACTAACGTGTTGTTGATTTTTCCACATAGCTGTTCCTATTATCGAGTGGTGATTTAGGTTATGCGATATACTGAATGTTATTATCCTTGTCTTTTACTAGAGGGATTAGTTGCTTACTCTTGTCTTATCTCGTCACACTCATCTATCTATGTGAAGGAGGGTATAAGCTTGTCCCATTGTTCAGTATAATTCTTGAATTACGTTGTTTTATCTTATCTTTTCTTATTTTACGTTCTGTCCTGTAGAGTGGACAATTTGTTGGGTATGGGCAGATTGCTTGGCGGAAAACTTGATGTCTGCACATATCAACAAGTGGGAATACAATTTGTTCTCTTCTGAGACTACTGAATGTTATGCTAAATTTGACATATTCATTCCTTGATTTAATTTACCTATTTCGACTAACTTTTATTTTCGTGATTAAGTATTGATTACCTTTATTAGTTCGTTTATTTTATCTTACCTTTACATTATATTTTTTCGCTTTTGTTGATTCATGATTTTGGACATGCCATAACTCATGTCCCGATCTTGAACTTGTTATTACATGATTTTGACGTTTTATACCGATTCTGACCTTTTATACCAATATTGACCTTTGGTGTTGTGTGGTTTCGATCAATTTCTCGTTTTTTTGTATTTTACGTTGATTCATTAAATGCTGTGTTGTGTTAAGAGCCGACGTGTGTCAGGCCCCATTTTGTTGCCCTTTGTGCAGGTTTTATTCGGGAGGTTGTGCGTGCAGGGGGGGGGGCGATTGGTTTGGTGGGTGTCTCAGTAACATCCTGACGATGCCAAACACCCCGTTGCTACTGTGTTACACCTCAGCCCCGCTTAGTGTAGCTTTCTGACGGATCGCTGGCAGTAACACATCACGGAACACCCTATCTAAATTTGTCTTCTTTTTCTCTTTGTTTGATCGAATCCTGGTGCCCTGAGTACCTTTAAGTCTAGTAGAACTATATCTTACCTCCATATCAGGGTGGAAATATGGGTTACAATTCTTGTTATTGTTCTGTCCACCATCGGTTGATCATGTCTGGCTTGGTGTACAGACATGATCAACCGGACTGAGATTGGTACACGAGGTTATCCTCAGGCCCAATAAGGATGACGCAATGCCAATTTATCTGGTCGCCCAACATCAGTAGATCAGTTTCCACTTCGAAAGTATTGCCAGTGTACCCATTGATCTTCACTTGCTCCTTGGCGTGATCTACCGGATTTCGTTTACTTAGGTTCAGAACTTTTTTTTAAGTGGGAATTTTTGTGTGAATTTGAATATTCTCTTTGATTCTGATAATCAGCTTGATTCTTGGTTCTATAGGTTATTGATAGCTCAGCGTTATTAATTATCGTCGGTTATCTACACTGTAGATACCCTCCTACTCCAACGAGAGGGGGGTTGTCAAGTGCTAAAATCACGAAACCTTTCTTTTACTATTTATCACTTATCCGTAATTTGAATTTCTCTTCATTGATAATGGAAGTTTCGCTCAAAGGTACTTGCCAAAAGGCAGATTTAATATCTATGGAACTAATGAATCGAGCATTTCGTAGTCTATCCAAAATAGTTGAAATATACGGAATAGGCCACGCATCTGTCTTAGTGACAAGATTTAATAGGCGGAAATCTATACAAAATCTAAAAGATCCATCATTTTTACGGGCAAGACAAACAGGACTAGACCAAGGACTATACGATCTCTCTATCACACCCTTATCCCCTTAAACTGCCCGGATCTTGATGACAATTTGACACAAGGTTATTACTGAGTCATGGACGAAAAGGTCTGGTGTGTCAAAATTTCTTGATGGCATTATATAAACTTCTTGACCTCAGTACTTCTATGCCTATTAGGTATACTTCACATATATTACCTCTGATGAACCAGCTGCTGGTAGCTTCTGCGATCGACTGAACGAATTCTTACCTGAACAGCTGAGAAAAGGTCAACGATCCCCCGGAAATGTAACAATAAATACCATGGAATTAACAGACACCAATCTACTGCAAATATGAAGATATTTTGTGGAATGAGAAATGTCACCAACTCTTAGTACGTGTGCGTCAAGCAAATAATAGGGCGTACGGATTTTGTCCTCAAAAGTTAGCTCACAGTAGCTTTTCTCCAACCATATTTATTACATAGCCAGTTGTAAGCGTTTTCATAGCCTAACAATAGCAAGCCTACCAGAATGTAAGTAGATACTGCACATCACGAGTATTCAAAGCCCATAATTTTTTTATTTATTTTTTTGCGCTCGACAAAGGTCCCTTTAACCAGATCCAATCTTTTATTATATTTATATCTCTATGTATGAACAAACACACGACGGCAGATTCGAACTCGCGGCCCGGTCGGCCGGCTGATCAGTAGCATGACACTCTGCCCCATACGGCCAATCGAGGTCCCAAGCCCATGATTTCAATTTTTGCCAAATGAATCATTCTTTTTTCACTGATATTCTTCTTTACACCATTATGCCAGGGTGCAAGGATATTCATGTCCCGCAAACAATAAAGATTCCAAAGCATATGAAAGTTGTCTCAGATACTATACATGATACATATACAAAGTTCACTTTTCTAAAATTTCGTGGGAAGTACAAAGTCAGCCTACGGCCTTTATGGTAGTATCGAAATCAGCATCTCAAATCATGCCAGTGTACCGAGTTTCAATCTCTAAAAGCGGAAATCGCAAATGAAATTTCTTCCTAAAGAAACTTTAAGGCACAAAAGAATCTTACATTCCTGCGTATGTGCACTCTCGTCTAGAACCTGAGTGCATAAAACATTAATCTGATGTGAGCTTTTTGCTGAAACTCGCGGGAGGTCCACAAGGTGCCATTTTCCTATTCCAAGAAGAGCTTCGATCAAATTTGGATTACTATAGTCATCCATCCACATAACATCTGAAGCTGTGGTTTGGCAAGCTGTGGCCACCGTGGAAGTCCAAGCGTCAATAAGTAGTAGTAGTGGTGGGAACGCGAATCCAGGAAACTAGGCTCCATTTGCCCCTTTTTGCCGACGACGAGTATACCAACACTCTACCTCACATGTTAATAAATCCACTAAGCTGCTGAACTTTCATGACCTTCTAGATCAGGATGTCCGACATTTCGCTGAATAAGCAACTTGACCAACAAACTCAATGACCCCGAATATCTCAGCCCTTAGACCGCAGTATACGGAGCAACAGCCCAGGAAGTCAAACGCTGTTTCGACCTCTCAGCACTTGGGGCATGTTGGGTCTCTTTTCACCCTTAAAGGAGATTGGGGCCTGTTCAGTCTACAGTGGCCGGTGACAACCCTCACCAAAAGGTTGAGTGCTACCCGTACATATACCTTGCTGATAAGTTGCCAAAAGGCACGAACCAGCTATCCATGGTTGGTCGTCTGTGGTCGGACAAACAAACCTGAATTATTAGGTTTTTTCAAAATATCAAATTCCAGTAGTCTGCCGAGATTCGTCAGCTTGTGACATGAGGAGATTACATTATACGTATATGCTATTTGACCCTCTGCTCCTTCTTAAGGTGCCTGTCCAAACATATGCTGATGATCATTTTGGCTATTGCTTTGTTGGTTGCTATCCAAAAAATGCAGGGGTGACCTGGTCACTCCCAAGTATTGTCTTCCGTAAGTTTAGAGTGGAGTATACAACAAACGAGGATGGCGATTCCAGGTATCCGAGTGTCTCTGACACAAGAAGGCAAGTCCGCTACAAAGACGCAGATGGCGCGGTTGCTAAAGAGGGCTCTAACGCCAGCGTCTTTGGATCTAGAGCTGAGTTCTCACTACCTCTGAGGGAAGTAGGCAAGCTAAGTACATGGACGAGGATGGATCAGATACTGAAGAGGGCTCTGGCGCACGAGTTTTTGGAGTACATGTACTCGGGAGACTCGATTATTAGCTTTGGCAATGGTGTATTTGTTTCTAGAACTAGGCTCACACTGCTTCTGAGGGAAGCAGGCAAGTCTGGTTTAGGAACAAGGACGTCTTGATTACTAAAGAGGGCTCTGGCGCTGGAGTCTCTAAGCCTACAAATTGGCTCTCACTGCCTCTGGGCAAGCACTCTATCACTTTTCAGGCGTGACTTTATACAATTATGTCTGGGTGCTCCAATCTTTTGAATCCGCGGAATGTAAACGTTTGGGGCTCAAGGCTTTACTGAACTTCGCCTAATGTGCGGGGATTGCGTCATAGAAAAGATCCTCATGCGCTAGCTCCTTTTGGTAGCCGAAATAAAATACTTTTCATGCGGTTCATTAATTTATACATCCGAAACAGTTGTGACAAAGTAGTTTTAGCCAGGCTAGTAGGTCATGATGTTCTTTGTCCCAATGCTCTTTTTTTCCGATTGCCTCCGCAAAATAAATAGGGGTAGCTCGTATCTGCCTTGTTTTTTCATTATAAGTCCTATGTACTGCAGCTTACATGGCTCTGTCGATGATATCTTCAGTATTTTTCTGTACTACAGCAGTCCATGCTACCTTGACCAAAACCCCTTTTTTAGGTAAATCTGGAGTCAGTTTTTGCTGAAAGCGGCTAAAGACTCAAAAATCTCGTTGCCATTTTCTAAGCAGGGTTTCGCGACATTCGAGCATCTTACAGCCATATTTGAAAATAGTCGAAAATTACCTCAGTGTACCGAGTTTTCGCAAAGAGGTGAAACTGCCAGCTACAAATAGTTTTCCGAGACTTGATACATCTTCGATATGCAGCGAATGATAGTTACTCTTCAATAAACGGATCTATGTCGCCCACCATGATTTAAACTAATTTAAAGGATGACTCGTCAGTCAGCTGGAATACAAGTTATTCCTAATGCTACCCGCAAGCGCGTGCTGTGCAAAATTGCATGAAGAGACAGAAGCTGAGCTGAATTCGTCCTTTTCCTGCCTCTGTAACTATAACCTGGTGCATAAAACTGCGTTCAATGCTGTTTGGCTAATATTAGTTCCGTATAGGTCTACTCGTGTAGACAAGCGGAAAGCAAACAGGCGGGTAAGGTTTTCCAAAAAATCCAGCACGTTATCCTCTAAGAGGTGTTAACTCTAACAACTGCCACATACAAATAGTTCGTCATAGCTTAATACATCTTCGGCTCAGACACTCAGGCCTCCACGCCTGATTAACTTACTAATGGTGGTGGGAGACATCTACCCCTTCAGAAAACGGAAACTGTCATTCAATGTAGGCCAGTGCTGTTATACTGATCATTCCTAAAAAGCATTACACAACATCGTATACGGTTGGTCATGGGCCGAGAAGTTAAAAGAGCCGGTACGGAGTTTTGTTCAAAGGGACTACGAAAATGAAAATTTTAGGAAATTTTAGGCTCATAGGTATACATAAATTTCATAAATTTCAATTTCAGTTCTTTGACCCAGCTGAAATCTTTTATTAATAGTGTCCACGATTTCATAGCAAAATTTAGCATTCTCTAATGAGGCGAACCCCGCCTATGTCCACCGGCCTAAAATCGATAGTTTGATGAAAAAAACGAGCCCCAGAAGCTGATACAAAAACCAATCAGCTGTCCGAGATGAGATATGGACGTGATAACCTTTCTCTTTCTTAGCATTAACATTTAATATTTCTGACCATGGGATGAATAGAGGCCTGACCGAGGGATTATTGACATATGTCTTCAGGGACAATGAACAGATTTATGTAGAGGGCTAGATACTAGTCAATATATCACTCTTATCGAAGAAAGGTATCAAGGATATTCGGGTTAGTTACAAAAAAGTGTTTCACATGAAAATATGCCTTTAATATACAGGGTGGCCAAACACGTGACGTCATAAAAAAAAATTAGATTCCCCACATCGAGAGGAACCCAAATCACCCTCATATATATGGTCCGATTTTGTTTAGTTTAGGGGTTATGATTTTTTTTCGGATTTTTCGAGAATTTTTGAGTTCTGTGTTTATTTTTACCATAACTTCGTTAATAATTGTGATAAATGCCTGCTTTTTTCACGATTATGTAGCTAAGACCTAAGGCTTAACTATCATATAATCATTCAAGTCATGTAACTAATACTACTTTTTAATTTTTTTCAAAATCTTCGAACATAACAAAAAAGTAAAAAAGTGGAACAACTTTGAACGTTTATAAAAAAGTGAAAAAACATGTTCTTACTATTCGTAAGTATCTTAAAAACTACCTTACGGTATCAGCTATTTACCGTAAAAATTTCATCAACCTAGCTTTCTACATGCTACCGTAATTGTGGCTCAAATAGAACCGAACCCAAAATTGGATAACCCTCTGCTCAATAGAAATTGTTAGTTTCGGAAAAAAAATTTGCAAAAACCACAAAAACACGTTTGATTTTTACTGAACAGCAGATTATTATTCATTTATGTTATTTACAAGAGGTTTTCAAAATGTCTGCCTCTAACAGAAATGCACAGTGTACACCTACGTATGAAATTTTGTTTTAAATCTCTAAATGCTTGTGTGTTGTTTTTCAACACATGTGTCGCTTCTTGAATTTTGTTCCTCAATGAATTTTCATTTGCACATTCTTGGGCGAATGTTATGTCTTTAAAATATCCCCAAACAAAAAAATCAATGGGGTTGAGGTCAGGGGAGCGTGGAGGCCATCGTATCGGTCCGTTTCGTCCGATCCATCTGTCTGGGAACCTTTCGTTTAAGTAGTTTCGCACGATCGTTGCGTTGTGGCATGGTGCACCATCATTCTGGAACACCATGTTCCGTCTGGCTTCCAGGCTTGAATCTTCCAGCAATAATGGTAGGCTATTTTCAAGGAAGCTTTTGTAGGCTACCGAATCCAACCTTGACGGCACTTCAAATGGACCGATAAATTCCATATTGAATATTCCTGACCACATGTTCACTTTAAAACGGTGTTGAAATGTCGACGGCCTTGAGTGGTGGGGGTTTTCAACAGCCCAAGTATGTAAATTATGGATATTGAATATCCCTGTTCTTTCAAAACGTGACTCGTCGTCCATAAAATTTTATCAAAAAAATCGGGATCCTCTCGTTGTCTTCGCAGCATTGTCTCGCAGAAATCCACTCTTAACTGTTAATCTGAAGGCATCAACGCTTGAACTCTTTGAACATGATAGGCATGATAACCTTCTTCATGAAGAATATTTTGTATCGATGTTCGTGGTATTCTAAGGTTTTGTGCCATAGATCTCGTACTCGTTGAGGGATTCTGGCTAATTTCTTCAAGTACTACTTCTCTGCGATCCGGATCAGCTGTAGGATATCCTTCATTGCTTCCTCGTCCTGGAATGCGGCCTGCCATGAAAGTGTTATGTGTGTTAATAAAAACACGGTGGTCTGGGTAATGCTCAGCTGTACCGGGAACAACTTATACGCCGAGGCGGACCACAACCTGAGCATTACCCAGACCACCGTGTTTTTATTAACACACATAACACTTTCATGGCAGGCCGCATTCCAGGACGAGCAAGCAATGAAGGATATCCTACAGCTGATCCGGATCGCAGAGAAGTAGTACTTGAAGAAATTAGCCGGAATCCCTCAACGAGTACGAGATCTATGGCACAAAACCTTAGAATACCACGAACATCGATACAAAATATTCTTCATGAAGAAGGTTATCATGCCTATCATGTTCAAAGAGTTCAAGCGTTGATGCCTTCAGATTACCAGTTAAGAGTGGATTTCTGCGAGACAATGCTGCGAAGACAACGAGAGGATCCCGATTTTTTTGATAAAATTTTATGGACTGACGAGTCACGTTTTGAAAGAACAGGGATATTCAATATCCATAATTTACATACTTGGGCTGTTGAAAACCCCCACCACTCAAGGCCGTCGACATTTCAACACCGTTTTAGTGTGAACATGTGGTCAGGAATATTCAATATGGAATTTATCGGTCCATTTGAACTGCCGTCAAGGTTGGATTCGGTAGCCTACAAAAGCTTCCTTGAAAATAGCCTACCATTATTGCTGGAAGATTCAAGCCTGGAAGCCAGACGGAACATGGTGTTCCAGAATGATGGTGCACCATGCCACAACGCAACGATCGTGCGAAACTACTTAAACGAAAGGTTCCCAGACAGATGGATCGGACGAAACGGACCGATACGATGGCCTCCACGCTCCCCTGACCTCAACCCCATTGATTTTTTTGTTTGGGGATATTTTAAAGACATAACATTCGCCCAAGAATGTGCAAATGAAAATTCATTGAGGAACAAAATTCAAGAAGCGACACATGTGTTGAAAAACAACACACAAGCATTTAGAGATTTAAAACAAAATTTCATACGTAGGTGTACACTGTGCATTTCTGTTAGAGGCAGACATTTTGAAAACCTCCTGTAAATAACATAAATGAATAATAATCTGCTGTTCAGTAAAAATCAAACGTGTTTTTGTGGTTTTTGCAAATTTTTTTTCCGAAACTAACAATTTCTATTGAGCAGAGGGTTATCCAATTTTGGGTTCGGTTCTATTTGAGCCACAATTACGGTAGCATGTAGTAAAGCTAGGTTGATGAAATTTTTACGGTAAATAGCTGATACCGTAAGGAAGTTTTTAAGATACTTACGAATAGTAAGAACATGTTTTTTCAATTTTTTATAAACGTTCAAAGTTGTTGCACTTTTTTACTTTATTGTTATGTTCGAAGATTTTGAAAAAAATTAAAAAGTAGTATTAGTTACATGACTTGAATGATTATATGATAGTTAAGCCTTAGGTCTTAGCTACATAATCGTGAAAAAAGCAGGCATTTATCACAATTATTAACGAAGTTATGGTAAAAATAAACACAGAACTCAAAAATTCTCGAAAAATCCGAAAAAAAATCATAACTCCTAAACTAAACAAAATCGGACCATATATATGGGGATGATTTGGGTTCCTCTCGATGTGGGGAATCTAATTTTTTTTTATGACGTCACGTGTTTGGCCACCCTGTATACTACCATGGAATATTTAGTTGCTTGGTGTCGAACTGGCGAGCTTAAATTCGTGAATGTAACAGTCAACAATGCAAGCAAATCAAGAAAAATGATTTGGAATGCTACATCCAAGAGGATTGAGGTCCAAATGTTTTGTCTTTGTTAATATCAGGAACCATATTCAAACTCTATATCGATTATTTACGTATTCAAGAAAGGGAACTACATGAGGCTGTACCATTAACTACGTAGTTCTCGTTCAAAGTACTCCGAAACTTCTAGTTCAATGCGTTTTTTCTTTTCGTTATTTACTTAGGGATATATGCCAATTAGGCATTGCGGTAAGTAATGGCGATTTCTCAGGTTAGTACAGAAAAAAATATTGATTGCTAGCCTCTGTATTTGCTGAGATCCTTAAACTAGTACCTGCTTAAAACGAGATCCCCATTGAATACGACCAAAATTTTGTTAGTTTCAATACTCAGACTCCCATTCAGACAAAACGTTATGAACTTCAAATATCGCTCATTTCTCCTCTATGCTGCTTTATTATTCAAGGTTTTAAAATATAAATTTCCAAATTATCTTTATAACGTTTTAGAAGAAAGATCTTCACTTCATTAAATATTCATACATAATGATTATTGCTCCAATATTCCGAACCATACTGCATCAAATTTTAAAAAAATATTTATAACATTGCACATACTATAGTAAATGTTTAACTGAAGTATTTCGAACCAACACCCATCAACAGTTTCAAAAAGAACTGGAAGAAGAGCTGCTACATTTACAACTGCTGATGCTACAAGTAGTTAAACAATTAATTTCTAAAGTCTATCACTATCCTTTAGAACTTTGTATAATAGGCATATAGTTATAGCTTCTTCTATACGATACATATGACTTTCATACACCTGGAAATATTTATTGTATCTACATTAGCTACACAGGGTAGGGTAAAAAATGGCTTTGCTAATCCCCAGCTACTGCAATAAACATTTCTCTTCTACAACTGCAAATCTAGACCTCTAATCCCTGTTATCTGCTAGTTGATAGAGAAATGCATAAAAGGTAGCTTATAGAGTATCTCGGACATCACGATTTGATTACCGACAAGCTGTGCGATTTACGATACTAGCTCATGTCACACAAGTATTGAGTGAACTAATTCCTCTTGGGCCACTGCGCTGGTTATCTGATGTAATTGACGGTTTCTCCTACTTGTTCCAAAATATTAACGCGAGTATTCCCCAGGGATCTGGTTTTGTCTCCAACATTGTTTCTATTACATGTCGGCGACCTCCTCTCCAGCCGAATAATTCAATCCACAGCTTTGCCGATGACAGCAGGCAAGCGTTCAGCGTGGCAAGCCAATGTTTTTGATTTGCTCCGTATATTCTAAACTATCTCTGGTGGGTCTTAAATAGTTTGCATGCTTCTGCTACACGCATCCTACAATATATTGCTCGCCTTCAAGACATCCTGCTAATATGTTTCCTAGTTCGCAGTAACTTCGGCTAACTTAGTTAAAAGTTAATAGGAGCCTTGGGCACATCTACGGCTCCGTATCAACTACAGAATAAAGTTAATCCCAAGCTCGTTTTATAATTTAACTATCATCCGTGTCGGCTAAGTTCGTTAGGAGATGCTCGCAAGACTGACATCGAGATTTTGCTCAGAGGGACGCAGACGCTAAACGCCTACGTGTACGTAGGAACCTTGGATTAATAAGCAATGGATGGAGTTATTATGGTTTAGCCTAATCCTTCCTGGGCCGTGCATTTCCAGAACGTATCAGGCTCTTCTCATTTGAAGCGCTGCGAAGAGATCGACTGACCCAGACGGTATTCTTGGTCAATGTGCTCAGACGCTGAGTGCGTTTTTAACTGATAGGACAAAAAATGGAGAGATTTTGTGAAAGGAAATCCTAATTTTGTGCGACAGTAAATTTTTTGATAGTATAGTTAGATTATTGCTTCCTAATGATAGTGCAAAACGCGTTTGAACGAATATTCCGAAAACTATCGGTCCTACGAAGGGAATCAAATCCTCTGTCACTTTGCTTCTGTAACAATTTGCCGAGAGGTTACGAGAAAGTTGAGGGAGAAGGTCTGTGTAATGAAACTTTCACTTATGATGACTAAACCAACAACCTAAGGGTATAAAGGCTCACTATAATTATTAGTAGATAATAAAATTCTCTACAAAAAAGATATACTCTATTTTTTTCAGCAAGTTGATGGTTATCGAGATAGAGTAGAGTTACGAGTACGTTCCTGCGTCGTTTTACAGAAAGATGTATTACTTCAAGATCAATTAAATTTTTTTGTTCCCAGTATTGCCTCAACTGATTCATTGGATGGAATTTACTTCGCGAATGCATTTGTTCGAATACATGATTATTTATAATGGGTGATTTTTTTGCTAGTATCTTTTTGGCAACACTGTTTTTGACAGATGACGCGTGAATCGTGTCTTGTGTCATTGTCAAACTTGTTCAGTTTGATCTATAATTTAACCATGAATCGACTTACGAACGAACAACGCTTGCAAATTATTGAATTTTACTATCAAAATTCACGCCCGGTTAAGAGAGTGCATCGAGCACTGCTTCCAATTTATGGGCAATTTGGTCGGCCTACTGAGGGAGCTATTCGGAAGCTTGTGACTAAATTTCGAACCCAGTTTATATTATTGAACATTAAACCACCAACAGGCAGACGTAGAGTGAGGACTGAAGAAAATATTGCGGCTGTATCCGCCAGTGTTAGTGATGACCGTGAAATGTCGATTCGCCGTTCGCAGCGATTGAGCCTCTGTTACTCCACTACGTGGAAAATTTTGCGATAGGATTTGGGTGTAAAACCTAATAAGATACAGCTGGTGCAAGTATTGAAGCCACAGGACCTACCACAACGTTTCCAATTTGGTGAATGGGCGCTGGCAAAGTTGGAGGAAGATCCACATTTTTATCGAAAAATTGTGTTCAACGACGAAGCTCATTTCTGGTTGAATGGGTACGTTAACAAGCAAAATTGCCGCATCTGGAGTGAAAACCAGTCAGGAGCATTGCAAGAGCTACCAATGCATCCCGAAAAAATCACTGTCTGGTGTGGATTATGGGCCGGTGGCATCATCGGGCCGTACTTCTTCAAAGACGACTATGGCCGGAACGTAACTGTGAATGGCGAGC
The DNA here is from genome assembly GCA_963669975.1 of Acanthoscelides obtectus. NCBI lineage: Eukaryota > Metazoa > Arthropoda > Insecta > Coleoptera > Chrysomelidae > Acanthoscelides > Acanthoscelides obtectus. The sequence continues at coordinate 73,011,892 of CAVLJG010000006.1, forward strand.
GCTACCGTGCGATGATAACAAACTTTTTTGGCCCAAGATGGAAGAGCTGGACTTGGCTAACATGTGGTTTCAACAAGACAGTGCCACATGCCACACCGCACACGAAATAATGGCCCTATTGACAGGCGAGTTCGGTGAAAAGTTTATCTCACGTTTGGGGGCCGTCAATTGGTCGCCTAGATCGTGTGATTTATATATTGAAGCATTTATTCGTGAGATACCGGCCGATATGTTGGAGAGAGTGTGCCAAAATTGGACCTTGCGCATGGGCCATCTAAAGTGGAGCCGCGGCCAACATTTACATGAAATAATCTTTAAACATTAAATTATATCGACCGTTCTATCGACTCAAATAAAGATTTAATCGTTTTTTCAAATTTTTTGTGTTTTTTTTTTAAAATCAAATCCTATACCTCTTAAAAAATCACCAGTTAGTAGTGAATAGAATAAGAAAATTGTAAATAGAAACAAGAATAACGTCGTCCATATTTGTGACAACTGTGCAACCTAAAATAGAGGCACTCCTTCACAACTTACATTTTCGAAAGCTTTGATGGATCAGCCTGATCACTAATGACGTTATTTGCTATCATGGTTATGGTGCCACCTTCAGATTCTTAGTCTTTCTGAGGGTGCAAAATAGAATTGTGACTTTCACATAAATTACCGCTGCAGTTTTCGGAAATTATAGAACTTTTCAGACAAGCTTCGCGACATCCACTGGCGGCGTCGCATTTTAGCTTACATCGACTCGAAATTGTTTTCATCAATGACGGCGACGCAGGTGGCAGAGTTGTGGGTTATATGAACCGATCGTTGTGCACTTCTCCTCCGAAATCATTCTTGGGGTTGATAGACTCATCCAGGTTTGAGTCTGGTGGTAAGTGCCCAAGGAATGGAGTTTCGCTGTATCACGGGTCGGTTGTGAAGAAGATAAGTTTAGTTTGCTCTTTGTGGAGGATTTTATAGAACGCTTAAACTGTAAATTGTTCATTGTGGTTTCTATGGGATCGCCTCGATTCAAGGCAATTGAAAACTTTCCGCAAGCGTCTTTATCTATCTTCAAATGTGTGGTGATAAAGTTTTCCTACATTGAATAGCGCTGTGGCAGTGTGACAACCGCTGAAGACTGTAGCTTTGCGTAGAGCGAATCTTGTCCCCGTAAGTATTTCCGCGACATTTCGCTAAGGCAATGAGTGAAACGCGAAGGTCTATGACTTCACCGATTACAAGAACCCCTCAGAATGTCATGCCTAGCTCGATGGCCATTTCACTGACTAATACATCAGCGTCCTCAAAGGTTTACACCACATGAAATCCATAGTCTATTGATACCTTTCGTAGCATAGGATTAAATTGATATTTATGTTTTCCATTCGCTTTTTATACAGGGTGTTTCAGTTTCAGTCTATTGTTGCATTGTTGCAACTTTACGATTCGATAGAACTTTTAAAATTAATGCATAAAGTCTATATGAACATGTGTCGAAAAATGCGTGGCTTCCGAAATACAGAGTGTTTAGATTTACTTTCTAAAATAGTTTTTTTTAAATATTTCGAACAATATTTGATGTATAATAGTGAAAATTGGTATACAAGGGTATTTTGGTACGAAAAAACGAACCATGGGCATAGTTTTACTGTAGCCGCTAGAGGGCGTTCTCTACTGTACCTGTAGTGTATTAAAATGACCGAACAATTTTTTAAGTGCAGTTTTTTTGAATAAAAAACACTGATTCTTCGCACTTTTCAACATAAAAAAGCTCTCTTGTGAATTTTCGTTATAGTTAGCCATTTTTGAGATATTTCGATTTTCAAGGTTCGATGCATTTTTAATTATACATGATAAAATAACGCTAAAAAGTCAGTACCTCGATAATTTTTAGAAGTAGGATGTGCCCGCAAATATTTTTGAAATTGAAAGCAGAATAAGGTTAAACGTCAATTAGTTGACAGTTAGTTTTGTTGTCTGTTTAAACCTGAAACGTTTTAGATTTTGTATGTTTGTCCTAACTATCCAATAGCATTTTAGTTGTAAATAATTAATTTAAGTTGTTAAAAATAATATTGGAAAATTAAACAAATTAATATTCTGTTTTTTTGTGTTTATTTGGAGTTAGGAATTATTGCTGTGTTTAAAAACACAATCTAAACGATCATCTTAATTACTTGTAATGCCCAAATCGAAAATGTAAAAAAAAATATTATTTTCCCATAAATAATTAAAAACGCATCGAACCTTAAAAATCGAAATATCTCAAAAACGGCTAACTATAACGAAAACTCACAAGACAGCTTTTTAATGTTGAAAAGCGCGAACAATCAGTTTTTTTATTCAAAAAGCAAAAAGTTGCACTAAAAAAAATTTTTCGGTCATTTTAATAAACTACAGGTACAGTAGAGAGCGCCCTCTAGCGGGTACAGTAAAACTATGCCCATGGTTCATTTTGTCGTACCAAAAAACCGTTGTATACCAATTTTTACTGCTATACATCAAATATTGTTCGAAATATTTAAAAAAAAAGCTATTTTAGAAAGTAAATTTAAATACCCTGTATTTCGGAAGCCACGCATTTTTCGACCCATATTTATATAGACTTCATGCATTAATTTTAAAAGTTCTATCGAATCTTAAAGTTATGCAACAATAAACTGAAACACCCTGTATACCGTCACTACAATATACCGAAGATTACCAAATTACCAATCTATGCTCTATTCTTACAGCTGAAGCTCTAGCAATTTCCAAGGCACTTGACTGGTGCATAAAAAATCCAGTGAGTAAAGCAGTCATACTTACGATTACAGGACGGTTCTTCAGTCCTTTGCGAGCCATCCATTTAGACATTTTAGAAACGAAATCATCTTGAACATAAGGACTAAATTAGTACACCTCGAAAGACATAATAAAAAGGTTAATTCCTTTTGGATAAAAAGACATACCGGCATTGTCGGTAATGAGCACGCTGATTGAGCGGCTAAAAAGGCCCGCTCAATTGGCTTAAAGCTGGATTCCCCATGGAATCTAGGGGTAATTCCAATTTTAAAGCGCAGTCCGATAAACAAATGGAAGGCAACTTTTAAAAGGGCTGCAAGCTCCTCAAATAGTCATTACTACAAACTTCACCCAAAATTACCCAACAGTTTTTTTCATTTGCTCATTCTGAAGCTTACGTTTCCATGATCACGCGTATGAAAATCAATCATGCTGAGTTTCCGGTCCACCCAAATAAAATTGGTCTATTCGAATCTCGCTTCTGTCCGTGCATTGGATCTTCTATAGGAGATTTGAACCAAATCTTTTTTGAGTGTGCGAGGAATAGTGATGCATCATCTCGTCTAATGCCAAAATTAAATAATTTAGATATTTCGCTTCCCACCAATGTTGGCAAGCAACAAGTTCGTTCGATTTTTCCCATGATTTGGTGCCCAAAATAATCCATAATATATTCCACATTTCTGACGTATATTTATGAATGATACATTTTCATGTATCCAATTATGTTTTGCTGACGACGTGAAAATTTATTCGTGAAACATTGTTAATTATAGTAGAAAAAAGACATCAACATTTTTAACTATAATATTGAAGGTGCGTAGATGTGGGACAATCCGAAATTTGGGTGTTCCTTATGACCAAAGACTAACATTGGCGCCCCATATCGCTCGAAAAGCTTCAGAAGCGCTTAAGTCATAGGGTTTCCTTGTCAGGAATTGTGGGCAACTTCACGACATAAGGGCTTTGAAGCATGTGTGCTTAGCAAACTTGAATATGCAAGTATTGTATCGAGCCTGTATTACCAAATTTATATAAACGAAATTGAAAAGGTTCAAAGAAGGTTCCTTAAATGTCTTTATATGAAGTCTGAGGGAGCTTATCCTGAGTAAGGAGTTAGCCATACAGATCTGTGTGGACATTTTGAAATTCTAAGCTAATAATTCAGAAGACTGGTTTCATCTGCAATAATTCTTTTCAAATTATTGCATGGCATGGTCGATTACCCAGATATTCAAGCGAAAACTAATATCAATGCACCTCCGTTTTCTTCGCTTAATTATGTCACTTATAAACCATCTAGAGCAAGGACCAACGTTTTGGTCAAGTCACCTGTGTATGTTATGTGTAAAGATCCCAAAAGAGCTGGCTGTCATTGCGACATCTTTATATGGTCTCTTAATGTAGTAGGATGGATTCTCAATACTTAAGTTGATTATTTCTTTTCAAACTCTGTCGTAAACTAGTAACTTATTTTGTTTATGTAATTGTGCTGTAAATAGATAGCTGTTGGACAATAAATGACATCATCAATATTATTTATGACCTCGTGTAAGAAAAATCATCCATCCAACACATTCATCTCAATTGAATCCTTGTAACTGTTCCTTATGTTAAAGCTATTATTCAAGCTAGACTTCGTATCATTTCTCAGTGTTTCTAGACATGGATGATATAAAGAAGAAAATCCTCCAAGAAAGTCTTAGATCAACTGCTCAAAAATAGTTTTTTGCAAATTTAATGGTTTTGTTTATCTATGTTCACAAAAGGTATGCTGACGGTGTCGAGAGAAAAGTAAGGAAAAAAGACGCAGCAGTTCTTCGATTTGCGCCTATTGTCATTCGACAATTAAGAAATTCCTGAAAAAATGCATACAACCGTTTTTCAAAAAAATTTGAATCCCTACTACAAAGGATGGTCTCTCGATTCTTAGATCATTAGAACATATCATGCACATACCGTAACCCCTAAATTTATCGTAACCTATCGATTATACTGCAAACTTTTGTAGAAGCAAAATGATCAAGAATTTAATTACCTATAAAATCGTTTGAAAGACTTTTTTGCATAGGATCGATAGTTTACGAGACATTCGCTTAAACGCGTTTATAAAAATGGCAAACATAGGATGACGCCAATTTGCACTTATCAGCAGGAAACAATAATCTAACGATACCATCAAAAAAGTTTACTGCCGCCCAAAATGTAAGAAAAACTACCTATTTCCTGGCCTATTGGGGCGAGGGGCGTATAGCGGGACTGCGAAACATGCGAAAATCCGAAGTAGCAGATGCAAGCGGTGCGTAACTTGGAGTGTAACTTCTTGTAGAGGTTGCCTTTGGTAGGCTAGCACACATGCATGACCGTCGTGAAGGCAGGAAAAATCTCGAAATGCATCATCGGCATGGAAATTTAATGAAATAAAAGAAACTTATCAACACCCAGGTTGCCAGTTGCATTCTCATACAGAAGTGGGATACTAGCGCTCCTAGTGGCCATTCCACACAGCCAACCAAACTGCCCGCCGTTTCTGTTTTATGTTGAGTTATTAATTAATTATTCATCTAACAGATTGATTCATGGATATTATCAGAATCCATGTAAACGATGCACAGAAATAATCCTGTTATTGTGCATCGCTGGCCTGCTCAATTAGTCAGATAATATTGATGCGCGATTACCGATAACCCCGATATTATTTGGCTCGAGGGAAGCTACAGGTGGGAGAGTGATCTAGCTATTATCCGCTATTTTTAGAAGCATTGGAGGGGTTATTAGTTAGTTACGAAGTCGGTATTTGTACATGACGTCCACTCATAGGTAGCAGCCATAGAAAATGCAATAAGGATCATCCAAAGAGCTTTTAGATAATCTTCTAGGTGCGTACGTGTAAGACCTAAGGCGCAGGGCAAAGCGATGCGATGCCGAGCCGAGCGAAATCTGCCCGCGTTCGCACTGAAGCCGATTCGCTCTCAGTAGGTTTTCTAGCCTTGTAGTGGGATGTTCCTCCACTCAGTTCAAGTTGGACCGGTCTCATAGTCAGTTGAAATTATTCAGTGCAATAGTGTCAGCCACTTTGATGATGATGT